>JAPMUY010008490.1:317500-681285 GCA_026901105.3 Galaxias olidus | reverse complement strand
GCCAGTTTCAAAGACAGAAGCCCCCTACTTGAATTCCACCGCCCCCTCGTCGGGGCCCCGGCACGAGAACCCCAGTTATATTTAGACCCCTTGAAGTGGGCTGGCGGTCCCATGAGGGGTCCCCAGGTCCTTTAGAAAAGCAAAAGAAGGGCCTATTTGGGACAGCTGAAAGAGGTAAGAAATACACCTAAGAGACCATTAGCCTTTAAATAATGGGCGTAAAGAGGTTTGCAGCCTAACACACTCACAAAGAATGATGTTGCGTTCGTTCCTTTTATTTTCTAATAATTTATGCTAAACAGCTGCTCTCCCCCCTCAAACACACACTGCACTGTATCAGAACAGGCTTACCAGTAGACCTCAGCAGCACTAACGGTTCGATTACACCGTTGTGAGCCCTCTCCAGAGAGCTGCTATATAACCAACCCCGATTGTCGAGAGGTTAATCTCAAGGTGCTACCGTCATAGCTTCAGTCACAGGATCTTCACGTCCTTCCACATCCCGTGCGGTTCAACGAAGGCCCAACGCTGGGGAGAGACTGATCCGATCGGCCCACGCCTACGTCTGTCTAGCGCCACCAACAGCAGATGCCTCCTTCACAGCTGGCTGATTTGGGGTCAGCGGGACATGTGATCCATACGGCCAGCCTCTTCATTAGAGCCACTGACAGATGTTCGACATGGTAACCTGACCCTGCAGGCCTGTCCCAGCACTCCGTGTAGGAGCGCGCTCCCTCGGCACGGCTACACGCTGGACATCTAACAGAATGGGATGGGCTTCAATCAGGGTCTTCCAGGATCTCTGCCAGAAAATGTTAGATATGGCCGCTGGCGGTCCTGCTCGGCAAAGTTCCCATAGAATCGTGGAAGAAAAGAAATCTGCTTGGAGAGTATCCAAACGGGAAAACCATTAGGTTTTCTGGTCGAGCGGGGCAAGAGGGGATATATTTCTCAGAGTAAATAGTATGCAGGTCTGGATTAAGCTGGTGTCTACAAATATTACCCTGCTCTGAATCAGGCACAGCAGATGGAGGGAGGGGGGGGGGGGTAGCTTACTAGGTAGTCCAATTTACGCCCACACAACCCCACGGCTAGGTTCCCCCGGCAGATGGTGACCTGGGAGGTGTAGTTGCCAGTGTAATCCAGGTACTTCCACACTGAGGAGCCTCAGGGGGAGTTTCAGCCCAGATCAGAGCACTGGATCTGGGCATCATGGTGTCCACGCTGCCCCTGAGGTAACAACCATATTGTTACAGGCCTGGCTTCTGTCTGTATATCTGACTAATGATCAGTGATGGGACAAAGCATTTTACATATTGTAGCTGCCTGGTGCAGATTCATAATTAATTATCCTGCGCCAATTCTTTATAATGATTCTGATGTCTTCAAGCAAAACTCTTGCAGATTTGTGTGAGGACATTTTTTATTTCAATGTCAATGTACTTTAAGTTGTTGATCAAATTGAATTTGAGCTTGACCAAGCTCCAATGCCCCTAATAAATCAAGAGTACACCTCTATCAGCGGACGCTGAGGGACATTCTCTAATAGCAGAGAGTATTACCCCTAACATGACTGGCCATCCATCTTCACCTGACAGCTTTGGTTATCACATGCTTTTACTCCCCGCTTCAGTTGAGCTGAAGTGGTTCAGGAGACAACGGTGATACATTCAAGATGCTGGACTGATCGGGTCTGTGTGTGTGTGTGTGTGTGTGTGTGTGTGTGTGTATGGACAGAGGACTACGTAAGGACTCTGATTGAACACAAAAAAATGAGTTTCCCACAGAGCTACTTAAAAGGGAGTGGGTGTGTGTATGTGCGTGTTTACGTGTGTGTGTGTGTTGCTAGATAAAGGAGTCTTGATGTAAAGCAGATGTGAGGAGCAGAGGAGTAGGGTTCCTCAGGACAAAGAGACACGTTCACACTGAAAAGAGAGTGGGAGAGGAAGAACGAGTGAGGACAGAAGAAACAAGCAATAAGAAGGAAAGAGAAGCGTTTGGAGGTTTTCATTTCTGTCCTGTTATCAATATATAATATATGAACACAATACAGTATGACAATGCTGCCGCTCTGCACAGAGTCTGTCTATTCATCTGTCCACCATTAAAGGACACTCTGCTACCGGCTACTTCCTAACTAATTAAACACACCGACTCCCATAGGGGAACGGCCATATTGGCTAGAAATCGCTCTCTTTCAAATACACACACACACACACACACACACATCTGTCTCCCTGTGTCTCAGGGGAGCGATGAGAAGTGTCTCAGACTTCAAACACTCACTTGAGGGCGAGACATCCCTCAATGGTAAGAGGAGCTAGTCCTAAATACACACACACACACACACACACACACACACACACACACACACACACACACACACACACTAAGGAACACAGCTGCATCCATTAAACCTTTTCTCCTCTCTCACCCCTACACCTGTGAAAGCAGAGCCTGCTGTCCGGTTTCTGTGTCTGGGCGCGTGGCTTAACGCCCGGGGGCCCGGGGGAACCAGCTAGGGGCCCGGGGCGGGCTGACGCTACCCTGATCAAAGAGGGGAAGAGCCTTGCCCCGACAGCCTCCCGGATGGAAGGGCTAGGGGGCAAGAGGTGAGCTTCATCAGAGAACACGCCAACGCCAGCACGCAAACCCATTTATGTGCACGAAATGAATCCATCAGCACCACAACGTACACAGACACACACACATATGCCTGCTCAGGGAAGGCTCACGCAGACAAGCTCCTGTAAGGATGGGCTTACGTTTCACTGGTGCTTCCTCTTGCCCATCTGTGTCAGCAACATTATCTTATCAAACATCAGAGACAGAGGGAGAGACAAAGAAAGAGACGAGAGAGAGAGAGCGCAAGGGAGAGAGAGAGAGAGAGAGAGAGAGAGAGAGAGAGAGAGAGAGAGAGAGCAGAGGATGGAAAAGTGAAAAGCATTTAAAAGATAAGACAAAGAGTGAAAAAAGAACTAAGCTACAGAAGGGGGGGGGGGGGGGGGGGGGTGTAAAAAGATCAGAAAGCCGTGCCATGGTTCACTCATAACTACTGTGGCGTGTACAATCTTCAAAAGCCGTCTTAATCCAAAGACCACCTTGTCCTCTGGGTCAAGCAGCCAGCTGCACAGGTCTGCCGTTCCACCTTCACAACCGTTTAATGGCTCCTACATGATTTAGGAACCAGCGCTGATGAGGATTCGGGGATGGGGTTCAAATGGATAACATGTGTCCTTAAGGCAGACAGCGGGATTCGGAGTCATACACGGAATATGACATACAGTGAGTCGGCTTCCAAAGGCAATGCTGATTTCTCCTTAAAAAAAAAACTAAGTGGGATCATCAATTGCTTGTGCGAATGCTAAATTAAAATGAATACATTGAACGAAATCTACAAAATGTGATGATATCACCAGGAAGGTAGTAGGAGGTCTGTACCGTAACGATCAAAGAAAGTTTTTTTTTTGTAGGACCTGGGCTGAAATGAGCAGCAGCAGAAGCTCTCCTGTAAACAGGTCGGGGTGTGATGAGCTTCTAGCCAGTGTACGTCCTCATCAGCACGTGTTCTTGTAAAGCTCCGTGACCTCCGCTCCCGGGCCACGCTCGGTTAACGGCTCGCCCGTTAAAACCCGGCCCTGCTTCACCACAGCCCAGCTGTCCACTGTGCGGCTGATCTATCTGCCAGACGGGAGGCGCACAGAGAGGGCAGTTCTACACGTCAGGCCTGGCACGCAACAGGAATCACAGGTCCTGCTGTGCACGGGCTCCGTCAGTGACACTGTACGGGGCTCACTGAACCTTGTTTCAAACGCGCGTCCTTAACGGCTCTATCGTGATTTAAAACGATATCAATCCGAAGGTTGTGTTCTGTTCGTTAAACATAAGCAGAGGTAGCCGTTGGTTCTCATCAAACACAGACCGATGTTAATCACAGTAACAAATTAGCAGCGTAACCTCCATATCCAAAGATTATGGAAGGAAAGTGTGCTTTAAACTGAATCAGCACCTGCTAACACTAGCTTGTTGCTATGAATAAAGGCACGCCATCTGATAAACGCTCCACAAGGACTCTGGGTTTGAAGTCCAAACACATATGATCCAACGACATAATACATTACATTATGATGATGAATATTTGGACTGGTTAAACCATTAGTAACATCTGGCACTGCACAAAGAACGTTTTCTCTGTCTTTCTTCTTTGTCCTTGCTTTTAAACACTGCACCCACTACCCTCGCAACAAATCTCTTTTCAGGTCCTCTCTCTTTTCTTTACCGCCTCTCGCTTTTCTCCTTCTCCCTCCTCCCCGCAGTAGCCGAGTAGAGCCCTGGACAGAGCTCTGCGGCCGTGGGGAAGCAGGCAGGCGGATCCCAGCGTTGTCAGAGCAAAGGCTCCATAATGGAGATCAGCACACAGCTAGAACTCCACATACCTGGACTAAATATAACTCTCCATGGCAACACCCTAATCACACATTTCACCACTGCCACAGTTGTCTTGGCTACCGAAAGAGCACGTCTTCGGAACATACCTCAGAGCTAGAGATGGGCTTTGGTTAAGGACACAGCAAGCTCCTTTCAGATATGACCGGTAATAATGAAAGCCAAATAACAATACACTGCAAGGGAAAACTGGTGTTAACAAACAGTGCAGCTGGCCACTTGAATGAGCGAGTCAGTCCTGCAGTCCAAATCACCGTCCTGACAGTCTGAACCCCTGAACTCAGCTAACACATAAATTGTTTACAAAAAGACCCCGAAACTCAACAGTCAGTCTTAATAATCCTGCCACTCACTGTCTTTGTGTGTGTGAATGTGTGATCTCTTCCCTCAAGAGCTTTTCAAGGTCAGTGTGTGACCCACTATGGCAACGACGCCAACACGTATTACCCTGGAACCGTGACCGTGGCCTGACCTGCCGAAGACATGTTTGTAGGTCATATGGCAAGAGGGAAAACACACACACACACACACACACACACACACACACACACACACACACACACACACACACACACACACACACACACACACACACACACACACACACACACACACACACACCCACACACACCCACCCACCCACCCACCCACCCCGAACCCGCACCAGTCAAGCATAACCATAAACACAAGCCAAAAGAGACGCCGTGTGGCCTGCGATAACCTTGGGTGAACGACTCACCAGAGCGACCCAATGGAGAGAGATAGAGAGATAAGGTACAGACATAAACACACTCACAGAACGTGAACTCACAAAGAGAAAGTCGTTCAATGAGACATTAACACAGATTAAATACACTCATGCACACAGATACACTGACAGACCCGCTTGTAAAGACGGGTAGAACACACTTTGAAGTGGAAAAACAACAGCATTCAAGCAGAGGCTAGAGGCACACACAGCAGACCAGCTAGTGCAGAGACCCCAGGGCACGTCCGCCTCCGAATCTGTCACAACAACCACTTGGGCTTGCCGTGGTGTGTGAGGCAGACAGATGAGGATGGAGGAGTGGGAGCTGGGATGGGCTGTGAGGCAGCAGAGTGACTGGCCTTTTCACTGGGGGCTGTCTCCACTCCACCACACGGCTATGGTACAGACACTGGCCACAGCTTCCTACCAGCTCATCTGAATACGCACAAACACTCTCCACACGCACGCACACACACACACGCACACGCATGCGCACACACCCACACACACTTTCCTATTGCGGCTCCCTAAAAGTTTTCTGACCGCAGGATAGGGTAATGAGGGGACAAGTTGGACAATAGTGAGTTTGATTAAGTTATCCTGACAGAGTTGCAAACAAGTCATCTGACTCAAGGGCACAGACACGCGAGTCGCGACGTGCACGCACACACACGTTAACTTAAAGGGTGCACACAATACAAAATCTAACATGGGTACACACAATACAACTCTAAGATGATTTCTTAATTAGTTTGTTGGGAACTGCAAGGATCTGGTTTAACAAAACCTTAAGGCTTTCGTTGAACAGGCCTATTTTTGTAGAACCGCTCTATATACACACAAAAATACACGCACGCACGCACACGTCCAACAGATGAGCTGTGAAATCACGGCACAATTTAGGTCAGATCAAAAGACGAGTAAAAGACTATGTAACATAGCCAATAAAGATGATCTAATATAGCCCATTGGGCCTTTTAGGATAGTTGTTCAAGTGTTGTACAACTACACATTTGTGTGTTTGTGTGTGTTTGTGTGCGAGTAGGGAGAGGAAGGGTCTCAACATTCTGCTCTTTTTACTTTGTCTTTTCCTTACCTCTCTCCTCTCTACGCCACCCCTCTCCTCCCCCATCCCCCTTACTGTGACCAGCGTGTGCAGCCCCACATTGGGCCGGCCGCCCTGCTTAAAGAGGCTCAAGGACCGACTGTTTCCAAGCAGCACTGTTGTGTTTACATCTGGGATCAAACCGTTGGCCGCCACCAACCCTCCCTCCCTCCCTCCCTCCCTCCCTCATCTCCCTCCGAGTTTCGTCTTTCAAAGGGTCTCCCCCCGCTCTCCCGTCCCGCTGCTGCAGCAGAGGAGCAGCCCAGCGCTGAGCCCTGATGGCCAGTTAGCAGCTCCCACAGACTCTGATGTTGGATTAACACTTTGAGACTTTCTGCCTCTACACAGCTCTGCTTAGGAAATGATTTACTGTATCGCTGAGGGCGCAACGTCACTCTGAAAGGTCAATTTAAACCACGCTGATTATGGCTGTAAGTCAACTCTTTACAAGTTAGTGTAATAATCTATAGGGCTCCTACAACAGACTATTTAAAATAGTACTGAGTATAATGAAATGGATGGACTCACATTCAAAGCGTCCAGAATGTGTCCAAAAAAAGAAAGAAGGTGACCCTGTATGTTTCTGCCCCTGTGAAAGCTGAGTTATCACGTTAGCCTGTCGTATTCCGTCATCTCACACCCCTGCTCTTCCCCGGTGTCTCGGCCTGTTTGGTGGTGAATGATTCTGTTTTAACAGCTTCCAGCCAGCCTGTCTGTCGCTTGCTGTCTTCGGGGTGTTTTTAGAACAGCTAGCAGCAGTAGTCCTAGCTAAAGCAAACAAACACTGGGGATATGTGTGTGTGTGCGCAAGTGGGTGCGTGCGATATATTTGTGTGTGGGGCTAGGGTCTCCTGGACCCAGGAAGGTTGTTTGGGACAAAGTCACGGAGATGAGGTCTGGCTATTTACTCAGACTAGAGTGGAAGAGTGTTTGCCAACGCCGAGTGGAAAAAGAACCATAAGTCAATTACATTCTTTCAAACAACACAATCTTTCTATCTGACTCCCCTTTTTATGTGCTTTGATAGCGAAAAGCTATGATTCATAGCTGTTTTCATTGCTCAAATGAATAACAATCCCTGCAGCCTGCTGAATGCCAGTCCCACCCAGTCTCCTGTTTGTAACCCACTGTACACCGTGACAGAGAAAGCCCTTTACAAGGCGATAAGAATGCAAACGGAACCGTGTCAAAACGCCAAAGGGGTCACACTGCGCTGTTTGGGCAGAATAAATGCCCTTGTCCTCACTTGTATTATTCTGCAAAACAGACTATTTGGTGACACAGAGAAAGCGCATGTTCAAAATGTTGGCCAGTAGGCCACAGCAGTTGACCCTGTTTGGCCGTGTATGGCTCACGCTGTGAGTAACACCACGACAGCAAATCCCATCCCCGCTTGTGCACAGCACATCTCTCTCCCGCTGAGGTTTTGTAAACGGCGAGGGGCAAATCCAATGGACGACATGTTTATCAGCGCAGGGCCTCCATAGAGAAACCAACAGGATGGACACAGTGTGGGTATTAGTGGGGATTTGACTGTGTTTGTGTGGGAACAGGATGTTCAGGAACAATAATGAAATCCACTACTAAACCAACAGAGAGAAGAGCTTCAGGACTCTTTGTGCTCTCTGTCTGTCTCTCCCTATCCTCTCCTAGCTCTCTCCCTGAACCCCCCCCCCCCCCCCCCCCCACTCCACCGTGTGCTGGGACCACGAGAGAGCCTGGCTAAAAGGAGAGGGCTGCAATAACACAGTAAATAAACAGGCCCCAGGAAAACACACACACACACACACACACACACACACACACACACACACACACACACACACACACACACACACACACACACACACACACACACACACACACACACACACACACACACACACACACACACACACACACACACACACAGGTCTGATGAGCACACAAACAGACCAGTGTTGAGCCTACAGCTGGTATGGCCCCAAAACGTCGAGACCTCAAGCCATAACTGACTGGTCTAGCAGAGAAAGCTCATTTACACAATTTGGGCCAAGTCCGATAAAAGAAAACCTGAACCACTTCAAACGGAGACAGAACACTGCACTGTTATTGAGCCAAGGACAACCCCCCTCCAACCCCCTCAACCCAAAATAGCTCTCAAAAGAACTCTATTTCCTCGTGATAACAAGGGAATATTGTAACTGGTTGTACGAGTCATTTGATGTGAAAATGAGACTTAACTGTCCATAAAACCTTAGGAAAATAGTGAATGTCATGCTCATTTTCCTTTTTTTCCCCTTATGAAATGGCTTTTTCATAAAAAAAAAATCCAATCCATGCATCCCCAATGTTTCTCTAACGGGATGGTTTCCCTTGCCAGCCTTAAGCGATTTGATTAAGCTATTTTGAGTTCACAACTTGGGCAATTTACTCTCAGTCAATCCCAAATCCTTTTTTTATTGCCTATATCAGAAACATTGCCATACATGGGTTTGTTGCAGAGCCCTGCAGTTTGTAGACATGACATCTTTATGAGTGCAGGTCAGGAAGACCAGAGTGTAAAGGGATTCCGGTGTAGCCTTGCTACACGGCAGGGCTGACCTGTGCTGCTTCTCCAGGTGTAGATCAATCATTTATTTATACCGGGTCGACTGACTGAGACTGCGTCTCTGTTGCAGGAGGGCCCTGTTTACGCGGCACGTAATTAAAAATAAGGTAAAACACAAAACAAAACGGAGAAAATAAAACATCCAAAGTAAGCAAACAATACAAATGTGATACGATCCAGTACATGATTTAAAGTTTGTCCTATAAAAGCCCCAACAGTCGGTTCTCCGCGGAGGACTCAGCCCACCCAAGCAATGTTATTGTTGGAGGTGGTTCCCCTTTGGGTTTTGGGCTGCTCCAGACTAGTGGCCAGCTTTACGTTAATTCAAATCCAAACAACTATACTGTAGCATCAGGATTGGTGACAGGTTCAAAACGATTTGGCAAAAAAAAAAAAAAAGTACTTAAAGTTAAAATATATGTATTTTACTTGAAAGAATAAAACATTATTGCCCATACCAATACAACTATACAGGATGTGACAGGGAAGTACCACAACGTTTCATTTGACTCTGCAGAGAGCCCGTCAGTTAAGTAGTGGCGAGAGAATTCTGGTTTAAAATATCTCATGTAGGTCATGATGATGAAACATCCAGTGACTTCAGACTTGGCGCCACAATGTAGCTGTGAGTCACCACCTGTCCCGTCACTATGGACAACAGCCTGGAGCCCTGGCACTGGCAGGATGTAAACAACAACAACAACAACAGTGAATGGATCACCAACTGCACTAGAGGCTGCTGTTATATATGTACCACTAACTTCGCTGTTCCTCACATCAAGCGCCCCAGGTACATATTACCTACAAGGAAGGGTTAGCTGGTTTGAACATTCAGGGTTAGTATTCAAGGCGTCATGCTGTCGACCATAATGATCGCTGTTATAAATAATAATAGACTAAAATACATTGAAAAAGGTGGTTTTATTGTTCCACAGTGCACATGACTAGAGTCTATGGCCATGACCAACACATGACTGCTACAGTAAATAACATCAACTCTAATTCAATACGCTTCAGTACACATCATTCAATAAGGAAGCGGTTTGTCTGGCCTTTTGAAGCAGGGAGGGAGGCCTAGCTAGCTAGCTGGGCTTACATAAGCAAGTATCCCTTTGTTACATTTCAGCAGACGAACATGCCCACCAACACCCTGAAGAGCCGAACGAGCTAATGAATGACTATCTATTTAAGCACCTAAATCAAATCCTCCCTTTTGTGCATGGCAGAGCCAAACCAGAGACCTTTATCTAGACAGGAGTAATTGAGTAATAACGTAATCACAATAGCAGCCAGCACATGCATCAGTTGTCTCATTCTATTCAGACTGTTGCTCTGATACTCACCTACCACAGGCGCTACGGCAACAAGACAGCTGAAACTAGGGGGGGGGGGGGGTGTTTGGCTAGATGGGCAGAGGGGGGGGGAGGTGGAGAAGCAAAATATGTTTAGATAGAGTAGATTTAGAGAGCAAGAGGAATAGACACATCGAGATTGCTTTACCTATATACAGAAAGACCTCTGAGATGTGTGTGTGACAGTATACTGGCCAAAGACCTGACATTCGTCCAGCCACATCAACACATTAAAGGCTCTCACAATCAGACCACTAGCAATATATAGTAACCAAACTCGGAATTAATTGGGATGCAAAGGAGCCAGAGGCTGTGGACGACCTTCATTATTAAGGAGGTGCTACACTGTGCATAGCAAGTCTGGAAGACTGGGGAGGACAGCCACAGAGTTTAACACAAGGACAGCGAGCGGCATTCATTAAAGGGCAAAGCCATAAGCCGATTTGAGAAATTACTCATGGAGACACAAAATATTGCTTCCTTTAAGAGGTTTAGCATTCCACCTCGAGCAGGGTTCTGCTTCAGAGAAACACGGTCAGCCTCGCTTTGTGGACACCTGGATAAAAAGGCACTTCAATTAAAACTTTACTGGAGTTCTATGAATAATTTGCAAATGTGTGGTGTACTCTAATGATCTACTTTAATTTTAGTTTTTAAGTACACACAGTATAAAATACATACAGTTGATATAGATGTATTGTATAACTTGGACAATTCTAACATCGGCAATGTTTGCCATATTTACAGACTACATGCACCCATCCATGAAGGTGTTGTTAAGCCAGAAAATTCAGAGCACCTCGACCAGTGAGGTTTGCAGTTAGTATTTCACAAAGACTCTCCGTGGTATGTACTGCATGTCCTATTAGATTACCACAGACGCAAACACACACGCACATCCAACCCCCCCCCCCCCCCACTCACACCCCAACACAAACACACACACACAAACCCACACAGAAGAACATTAAGGCTTTCACGAAAGCAAACCCCTGGCGTTTCTAAGAAAAGCTGTATCTCAGTCTGCCCAGCCTTTATGTACCTTAGCCAGCAGTGGTCTCTGACCTGCCTTCTGCTTCTCCTTTAAGAAAAAAGCTCAGGCCTAATAGGGGTACGTATTTTTAATACGTAGCCTTGTCTAGGAATGGTCCAAATATCCATCACAAATTACAAGGAAGAGTATCAATGGCGGTCTATGGCATCTGTGTGTATCGGTTTTAACTTTAGATGTAGCTCGATAGTCATGTGGTACTGTCGATACCTAAATTATGAACAAAGTAAGCAAAAAAGTAAGTAAGTAATCTAAATTCCTTTGAATCTTATGGTGCCTAAAGAACACATTCATACCCACCACTTTCTCTCTCTCTCTCGTTATCATTCCACACCTCTCTCTTTATCGTTGTTTAAATGAAAACTCCCTACCGCTGTAGGATATTACATTTATTCACACCCTGACCCCCCCTCTCCTGTGCTGACTGGACCCCGTGCTCCTAACACCCCGGTCAGTGTCATCGAGCTGCGGCAGGCCTGCCCGCGGTCAGAGAGAACGGCTGACTCCAGCAGTACTAAGCTCTATGGGGGCCAAGCCTGACAGGACACAGGTGATGTCAGCCAAAATGATTTAACCCTTTGTCCCTGGGCAGCCGCGCTGTGTACACCTGACTGGGGTGGCAATAAGACAATGAGGCAGGGAGAGGGACCGATACAGGCACAGTGCCATCTACTGGTCAGCCGAAGATTACTTGCTATGATGGCTCTATTTCACGGACACCTTTTACGGTGAGTATGTGAGTTGGTGTGTTGTGTGAACGTAAGGCTGGACACTTATGCTTGATCTCCACAACACTATGACTTCAGGGAAGTCTCCAGCCTGAAAACGCGTCAAGGCCCTTTGTACCTGATCTAAAACGTGTAGTGTAGGTGTGACTACCTGTGTCATGAGTGTCCTCTCCCCGGTTGAGGTACTGTTGTACCAGGATTGGAGAAGCTCGGAGGGCTCCAACCTGCACAAGACAAAAAGAGACCCCTTAACAACAGAACCAGTGAATCAACATCATCGGACCAGTATCAAACATTAATTATTTTAAACCAAATGAGACTCAGATAAGAAAAAGGGTACTGAAAGGACAACATAGGATAGGAAATTTGAACAGCAGGAGGGAAAGACATTACATTGTATTCAAGGGGATTAAAATGGCCACAGTAAAGCAGAGCAAGCCAGGGTACCAAAGTCAAACACATTGTTCAACCTCCCTTCTTTATATACTCCTAACAGACTCACCTACAGCCAACATTAAATTAAGCAAATCTAACTAATTAGTGTTTCATTTAAGTCAACATGCAGCTCAGGACTGCAGGTTTGCAATGGTGATTAAAACCGAGCAGGCCTGGGTTCAACAGACAGTCCCCCCTCAGCGGGGATATTAGCATGAGCAGTGCGAAACAATGGTTGTCTGTCCTCAGTCATTGTCATCCCAACCCAGCCTAATGTGCACGTGAGGGCAGGTGACTGGGCTACAATGGGAACATCTGGGCTAGTTAAACTGAAAATGCCCCATCCTGTTTCTAATGGGCTAGACAGACACAGCTGGGGCTGAGGTGCTACGCCGTGACGAGCTCTCCTGACTAAACGCTAGCCTGGGAGGACCAGAGGATATATGGGCTTTATAAAGGTGTCAGATGAGTGAGATCAGTGAGATCAAGAGTGTTACAGTTTACGTTTTGTCTTGTGTGTTGAATTTCACTTTTCTAACAAATATTTGCCAAAATGGACAGTTTAAACTTGTAACCTAGACTGGGGCCAGCGAGGCAAGGGCTGAAGATCATGTACCAAGGTAAATTTCTGTACTTCTATTATATATAGAAAAAGGTGTGACAAGATAATGTGCCTTTAACCCTGTAATAGTTGTCAATTTAAATAACGTCAATGCCTCATTGTCAGTATGTGCACGCGTGGGTGTTTATACAATGTTTGTGTATGTTAGTGGTGTACGGTACTCACCTGTTCTGCTGTAGGGGAGTACTTCTGCAGAAGAGGTGACATTCCAGGTGATGGGCTCCGGGGGTGAGAGGTCACGGCTGGTCTGCCCGCGTGGACATCCAGGTCTCTGAGGGTGACGGGACCTCGACCTGTCTCTCCCAGGCTCATCTCTGCCAGCTCTGGAAAACATGACAGTTTGACCTCCAGCCATCGATCGTATGCTTGTGCTAATGGTAGTGCCGGCAGGTTGACTTAGTGAAACGTGTATTGAGACAATTCTGTGGTGTACTTTACAGTTAAGTTGGTTTTATTAGATTAGAGTTCATAAAACACAACAAAGCTTTTTTTTTATGAACACACTACTACCTTTCACGCTGGTTAAACATTAACAGACGGGAAACTTTAAAATCAAGACTTTTAGAAAAGGAACTAATAAGCCTCAAGCCTGTTTTGTGTTTTCAAAACAATCCCCCATCTTGTATATTGGTAAAAATCATCGTTACATGTCTAATTCATTATGTCTTCTGATGTCTCTCAACCAAAGGAATGACCACCACCTTGTGATTTAGGATACCCTTCAGACCCCTGTAGCCTAAATAAGGCAGTCGGAGCCAGGAGAAAGTGTTAGCAGATGACACAAAAACAACAGTCTTGGCAGCCAAAACATTGGGCTTAGACGCTTTTCAGACCCAAAGCCACAACAAAGGACCGGTGAACACATCGTAACAGGAGACATGACAGGCCAATGATAAAGTGACTGCGTCCATAGTCAACCAGAGTCGAGCCACTACTACTGCTAAGGCCACGATGTGCCATTTTCTGAAAGGCCCTGCCACATAAAGTGGATAAATGGATCAGAAGAAAAACACACACACACCCTGCTGTCTCCCTAAATGGTTTGCTCTCGAAAACAAGCTTGTTAACCACCAGAGGGTCTGCTTCGTTAAAGATTGCGCGGATCACAAAAGCTGTTTTATGAATCACAGATTGTGGCTTAAAAAGGAACAGTGAAACGGCTTAACATTCTTCCTCGCCCATTAATACTCTCTTGTCCCGGCTGCTTGAATGTTTTCCGTTCCCCGGTCTCCCAGCAACATTGGGGCTCTTTTTACTCAGAGTCGGACAGATTTCTCTCTAAGGTAAATATTGGTGTTGGCCAAGACAGGAAGGGGGTAGGACCCCGCTATGAAGTTTCAGTCAGAGGGGGACTCATAACTTAGACGCACTGTCTGCCTGAGAGCATGGGAAAAAGAGAGGCGTATTCACAAATTTACTAAATAAAGAGTAACACGATCACATGGTTGGTTTTTCTATTGCAGAGTCAATATTTGCCAAGTCATCGTTTCTATGTTTCCATCTACTTCTACTACATACTGAGTGTTTGCATTAGCTCAAAAACACCACGCCGAGTGTCAGAACACGGATAGGTGACATGTTTTTCCAGCTCTTACGTCAAAGCCATCATTTTAAGTAATAAGCTCTTCGGTAGCTAGTTTAAACAGGAGCGCACAGAACGAGAAGGCCCACTAGAAGACAGCCTTTTACACCTTTAGGCTTTCGAGAAAACTGCAAGCAGCGTGAATAACGAGGCCTGACTAATTCAACATTGTGATAGCGCTGATGGATGTCCTGAAAACAGTGCACACAGTCACAGCAGAGCCTCGGTGAGGTCACGGTAGAGTGACAGTGTAGACACAGAGGACCTCTTCCTCTCCCAGCCTCTTGGAGGTTCCCACCCAGCTCTGATGGAGATACCATCAGGTACGAGGCTGGCCGAGCTCCCCGGGGGGCAGTAGCAGGGTACCCGACTACACCGACACACCTACACACATCACTGAGACTCAGTGGTGCCAACATCTCCACTCACTCTTCTCCTCGCTGCTTCTCTGGTAAAGCCATACCAGACCTATGGCCGGGGGGTGAACGTGTCAAAAGAAAACAGCCATTACAAGTTAGATAGTAGCGTTGCACTGCATTCCCTCTGCTAGTCCGACGTGGCTGGGAAAACATGTGGGTCTTTTTAGTGACTGTAGTGACTATCATCCCTTCCCTTTATGAGCGTGAGACTCGCTCCAGGCCTGACTACTTTTAAATCCAGATTAAAAACATATATATGTTCTCCACTGCATTTGGCTGGATTGTTCCTTCTTAGCAATTGTATTTCTCTTTTTACATATGTTTCGATTTATTTATTGGTCTTTTATTTCTTCCTTGTATATTCCTGAATGCCTTATGTAAAGCACATTGAATTGCCAAAGTGTATGAAACGTGCTATACAAATACATTTGACTTGATATGTCCATCAAAAATAAAACAAGAAGGAAAATAACACATTCCATTTGGGGGATTCATTTATCTAAATATACATATAATAATATATCACAGTGCAATACTACGATAGCTAGTAAATGATTAAAGAGGGCATAAAAACATTTATAGGGCAGGGAAATCACAATGACTCCCAATGGGGGCTGATAGGCCTTTAGTACCTGCAGACTGAGAGAACCGTCCAGGGGAGGAAACTTGTCCCTCCCTGGTCTCTGTAGTTCTGGCCTCATCTGTCCTGCTTTTGGGTCCTTTAGTTCTGGTCCTTGATGTTCTCTGTCTATTTGTAGTCTGGCTCCCAGGGTCCATAAGGGACTGTCCAGTCAGGACCCTCTCCTCGGCGGAAGTCAGTCTGGGTCTCTGACCTACGCTCACTTCTCCCAGACTCTCCTCCCCCTCTCCATCCTCTTCCCAGGAACCCTAGGATACATGGAGTAAAAGGTCATTTACAGGTGAACGGTTATCCAAAACCACAGCGGCAAACGTTAAAGTTCAGCATTCTTTGCTGCCAATGACAAAACATTTTAACATATTGGTGTAATTGTCAAATAACATAAAAACAAAGACAGTGGTTAATCCCCTAAATGCCTAGCACTATTCACCCATTTCTTTACCATGTTATAACCACTCAAACATTAAATCTCATAAATCGTTTTTCAAAGTTCTGCCTCTCAACAGAAAAACAGGGAAAGGCTGCCACCTAGTGGTGTGTTATATGTTAGCAACATGTCCACATAGGAGCGTATCGTTACCTCAGGCTGCGGCCGGAGCCCAGCGTTGACCCCCAGGTCCATCTTGGCCAGCAGGGAGAGGATGGGGTCGTGGGTCTGAGGCCTCCTCACCTGGCCTTCACTAGGAGGGTCATAATCCTGACACAAAGGACCACTCTAATCAGTCATCATGTAGAGAAAGTCCGTTTGCATTTGGATTCTCACAGCTAACTTGCCAGCAATAGTGATTTTGAGGACAAAGAAGATGAAATTCCATAATGTACAGACAGGCTGTCAGCAACAGTAAAAGTAAACCTATAACGTGCTGGCTTACCATGTCCTGAACCTCATGCAGGGAGCTGGAGAAACTGTTGATCGCGTGAGGCAGACAGAAGCCCTCCTCATAGGCTTGGGGTGACAAAGAGTAATATAGTATGATATCAGTCTGTTGGACATGTACAGTTAGACACAATTACCGTTACAAAGACAGACGTAATCGAGACAAAAGTGTGTTTGTGATGGTGTGTCCTGGAGAGAGCACTACACAACCACATCTGCTGAGATCCTCTCATTCATTGTTCTATCTGCAGGTGTCTCGGTCTGCAATCTCACCTCCCATTCCTGCCAGCTTGTTGTAGCTGATAAGTAGCTCTCCCTCTGAAATGTGCTTCATAACTTGGTCAGTCCCCATACCAGCAGAACTACTGCCGCTGCTACTGCTGCTGGTGGTGGTGTTGTTGCTAGTGCTACTGTCGTCCTCTGTGGCGGTACAGGGGGACGAGGCGACTGACTCCGGCACAGGGAGGGGTGCTGGAGGTGGGGTAAGAGTGTGGAACGGCTGGGGTAAGGGTCGGGCAGGGATCGGGGTAGGTGTGTGAGGGGTGACAAACACAGGCTCCTCTTCGGCAACGGACATCACACTGCAAAGAGTAAAAGAGGTATGTTGTGGCTGACATTTCTATAGACAAAATATTTACAGATTTACCGATCCATCGATAATATGTAAAAGGTTTGGCAAAAGACATGTCTACAAATCTACTGTCTGATGCGCAACACAACAAAAGTGTACTTCTGGTCCAGATTCTGACAGCAGGGGGCGCTGTGGTAGAGCAAAACACAATGCATTCCACCATCTTTAATACATCGGAGCTTAACTGCACACAGCCATAGGACAAAGAAAGAAGAATCCAGCAAACAGACACAGTCACAGCCCACACAGTGCCGGTATGTTTGTCCATCCACCTGACTCACATGGGTCTGCTGTCCTGGGTCTGCGTGTGCATCTCCTGGCTGTGGTTGTGGGGCTTCTCCTCAGCCAGGGGCAGCTCCGCGTCTCCCCACGGGTTGTTCCTCTGTATCAGGGGCTCAGGGACGGCAGGCGGGGTCACCTTAGGAGGAGAGGGCTCCGGACTCATAGCGGGCGTTGCTACCGGCTCCTGCTCCGGCTCTGAAAACACAGAGAAAACGCATTGTTATGAATTTATCACGAAATATAGAGACATCACTATTTAGGTACAGAATACTATGAATCCATTACGGACAAGTTCCTTTTATGCGAGGTAATGGCTAGACAATTTTGGTCAAGCCTACTGAGAGCATTCTTCTTCCCTAGATTATTTAACTGGAATCCAAAGTACCCTTTTGGGTTCCACTGAAACACTAAACACCACTATACATTGGGTTAGTGTCAGACCTGTTTCAGAATGCTTAGGCGACTCTGCCAGGGTTTCTCTGGGGGATTGGTCGGGACTGCCGTGCTCCGAGGGCTCGGGCGTGCCCAGGGGAGAGTGCTGTTGATCGGGCACCACGGGGCTGAGGCATGGCTCAGGGGTTGCCACCGGGGTGGGTATCAGCGTGTCCTGTTAAACAACAAGCAGATACACGGTGTCATAGAATCACACACATAACTACGATGATACAATGAGTCAACCAATAATTACAGTACCAGTCAACGGTTTGGACACACTTTCACATAAAGTGAACGGGGAAGTGTGCCCAAACCTTTGACTGGGACTGTAAGTCAAAGTGGTTAGAGAAAGCAGTGACTGGCGGTTCACATCCACGTTTAGGTTCCACACAGTACCTCCAGCGGTGTCGGTGGTGGTGGGGGTGGTTCCTGGGTCTTGGCGGGGGCTGCGTCTGTCTCCTGGCTGTCCCTCTGGCCCAGCATCAAGGCCACAGCCTCGGCCAGGGCCTCGTTCACGTACTGCCGGATCAGGGCGGAGTCCACCGGCACGTTGGCATCCACAAACAGCTGCAGACCTCCTCCTCCCGCGCCCTCCACTGGAACACAGCCCGGGACCCAATGAGTCGTGACAGAACAACACAGGAGCCACAGACGTAACCAAACCAGACTTAAGAGTTTAGCTGTAGTTTGTTCAGCTGGGATGGGATCGTTAACAGCACATCCCCTAACAATGTAATTACATCTTATCTTTCCCCACAAACAAAAGCAAGGAGGGAAAACTGATCTACTAAACAAAGAAACAAAAAAGTGTGTGAGTGTAGGGGGGGGGGGGGGGGTTAAATTGTGCAACGCCTTGTCCATTATTCTGCGTAATGCGCTCAGCGCTGTAAGGAGGCAGAAAAGAGCCGAGTCAGGGGGAAAAGTAAAGTGCTGACAGTGGTGCTCTGCCCTCCGACACAGGCGCTCATCTACACTTGTCATACATCAGTGATCTTCCTATTAGGCCACATTGTGAATCAATGACCTGAGAGTTTAACACTCCACGCGTAATTGTGCCAGCTAGCATCTAACGCTGCGGCTCGCCAGAGAGAGGGGAGAGAATGAAGAGGGGAGAAGCCGAGTCTGAACACTGCGCAGAAAAAGACGTGAGAAAATGGTCACAGGCTACATGTACCGGTGCATTGACTTTGTATTTCCTTAAAACAAATAGATAATTAAACGGTTCACACCTATATCTGAGGTGACACTATTCTCCTCTGCCTCTGATTGGACGTTGGAGTCATTCTGGGCGGGGTCAGCTACAGGCGGGTGGTACATCTCTGAGATCAACCTGGCCATCAGCTGCTGCTCCACCCTACAGGAGACAAAGGCAAGGAAGAAAAACAAACAATCAGATACTGTATTACTCTACGGTAGAATCTGGCAGCAGTGGCACTCAGCAGTGCCTTAATACAGCACATAGATCCACATGGATGCAGAATACTGTGACATGTCCCCCTACACCACTGCCACTGACAGGTCCATGCCAACACTCACCAGTCCACCAGCCTGTTCTCCAGGGTCTCGCGGTGTTGGATGGAGCTGAGAATGGGGTCGTGTTCCTGGGCAGGGCCAGAGGTCTGGGGAGGGAACACTGGGCCATAGTAGAGAGCTGCAGGAGGAGAAGCCAGGCCATCTAGCTCGATGGCAACCTCTGAGCTAACGCTCTCCTCTTCGGGCTCCTAGAGTAGAGATGAGACAGGACAACGGAAAGTTATGCAATGAAAAAGTATAGAACAGGCTGGGGAAAATCTGCAAACAATAACCCCACCATCGATGTGAACAATGTTGCAAATACAATATACAACATGGGCAATAACCCCATCAAACACAAAATACCAATCTCTGGGGCCACCAATTAATGGATTTAGATTGTTTTAGTCAATCGACACGGAGAATGTTGTATTTTTGAATGAATACATCCTTCGCTGTTTATGCTTTTAAAGTTGGATTGTAGGTTGCGGCAGAGGCGAAAACCTGTAGATTTCTTTGCAAAGGCCTACGCTTGGAAACATTTTGGTCACTGTTTTGCATTACTTGCAGATTCCTTGGCAGCCAGTAAAGGGAGGTCTGTGTAAAACTGGCACTGCTATTTATCTAATTTCCAATGGCAAATCTCTAGAGAGAAAAGAGTGAGAGAGAGAGAGAGAGAGAGAGAGAGAGAGAGAGAGAGAGAGAGAGAGAGAGAGAGAGAGAGAGAGAGAGAGAGAGAGAGAGAGAGAGAGAGAGAGAAGGAAAAAAGCTTGCCTGCCAAAACAGAAAGATCATTTGAAGTTTACTGCTTCAGCAAAAGAAAATCTGCTGGGGTTTTAAGCATTTGCAAAGAAAAGGAGCACTTTGAAGTCTGGGATCAGAACTTGACTGTGCAAGTAACTAGATCACATAACAACAACATTTACTACACATTTACGAAATGATGTGACCCTTTAGGAAGTTATGTAATTGCAGATATATAATGTGATTGTGGGTAACGCATATATGGTAAAGACATAATGTATCCGTACATAAATGTGTCACAAAAACTATACAGCTAAAGACAGACAACCAGACAATGTGTCCGTGTCCTTTGTACTGCCTCAGCCCTATTGAATGAGATGGAGATGGTTGAGGTTGTGTTACTGCCGTAGGTGAACACACTGTAGATAACGTAGCGAGATTTATTATGAGCGGAATATGATAAGGAAAACATAGCTACGTCTCTTCTATTCCAAAGGAAATAATCTTTGCCAAAACCAAAGCCTATTATTATCCTCAGCATAATTTCAATATGTGGGGAAAGTTTAATTCTATTGCTGGCCAAAAGGGGGCAATGTGGAACTATAACCGATTTCTCTGTCTCCAACCAACAGCCATTTCATTCAAATCCTATTCTTGCCCCATTTGCCACAATGTCTCCTGCCCTGGGTTCACACACACACACACACACACGCGCACACGCGCACACACGCACACACGCACACACGCACACACACCAACTAACGACATCCCAAGATGTTCTCTGGAAACTAATTGTTTGCCCTTGTATGACCTCACAGGACTGGGTCTTGATTGTCCATTTGGACGCCAGGCACTTCTTGTTATAGAAAAGAGGTTTGCGTGTACGTGTCTGTGTACATGAAAGGCTGAGTGGATGGCTTAGTCTAGATCAGGGGAGAAAGCTTTGATACAGATAACATGAAAAAACATTAATAGTACTACCAGGTCACTGGCTCACTTCCAGAGGTTTTTTGAAAAATAATAATGTAGAGATTATTGAAAAGGAAAAAGGCTGATCAGCAGAGATTCACTCTGAATAATGGAAATGAAAAAGTCGATGTGCATGTTATAACTGCAGAAACTCAACAAAATGTTGTCACTCTAAATCAAGCTATTTTTGCAAATTTACAAGAAGGTTGCAATGATGTCCTTTTGTTGCCAAGTATCAATGAGTGCAGAATGGCAGGAGGAGGGCAGGGAGTAGAGAAAGACAACGTTGGAAAACAAGAAGCGGAATGGCTGTCTGGTGAATGCCCTTGAGCGAGTGACTCACCACCTCCCGTAGCTATCACTAAAGCAAGCGGAGGCTTCGTTCACCCAGGAATGGCTTTTGTAATCAACTCCTCCTGGATGGACATGATCTAACTATCCAATTTCGTTCAGGCGACGCATGGTTTGAGCTCCACTTTGTATCAGAGTTTGGATTTACTGAACTATCATGTTTTCTGTGCATGACAAACTCACATTGACTTCACCTCGACAGACAAATGACTGCACGTGCATGTAGTTACTCTAGACGCATACCTGACTAACATCAGCCACCGCCAGGAAATCTGTCCCGTGGAAGATAGTGTCCCCCTCCTCTTCATCAGCTTCAATCTTCCCCTCGGTTGTCTCCTCCATTGTCTGCAACGACAAGAATTTATTGATAAAACTGTCCGACGGTTGTAGTGCATTGTTGTATTTACTACAATATGTATAGTGTGCATAATGCAGACACAGCTGGATAGGGAAACAAAACACCTCACATTCATTAAGGCAAAATTCCCTCAACACTTTACCAAGTGCCTGAAAGGCCAATTAATATCAAGGGATTCCTAGTGGCATGCCAAGATTTATGTACGTGGTATTGGCCATTGGAAAATATAACAGCACATTGGAACTGAATAAGAGGGAGGCAATTACAAGAAGCATTCAATTTATTCTGCTTCTAATTTATGTGGCACAAATTCGTCAATACAACTGAAACTAGATTAAACGCTTGCTGTGAGTGCTCCGAAAATGGACGCGCGTAAATCTGTCAGGAGATTAATACCACGCAAAACCCGAGCCACTTGCACCACCATCAGCGGGAATGCATTCGCTGCAACTGGCAACGGATGAAGGGAATGCACTTCATGTTTGTGCCTCTGCTACATTGTACCGCATTAAGGAGTTCGGCCTGGCGGTAAGACCAACGATAGGATCTCTACTGCTCTCCAACGCGTCGGCCAGATATGGAGATGAGCTTGTCTATAGCGGTGTATCTATCTGAGGGTCTACGAAGGAGCATGATATTGCAGTGGACTCTGCAACGCATACGGCTGGTGTCTACGGCTGTTGTCTGCAGATGCACCTTACTGCAGTCCAGTCTCCATCTCACACACACACACACACACACACACACACACACACACACACACACACACACACACACACACACACACACACACACACACACACACACACACACACACACACACACACACACACACACACACACACACACACACACACACACACACACACGCAAACAATTCAGCCTTGGTATTGATGCAGCCGGCAGCAACAGCCTCACAGAAGGAACACAGACAGACCAATGCGGAGACAAATAGCGTTCTAACCAGAGAAGTACCAAGGAAGACAGAAGAGCGTTGGTGAAGGGAGTGGAGCGCGAGAAACAAAGACAGAGAGACGGCGGACGTCAGACAGGAGAAACATGATCCGAGAGAGGACGCAGGTCATTACAATCGCACTCACGATGACCAAAGAATCTTAGCACACGTATGCGACACGTAATACACCAGATTCAGAGGGCAACTTAAAAGACCATGGAAGAATATAGAAACGATTAGAAAAATGTATGACTTTGGCGAGGAGAAGCAGTGTTCCATTATCTCCGCCTTCGTGTCCTGTTTTGTCCTCCTCTCCGTCACACAGGGTGGCCACTGCCACAGCCTCACGCCGCAGCCGTTGCCTAGCAACCGCGTGCGCCCGACGTCTCCAGCTGTATTTCCGAGAGAGAGTGTGTGTGTGAGCTGATCGACAAGGCGTTTTCTCGTGTGCATGTGAGCGAGGGCGAGGTAGAGCACGGCAAAGCAGGCTTCACAGCCTCATTACACATTCCCCTCCAGTCCCCACTCACACACCAGGAGCACCGAGGAAAATACTAATACATGTATATATATATGGATGTATGCACGCCTGCAGATACTCTCACACACACACACACACACACACACACACACACACACACACACACACACACACACACAACAACCACCCAATTGGAAACCCACTCCCATCTCATCGGGAAAAGGTGCTGCTTTGCTACGAGGTAAAAAATCAACCTCCCCAGTTCCCCACTTCACAACCACCTCCTACACCATCTAATGACTAGAACCTGCTGCAGTCACTCTATAGGCCTGCTGCCTGGCAAAAACAACACACACACACACACACACACACACACACACACACACACACACACACTTACACCGGCATCATAAATCACAGAGTGCTTGGAAGCATTCCAGCAGCACCAATTGGCTAGTGGGTGACCACCGACATCACCCACACCTACGACCCCCACTGCACCCCCCCCCCCCCTCCCCCCTCTCTCTCTCCCCTCCCCTCCCCTTCCGCTCGCCCCCTCCGCTCATTAGGGTAGTGTTACCCCAGTGAAAGCTCCTTTGTGCCAAAGCTGTGGAGTCAGCAGAACGTGAGAGCAGCTTGGGCCACGGGATGGGCTCAGGACGGAGCGTTGGCCCAAACTTAGTGGTAGCGGGGGACAGATGAGACGGGGAGACTGCCTACTGTGTGCCTGCAAGCGCACGTTGCTGCAGACAGGCTCATTTGTGTGTGTGTGTGTGTGTGTGAGTGTGTGTGTGTGTGTGTGTGTGTGTGTGTGTGAACCTCTACCTGTATGTGTGAAGGAGGCACGGCTGGGAGAGGAGAGGAGCCGGGGCCGGGGGTGGGAGGTAGAATATTCACACCGGGCTGGACCTGCACACAAAGGAAAGCGCTTACACAGGCACTAACACGAGCCAGAGGCACAGGGTCAAAGCTTGTAACTGTGCATTACTTTCAGATTATCCATACAGCACAGGTCATACAGGGTGAAATGAACCAAAGGAATGATTAGTCTCCCATCATTAGACAGGTGACCAGAATCTACAGCACTGTAGTAGCTGACATTAGTCAGTAGTGTAGCCAGCGTTACCTGTACTTGTAGCTGTGTTGGCACTCTCCTCTTGCAGCCCTGGTCAGACTGGACCTCTTGAAAGGCTGGGCTGGCTTTACTGGGGGCTGGGGTGGACCTGGGCAGGGAGGTGGGGACCACCATTGGGTGATCGCTGATGAAGACCCGGGAGGGCTGTGGGGCCGCACCGTTCACCCTGGGCTGGCCTGGAAACGGACAGATAAGAGAGAATAACGTAGTGTTACAATGACACATAAAGATACACAGACTCACATTCACACACTACGTGAAGAGTACACCCGACTGTAGGTATTGGAGAAATGTGTGATTCTCATAACATTGTCCCTTTGTCCTCTAAACATCTGGCCAACTGGGAGGTTGCCCAACTCAGGGAATACTGCCAACGGGCATGTGTTGCGGAAAGGCATTGTCGCGTTGAATAAGAATATCAACAATCAAATCGATACATTTCTGGTGAGGAAACTGAGCCGCAACCAATCACTCTTTCTACACAAATGACCTGAGATGCATTGCAAGAGGAATACGCTATCTTACGAGTTGCGTTACAGCACTCTATAGGATACTGTCTCACAAGCTGGGTCCTGAGGGGTTTTCGACCGTAATTAAACGGCTTCTGTTGGTGTGCATTTGTTTGTTTTCTTGCTACCCGAGCCCTGCAGAGCCCCGTGTAACCCAGGGTGACACTACAAAGGAGCCACTAGCCGCTGCTGTGGCCGCCTCACGTCCCTGGAGCTGCGCAGACAGTAGGACAGGCTAGGGAGATTTCCGTGCTCTGCTGCGAGTATGTGCGTGTGGTGTCATAATGCCAGAGCCCCTCGCAGCGTGAAAGAACATAAGCCGTAGGATTTCCATAATTCTGTCTGAAGGGGCGTCGCGTCCAAACCGTGGCTGCCCAGCCAGCCGCCTGCTCCACACTGGCACGGAGTCACATGCAATCAAACGGGATGTCTGACGCAAAAAAAGAAAACGCGGGCAAGGGTTGTGTAACTGCCAACGCAAGAAAGTGAGAAGGAAAGTAATTCTAAAAAGAGGAGGATAAATAAAGGGAGGCTAATCTGCGGCCAGTCTGTTACTCCGTGTCCTCGAGTCCTTTACTATTAATAGAAATAGAAGGAACAATAGTTACTGACAAACAGCACGGTCCATGGTTACAGAATATTGTAATAGTATGCTCTGCGTATTGAACAACATGCAATAAAGGTAACCAAGGAGCCTGGGTGAGCGTGTGTGTGTGTGTGTGTGTGTGTGTGTGTGTGTGTGTGTGTGTGTGTGTGTGTGACGGAACATTCAAATCTGCATATTCCGTTCTGCTGCTGAGGTATAAAACATGTCCTTTCCCATAAATACAGAGACAAATAAAGAGAGGGATAAAAACCTTGAAAAGTCTACGGTTATTGAACGAGATTATACGCACTAGACCAAAGGCAGACCAAGGATAACAAACGCAGCACTTGGAACCGTCTCTACGATACTTCTCTTTTCCTCTGACCTTTATTTTTACTTTGCTCTCTCTCTCTCTCTCTCATTTATATACTAATGAAGGGGAGACTGCATTGCAGATGTGACTCTTTGTTGCATTCTGTACTAATCATCAAACACACACACACACACACACACACAGAAAAACATTGCCGAGGTCAGGCGGGCAGACAATAAGATGAGGTACTGAATTACCTTCCTCTGTTTTGACAAGAGATACCTGATTTGTTCCTATGTGATTCTACCTCTGATTCCTGGCACTGTTAATTTGCTGCTCTGCTTGCTGCCCAATTATTGTCTCCCAACGCTCAGGTAGCTTAGGATGAACCAGGGTGAAGATGTGCAGGTAATGGCATCTTAAAGACAAGCTCCCTAATCAGATATTTGCACAACACTGGAAATAACATTGTCTCAAGATTCTGTGAAATGGGAAACCATGAGTTTTGGCATTTATGATTTAAAATCATACATGAATTCCCTCCTGATGGAACACCACATGTTTTAAAAGCTTTGTGCAGCCCCTTCACTGTTTAATCCTCAGAGTTCAATATGTATGAAATAAACATTGATTATATATTTAATCGTTAATGGGAGTTATTGTATGTGTAGGTCCAACAGACTAGACATTTTCTATTAAGTATGTGAAGGGGAGTCTTAATGTGATTAATGGTGGTTTTCGGAGATGGCCAGGGAGTGAGCGAGAGAGCGAGCGAGAGCAGAAGGGAGAGGAAAGGCCTCTAATTAAAGTTTGGACTTTGCAGGAGACTAATTAAGTCCCCTGCCTTTACTCTACCATATGACTGTGTGAACGGTGCCAGCAGAAGTCAAGACGTGTGTGTATGTTTGTGTGTCGACGCGCCAACTTGGGTGGGCTGTTAGGATCAAATGACCTTTCAGATGAAAAGGCTCAGAGACACAGAGTGGTACAACAAGCCATTTCTAATCATCAGAGCCGACCGGCAGCCAGCTCCGGCAGCCTGGGCCACTGCTCATGGCCTGTCAAGCTCTGTCCAACAACAGCAAGAGCGTTCACAGCTTTCAACGCGATGTATCAGGAGATTAATGTTTCCCTTCCAACTGGAAAACTGGTGCGATACTGAAAAATGGCAGCTATTAGTTACAGCTTTGCCTATTGATCACTATGAAAAGGTTTATCGAAGCGAAAAGAAAATCAAATCTGGAGTTGCACTGGAGTCTTTAACTAAGTCTGTTGAGGTTAAAGACTTCTGTTGTGAGTCTCCAGAGACAGTCTATGCATGTTATTTGTGTATTCGTGGGTCACTTCATACAATCTACGATGCTGAGCATTTAATCTCATTATTTATCGCTGTCATTATCATAATTTTACCGAGAGGAATCGCCATGGGAATAAGGAAGCCTTCTAGAGGGGTGGTGTGGGGGTGGCTGGGGTCACCAGGGGTCACACGTGAGGGGCTGAAGAGATACTGGGGCTCCCTGGGAGACGGGGAAACCGGAGGGGAGGCATGCTGAGATGGATCTGGAGCCAGTCTGGTCTGCGTCTTAGAGGACTTCACCTTCACTCCTGAGAGACAAAGGTCAAAAGGACGGAAGAGAGTATGAGACGGAGTGACAAACGGCCAATGGCGCTCCCTTCCACCCCGATGCGAGATGTAAGCTCTTAAAGGAAAAGTTCACTATTTTGGATGTTTAACCTTAATTTCATGTCTCTCGGAGTTAAGTCGTTTAATTCCCAACTTGTCCAGTTAGTTTTTACATCTATTGGGACTCTTTTTAATTGTTATGTTTTCCTGTTAAACTTCCATGCCAACCGTTTGACTGGTAACCTATTGTGGATAGCTTAGGGCAAGGAGTCTTCAGTTATCATTTGCAATAACTTAAGCCATTCCCCATGCCATGGGTTTCCAGGAAATAAGTTAAAACATTCAAAATAGTGAACTATTCCTTTAACTGTCAAGGGGCAGCAGAGATAACAGTGGTTAAAGGGGTTTGGCTGCAGTCAGTCAATCCTCACTGACCTCGGACGCTCTCCACCACTCGGGGTCTGGGGGACTTGGTCTTGGGCGAGGGGGAGCTGAAGCGCAGGTAAGGCCCTTTCTTCAGGGTCCTCCTGTGGCCCTCGTACAGGGCTTTACCATAGAGCCTCATCAGGTAGGCCTCTCCTTCTCCCACTGCCTCTGTAGCCTCCTCTGGTGTCTGGCCCCCAGGCTGGGCCTGCAAACAAACACAGACAGTACAGTGGTTCCGCTCGGGATGACAATGACCTTCTGGATTGTGAATCACCGCGGAATGACGGCGCTAAAAAGATGACAGCCCTACTCTAAGCGCAAGGTGTTTAAGTAGGATACCTTCTGCTATTGTGTCCTCCATTAAAATGATAGATTATCAGGACTCTGCATACACACGCAGAGAAAAAAACTCTGTAACGTCGGTTGCTAGGTTTTGTGTGTACCCCTTTGCCTCATAGCAACCCTATGGGCTATTAGCTAGAGGAGGCGTGAGGCTGGAGATAAGCGGCCCTGCTTCCTTCTCTATTTGTATTCAAACCCTCTTTCTGTCTGTGCCGTTGTTCTCTGGATTTACTGCTGCTGATCGATGTGGGATGCAACATATGGCCCCTTTAGAGAACTTGCCTGGTTATATAGCCTTGATAGCAAACAGGCATGAAATACAATGTTTGTACCCAGATGGGCAGATTAGTAAGGCTAAAAGATGGCTAGTGTGAAATTATGTGTGTGTATGTTTGCTTCTATCTAGCACCACCAATGAGTCAACACAAACGTGGAGATAAATCATTCAGTCAACACAGATTTCCGTCAGCAGAAGCAAGAGATATGGTGAAAGGAAGAGCATAGAGCACCATCAGCTTTTCACTACAACTGTCTTGGTCTTTTGGTTCAATGCATGAGCTTTGTGAATGACTATTTGACTTACATACAACATTTGGTGTTGCTGATCTGATTTAGAAAGGACTAAAATAAACAACATTATAGAAAGGCACTGAGTAGGAGACAACAGAAGAAAATAGAATAGTTGCTATCCTTCTCACCAGCAACTGTCCTGGTCGGAGTTTGCCTCCAGGTCTGGTCTGTTGGTCTTTCATCTGTCCTCTGTGTCTGTCTGTCTGTCCTGTGGGCCCTCTAGCCAGCCCCTGACTTACTGCCGGTCTTAGCCTGCTCCTAGCCTTCCCTTTAAGGTCACTAGGCTGATTGCCGTCCCTGTTTAATCCAGCTTTCTGTTGGAGCAAGACTGACACGTCTTTATTAGGAGCATCTTGAGCTGCCGAATCTTTGGCTTTAGTATTTCTTAGTAATCCAAATTCTTCTTTGGCAACTTCACCCTGTGAAAACAAAATATAATTGAACTGAAGTTATTGGTAGTATTCTGTTTTTGATTCTGCTAGAGGCACTTCATGAAGAAAATACAGTGCTGCTAATGAAAAGAAATGCATTGACTAGACCAAGAATATTATGTAGCTTTTTCCCAATCAATATTCTACCCCATTTATTTCTACCTGAGCTCAACACGATACTGCATATAATACCTTGTTTCTTGTTCATTCATTTTCCCCACACAAAGACCCGAAATAAAGGCAGTTTTCTAGCTGCACTTTATTTCTATTAGTTGATGGCATATTGGCCATGAGCCTTAAAAGAGTACAGGCAACATTCTTCTGATTCTTTTAAAGCATGACTCGGACATATTTGGACCATGGAAGATTCCTCAGCCTGGCTTGGGGTCTTGACAGTTTCTAATCAGTCTTCCATTCCCCAAAACAAATGGGTCTTTGTTCCGATCAAAATCCCTTTCTTGTGAAGAGTATTATTTCTTATACTATGTTGAAAATGTGAACTTGGCTTCAATCCCTTTCTGGGCCCAAAGACCATTTTTCTAACAGGAGAAAAAAACGGATTCATTTCGTGTCTCTGCGGCATGAGCTCCCTGCAGGCTTTTGTAGCCAAGACATGAACTTTTCAACAGGACAGCAAGTACAACTAGATAATACCATACATTTGGCAGGAGGACTGATGGCATTGAGGATGGGATGTTAAGAGTTGCTACTTGTAGCTGAACCCTCAAAAGGTAGCATAATACTGAACTGCAATCAGTGGCCTGTTTACAACACTGCACCACAAATTATTCAAATGTGCATTATTAAATGTTTCAAAATCCATCATGCATGGACTGAAAGTACTAAAACAGACAAACATTTTGTTTTATGATGCTTTTTCTTTCAACCAACCTGAACATCTTTGCTCAGGGCGTTAATCCAAGCATCGACTGTCTTTTTTATCCTTACTTCTTCTATGGTGTCCCTGTGCAAAATAGGTAACATATGGTACAGTAGGTAACTTATTCCCTGTGCAGTTAAGGGTGAAAAGGTTTTAAAACAAACGGTCATCAGAAGCAGGCTAAAAGAGGTTACAGTGGAATAAACACAAAACCAATGGTCTTCAATTAAAAAATATATATATATGTACTTCTCCTTTTATGGAATCCTTCAGAAGAAAATATATATTAAGGATCCCCGTGAATGCAGAACAAAAATGTCCATTGGCTACTTCTTTAACTAAATGCATCACAACACAAGACAGCATATTGCTACTCTGACAGTTGATCCAAAAAAATCATATTCACATACATCATCCAACCAAGTACAAGTATATTATACATTTTAAAACACTGTACTAAATATATCTCCTGTTGGCTTGTGAGCTTTTCTTGTTGTGTTTCAGGCATAAATTAAAGCATTGGTAACTTTGTAGAGGAACACAGCTGAAATTAAACTCTAATTTGCTAGGATCTAAATAGCCAAAAGCCTGTCTCACAAGACAAGAAGCTGTTCTTTTTATACATGACCATGCTACAAGCTCCGCACCCCATGTCCCCTGCCAGAGTGAGACTGACTGACTGAAGGGTATGAAGGCAATTGGTGGCTGGGGGTTTGAACAGATGTGTCCCCGATTTGTCAGTCAGTCTTTTGGGGTGCAATGCCCCTGGTTGTTGTTCAAATGCTGCCTGCAGCACCTTTTTTCAGAGCCATCTTTCTCTCTCATTACCGCTATCCAGTAAATGTCAGTGCTGTGAAAGGACAGCCCACCGATAATACTTTTCCTCTGTTGCCCCTTGCCAGGCAGCGTCCCCCTCTTCTCCATATATCTCAAAGAGCTATCGCTTTGCCACTGGCTGCTGCTCGTCGGGGCCTCATTGGGATTCTGAGGGGCAAAGACGGACTGTCGCTGGGCAGAAAGCACAGCTGCAGACTCATTCTCAGATGCAAAGTCTCTGCCAATAGGTCATGGGGGGTGGGGGGGGGGCAGCGAGAGGAAATGTTGGGTCCGAGTCCAAACAGCCAGCTTCTTGACTAGTTTTTTTTTTGTTTATTTTTTTACAGATACCTATCTATATTAACAGCTGTGTATTTGAAGTTAAAACACAAGAAGATGAATCATTTGCTTCTATGCATCAATGGTTCCGTTCCATTCAGCTTATGAAACATGGAGATGACAGACAACTTAGTTGTTTATTTCTTGCCCTTAGATGAAGAGAGGGAACCTTAAAACATTGTTGTTATCTAGTTAGAATAGCATTGGAACCACATCAAGACATTCTGTAGAAGACCAAACATAAATACAGCTTTATTTGTTGTTGAGGTTTGCAGGCAGAGACCAGAAACTATGTGACTGCTCTCTAACCCAAAACCAGAAGCCAGAGAAAGCCAAAGCTTTTGAGTGAAACCTCCTCAAAATATCCAGACAACTCAAGTTTCCACCCCAAATAGCTAAGAGGCTTGGACGAGTTTCTGCTTCAGATTAACAAGGGGGAATCAGAGAGTTCTTGGTGGAGCCAGGGACTAAATAAAGGCCAGGAATTGGAGAGGCTGACATGAAGCAAAAAGGTAGAAATGACCGGAATGTGGGGAAAAGGCTGGGCAACAACTTAGAGGAACAAGAAAATAACAAAACATTCTCAATCACAATTTAAATCTGAGGAAAATAGTTTTCACTGGATAAAATGTCACTAGTACATTTGACAAAAACTTGTTTGATAGAGCATTCCTAGCTTTTTGACACAACTGTTCTTCTTTGCCAGCTCATCAAAAACATGACCATAACAAGCAGAGGTAATAATGCACAAAATTAAATATCATAAATGCACATGAAAGTGTCAGAGGTTAGGTGGTCTCTATTTTGCTGGGCAAATAGTTTCATTAGTAGTTGGGTTTAAAATGGATGGCAGCCATTAGCTCACACAGGCGGTTGGTTTTGCAATGTCATACACACAAATGACTGAATCTATCAAACCACCAGACCTCATTTAATACACAGTGACATCATACTGCCACTGCTCTGTCTGAGCTTAAAAATGCACCTGCACGCACACGCACGCACGCACGCCCACGAGGACACATCTGGTAGACACTGCCCTGTGACCTTTACGATCAGCAGAAGATCAAACCTATTAGTGTGCGTTTACATTTGTGTGCCTTACTGTGGTGTGTGTGTGCGTGCCTCTTGCTGTCTCCCTGTGTGTGTAGCTCAGGCGCCAATCTCTGTGTTTATGCGCAAGTGTGCAAGTGAATGTAAAAGACACCAGCTGCATCAATCAGACAGTGCGTGTGTTTTCCAAGCTCTGACATTAACATAGGGTGCTGATTGCGTGGCTGCCATTTTGGAGGCGATTAGCATGCGGTCTGACATTTCCGCTAAGGGTCTGCGCTTCATACTAGCAAACTGAGAAAGGAGTCACCCGCTGTGCATGGAGAGCAGCTAAATGCATCGCTACCCACTGAGCACTGGCATATGATGCACTTATCCTTTGGGCTCACTGTGTTTCTTGATGCTGCAACCCAAAGCCAGAGTTGTAGTTTTCTTTTGTCATTGGGACTTAAAGCGCTGTAAAAACCAAAGGGTATTGTTGTCACCTTTGGTTGCATACGGGAAGTTCTTCAGTGCTTTTAAAGAAAAGTCTTTCAACAGATTATGAATTAGACAGCATATGCTTAACAATGGCTGTTAAACGTCATCCATACTGTAAAAAAAAAAAGCCTGACCATAATGTATTATATCATAACATATTAGATTTTTGTAAGCAGGCCTGCTCTTTATGCTAAAAGATCTGGCTATGCAGTGACAATATTGACTAGAAAAAGCAATACCTCTGTCGGCACCATGGCACACTTGAAATAAGACTCTATTTACATCCTTACTTTCAATAATTCTCTCTCTCTCTCTCTCTCTCTCTCTCTCTCTCTCTCTCTCTCTCTCTCTCTCTCTCTCTCTCTCTCTCTCTCTCTCTCTCTCTCTCTCTCTCTCTCTCTCTCTCTCTCTCTCTCTCTCTCTCTCTCTCTCTCTCTCTCTCTCTCTCTCTCTCTCTCTCTCTCTCTCTCTCTCTCTCTCTCTCTCTCTCTCTCTCTCTCTCTCTCTCTCTCTCTCTCTCTCTCTCTCTCTCTCTCTCTCTCTCTCTCTCTCTCTCTCTCTCTCTCTCTCTCTCTATTTGCAGCCAGGTGTTGTTGACCTCCAATTGCTCAGGGCCAGGAAACTCTCAGCTCAGATCCGGCATCTCACATTGAATTCATCAGGCAGGGGCTGAGATAGGGCAGTGAGCTGAGAGGCAGAGCAGAGAACCAGCTTGCACTAGTGTGGCAGCACCCTAGCCCTGACAGCTGCCAATCAAATTGATTGTTCCGTTTGGCTTAGCCCCTTCGCCGCCTCCGGAATGCTCTGAGGCCACCTGCCAATCAACTAGAGTGGGGGTTACACACATACACACACACACACACACACACACACACACACACACACACCGGAAGGATACACACACACCCACAAACAACCGAAGACAGACACACACACACACACACACAGCTCAGCTCTCAATCGACAACAGTTGTGTTCTCCCAACGTGCCCTCTGCAGATTTCAGCATGACAATAACAAGGCAGAATGTTCCAAGGGGATTCAGCTCCATGTTGTTAAGGAATAGCTAGGCTGGTAACACAAGGGTGTGGATCCCTTTGTGTTCCTTCTGTTCATCTAACTTAAAACGTCCTGCTTTGTAGACCGTTGTATGTATGTATGTTAATGTGTATGAACGTTTAAATTCATGAGTACGTAAATGTCCTTAAATTGTAAAATACAAATAAATGTGTTTTGTTTTATATAAAACACAATATGTCCAGTGTATGTACCTGTTGTTAGACAAAGCCTCAAGTTGGGAATGGAGAACCTCGCCATCGTTGGCCCTCAACATAGTGGCTAGGTTCTCTTCCAGAACTTTGCGGTTCCGTTTAACCTGCCGTAACACTCGCTCTGCGTCCTCAAACATGGAGGGGGCTGGAGCCGTCCGTTGGAGCAAGGTAGGGGTTGGCCTGGAGAGGGGTAGGGGACCTGGCCCCGAAGCATTCAGCCCCATAGATTCCTGAGCAGGCTGTAAAAACAAAACAAATATATCATATTCTAACAAGGTTGTGCAGCTGGTAATTCTGAAACCTTTTGGTTTGGTTTGTTGCATCAAACAGTATGCCTAACCGAGTATACAAATGTGTTTAGAGGAACAGCAGTAAAAGGGAACACTTCATTGGAATAGCCCATTCTGCAGTCTCTCCTCCTCGCTCTCGACATCAGTCACAGCTAATACCCCTCCCCGGCCAGATCACAGAGGGAAGGGACCTGCTGGCTGTACAGCTCATCAATCTCAAAATACCGCTCTCCAATCTGCCCTCCCCTGTTTGCCCATCAATGTGTAGCTTTTATTTATCCTCCGCTGATATTTATTGGTCCCCGCTATGCCGGCAAGGGTGTCTGGGTACTGTGTGTCCTTTCATTTTGAGTTCTTCCATAGAGACACGTGGAAACGTCAAAAGAGACATTAGCAACAAAAGAATGTTGCGCCGTGACTCTGCTATGCCCACTTCTTTCCAGCCAGGTGCTCGATTCCTTTCAGAATTCTGAGAAACTGGGTGCCTTGGAGCAGTCAGACAGAACCATTGTTTTATTGAGGTAGAAGGAAATCTGTACAGCAGCTGGCTGATTGTCTTTGCTTTCAAAGCTGCATTCACATGTTTCCCAAGAGCATGTCAGTATTTCTCAACCAAAATGATACAAACAAAAAAAGTTGCTGCTGAGATTATCACCAAAAGATTGTTTTTTCTTTGCCTGAAAATTTTAATTTGGGATATTGTGATGCCAAATTGGGTCCAGAATACCAGTGAAAGTCCGTCATTATGATGCTAAATAGAATGACTATTTTGTACATATTAGTTTGTCACACATGAGCTAATATTAATACCTTATAGCTAATTCACCCATTCATCTATTCTATTCTACAACCAACTGAACATAAATCAATGAGCAGTGAGAAATAGCTTCCGAAATCGATTAGCAGTCTGCATTGTGCTTTTTTCTCTGCCCTGCGTGTACCTCAGAGATAACGGAACAGATTTATCTGCTTGTGTGCGTAAAGAGAAGGCCCACTACAAAGAAAGAAGGATACAGCACCACACTGTTAATGTATCTGACAGGAGAGAAACGGAGAGGAGAGGATCTGGCGCTGCAGAGGCTGCGGTAACCATGGAAACCTACCATGGAGACGGAGGGAGGCTGGAGAGGAGAAGGAGGAGGTCGGGCAGCGGCAGAGAGGGGAGCCAGGAGCCCACTGCTGACACTACTGCTAGGCCCAGGGTAGACAAGTCTGGCATTGGCTGGCTCTGTGCTGCCCACAGCAGCAGGGAGGGTATCGTGTGTCTAGGAGGGAGGGAGGAACATTGAAGGCGGCCTCGGACAGGCTTCGACAAGCAGTGAAACCGTCTCCATTACATTCCACAGAAACCCCACAAATGTATCATCATCAGTGTTACTGACTGATTTGGCACAGAGTCCATTTATGCATGAAGAGAGACCGTTGGAAAAAAGACAGACAAGAAAATGGACAGGCAGAGACGTAGAGAGACAGGGGGGAAAAAAGACAAATGACACAGAATGGACAGGGAGGTAGCAGGCTATTCATACATCCTCTGCATCCTGAATAATATGCTAATCTGTCATTTACTGTGTACTCCATTATTGGGGGCTGATGGAACTGCGGAGGCAGCCGGGGATGGGAGCGTGCTTGGAAACTCAATGTCTCATTGGCTCGGCCGCACGGGAGCGGAATAGATAGCGGCAGGCAGGCATGCAGCCCGCTACGCACCCTGGCTAGGATAAAGAGTCCTAATTTATTAGAAAGGGAAGTGAGGGGAGGGACGGAGGGAGAGGGAGAGAGGGAGAGAAAAGGAGGAGTGGAGGGAAACATTTAGAGATTGGTGTCTGATCATTGAAAAACAAGACACACGTTGTGTCTCAGGCCTTGATTCCATCAGTGGTGAAAAAAGGAAAAGAAAAAAAAGGACCAATTAGATTAGCGGCCCCGTCCTCACACCAGCCGAATGCAGAGGACGACATTGGGCCGCTCAGAGGAATCAAAGACGTCGGGATCCTTCCAGGGGGGAACGTATGTGCCAGCGTGAATCGCTCCGAGCAATCAGTGGGTGGAGGATAATCTCATTCTGCGTACGTCTCTGACACACAAATAATAGATTCAGTGTGCCACTGCAGCGATAGCGGCTTATAGACTTGTGCATCAGAATACAAAAGGAGGGTAAATTGAAAGGCGGCACAATGGGGAACATAATGGGAAAGTGATTGTTGAGGCCCTACGGCAGTTTGGAATGTGTTTTCTTGACCTTGTTTATCAAGGTATTCTCGGTTTCCAAGTCCGAATGCAGCGAGTGAATGCTCTGTTGTGAATGTTAATTTAGGGAGACAGAAAAAGACAGTGTGAGATGGTTCAAGGTGGCTGAAGTTGAAAGGCTCTGAATAACTTCTACCGCACAACTGAGCCAGTCCCATAATTTGATGTAAATTAGTTCAAATTATGAGTTTCCAGTTCATAAACAATCTTTTTCCAGCTGAGCTTGTTTCTGATTAACCTTCCCAGGCATGCTATGGGTGGAGCTTACACTCATGACACTGCTCCACATAATATTTGATAAATACATTTTTTACAAAATGTTAACTCACCGTCAACAATGTTTGCATCTCTGTCTTCAGCCTCCCTAGATCTTGAAGCATTTCATTGGCTCTCCTTACTGCCACATCGCCGTGACTGGTTGGAGACAAGCTAGCCGTGGAAACAGTTGGAACTTCTTGTTGAGGCCGGATGAAACTGGAAGAAGTATATGTTACAGTGTTATTTATGCATTAGAACGCTATAATATCCCATGGTAATACAATTGACTGAGGAAATTAATTGGTCGAGTAGTGCCTTTGTAGCATCAATAGACATACGTTCCAATGGAGCTACGATTACAACTCAAGTGTGGGCACACTGGTGTGGTGAAGCTGATACCAAGAACAAAAGGAAAGAAGCTCTTGAGGCTCGAACAGAATATATCCACCAGTTCAAATGGGCCACACATAATATGAGAATGCCAGCTAATGTGGTGTTTAAAGTTGAAGTAACATTTTAGACAGTAATCATCCGACCGTTTTAGGAATACATCACTGCAGTAGGAATAGTGTCTTTTTTATGTGAATAGGAAACCAAACAAAGTATTCTTAAACATAGCTAAAATTAATAGGGGAAAGGAAAAAGACAAGGACAGAGTGAAAGTAAAAACAGCAATGGAGAAAGAGAGAACCAGACGCAGGGGAAAAGAGAGCTATCGTCGTCCTCGGATTCTCAATACATTCAATTAGACAGTGTCATGCTTTCTCCTCTTTCTGGCCATACCACTTTTTTGTGTAACTGGTCGTTCAATCGTACTACAACTCACTGTTTGTCAATATATTTGAAATTTGAAATGTTTCAACAAAATTCCACACTACTGCTTAAAATGGAGAATCAATTAGAAAATAATACTGTATGGTAGACATCGGTTTCATGTAAATATATACTATTATTTTGCATAAGGGCTTTAGAATCCTTTCAACACTGAATATTATATATTTGCTCTAATGCTCCAGATTCTGTAAAGTATCTTTTTTTCAAAGTTCTATTATTCACATGCACCTTGATGAGTAGCAGTACAAGAAGCACTTTCCAAAATGTCCCATCTGCATCAGCTTTTCCCCTTAGAAAAATTAACACATTGAAATATTCACTCAGAAAGTCTTTGTATCGTGTATGCGTAAGAAGTTTGAATTGGTATCTATGAATACAAATGTGTGTGTATGTGTGTAAAAGCTATAAATAAACATGAATTGAAATGTCAGGGTGAAGCACTGCTAGCTCTACTGCTAGGTGCCTCTCAGACATCTTCAATCAGAGCTGATATACCTCCTATCCTGCCAGTCTATTTGAAGGAAGACAGAGTGCACATTTTATTTCTTTTTTCTGTAGAACCTCACGCATGGATGTGCATGTGTAACCACCTGAGCTTGAGTGTGTTGAAAATGTGCTGCATATCTGTGTGCGTTTCGTGAAGTTCATGTCTGCCTTGTTAAAGCCTTTGTGTCTGAGGATTGGCAGTGGGGAGACTCGGGGGGGAAAAAGTCCGCTATTTCAAAGGCACACAGTATAGACCTCTTCAAGAATTAAGGAGAGACATCGTAAAACAAAATCTTTGTGTGTGTGTGTACTTGCACGTCAAACCTGATTAGAAAAGTCATGCTATGGTACAAGAGCTGTGTTTTGTGTTGATAAAATGAAGGTAAATCTATATACTAAAGGAAGTTTGACAGTTAATTATCGGCTTTGACAGGAGCATACTGAATCAATATCTTCAGATTTTTCTTGCAGAACCTTTTGCCAATTGGCTATTATTATTGTTCAGCTTTCTACATTTAACCTACTGTTCACTTGTCAAGGTTAACCTACTAACTCTTTTGCCGTGGAAATGTACAGGTAAATTATACTATTCCATTTAAATCATCCTCTTTCCACAATATAACTCCAGCTTAGGGTTAGGGTGCAGAACCATACAAATGCCTTCTCTTTAAAATGTATTGAAAAAGGAGAGATGATGGTTTTTCACATGCTCCATGTATTTATTTGTTGCCATGGGGAATAGATTTTCAAAGAGTGGGTGCGTGTATGGATGCCTGTATTTTTTTCTCTCTTTACTACCATGTCAGAGACCCATTAGGCCATTTAGCTCTTTCGGCCTGTTGGTAACATTTAAAAAATGTTTTATCTAATATCTCATCCTATAATAATTTAAGATCTCGGTCATATCAACTTTGCAGGGTGGAGGTGGTGACTGGTCTCCACTACTCTGACTTCATAATCAACCCTATTTCTACCGTTGAGTTTTGGGCAAAAATCGAATTGGATTTGGATGTCCTACACGGATATTCGTCCTCCTGACACTAAAGATGATAGAACAGAGGCTGTAACAGGTCCTTCTCCCTCAGAGTCCTTTAAGAGCCATTCTCCCTCGATGTGGCTAAACTGACTTAACACTGACAGTCAGCGCCAAAGGGCCTATTAACTAGCAGGGACATGAATCACAGTACCACAATTTCTCCTGTCAAACACCATCTGAAATCCTCAGCTTTCACATTACAACTATGGCTGCATGGAAGCTTGCAGCACTTTCTCAGAGGTTAATATGGGACAACAAATAAACATTTTAAGCAGTAGATTTCACGTGAGTTAAAAACAATTTTAAGATGAAGAGAAGGGTTTGACAAAAAGTGCTATCTTTGTCGGGCTCTTACGTAAAGTGAATTAACTAGATGTCACTATGTACGGCGACGTCTTGAGTCTTGTGAGGTTGAGCTCCACAGCCCGTTAGAACAAAAATGATGTAGGCTTTTCTCCTCTGAACGCAATCAAACGTGGCAGTGGTTACCTGGGGGACCAGAGCTAGCGTTATCTCTACCTCTTTCCTAATGAAAAACACCACCAATGAAGGAAGCCATCCTCCATCAGCACTCTGTCTGGCAAACCCAACCTGCCACAGCAATCACATGCGCTCCTTCCTGCATTATGTCAGGGGCAGATTAACGACTAGAACAAAAAGGGATTTTGGTGGCCATTAGTATTCGACTCACTGCCGAGTCCAGTCACACACACAGAGAGAGAGAGAGAGAGAGAGCGCCCTCCCCTCATCCTAGCCCAGTGCCCGACTCGCTAGCCGCCACATATGCTTGTTATTAAAGCGTGTCCGATCAACCCAATCCACACCCACCGACCCGCATATGCACAGACACCTCATTAATATTTATCCACGTTAATACAAAAGCTCATGCATTTTTTGATTAATGTAAAGGTCCTATTCTAATAACCGCGAGGGCATGAGTACAGCAGGAATATACATATTTATATGCCGTCTTGTGTTTTCAGGGCAGGCCGAAAGTATGTATTTATTCTGGTGGCAGTCAGCACAGTGTCTGCCTGTCATTTTTCGCTCTCTTTCTCTCAGTCTCACTTTCTCTTTTTCCGTGTCTCCACTTATCCCTTCTGGCTGGCTACTCTGAGAAAACATGGATTTGGTTTCTCTCTCTCCCTAGGCACAAAGTCCCAGCTAAGCATTCACGGCTGCATAAGAAAGCAGGAATTATAATGCCATGCTTCTTAATTCCCCAAATAAAAACATGCTCAGGAATAATGAGGTTTATCACACTCTGCATCGTACAAGGCCCTTCCCTTGTGTGCAAGTGTGTGTGTGAGTGTGTCTGTATGCGTAGGTGTTGTGTGCAGGCACTGGAAAAATGAGAAGACCCATGGCCATTTTTAGTGATTGCGTTGCACTGGATATTATTCAGCAAGGCATATGCCTGCAATGATATGAAGGATGATTATGAGTCCTTGCGCACGCCCCCCACGGCCAGTGGCATGGAACAGCAATCACTTTCAACTCAGCCGTGAAGCCACGTGTACGGCACAAGTCACCGGTGTGCGTTTCAGACCAGTGGTGCTCAAAGCCCTCAAAGTGGCGGGGCAACACAGCCAGTCAGACAAAGAGAGGAAAGATGGCGAATGGTCTTTTTTCCAAAAAACAGGCCGATGTCTTCCGTCCTATCCGAGCGCTGGGAACCTGCAGCATCCCCGTCGCCCCGAGCTGCTACACGTGAGCCATGCCCCGTGCTCAGAGCGCGCCGGCTTTCTGGGACCGGTCGTGACGGTTGTTGTTCAGCGGTCACACGAACTGATGAGTCATTCAGGTGACTCTGAGGCCCTGTGGAAAACTCCTATTATCTGCTTCTCTTTCTCCCCCCTCGCCGCGGTCCGCTCTATCATTCCCTTTGTCCCTCCCTCCCTGCCTCTTTCTTTCTTTCCCTCCCTTCGTGCCTCTCTCCTCCTGTCTGACGGGGGGAGTCTTTTCGAGGAGAATGGGTCTGAACCTGAAGGAGAGCCGAGGGATACACTGTCGTTCCGCTGACATATTTTTCGACACTGTCCTGTCATTATCTCCCCTTACAATCAGCTCTTTCTTTTGCTTCTCTAATCCTTTATCCTATTTCTCGCTCCGAGCCCTCCCTCTCCGCACATATGGTTCTCCAACCAATAACCCGACAACCCATCTCCCAATTTTCCTCATGCACTCCGGAGCCACACCCCCCTCCCTCCCTCCCTCCCTCTCTCCCTCTCTCTTTCCCTCTCATGGTGTTTCCTCGGCGACTAGATGCTGCACTCCAGGCATGAGGCAAGGGAGTTCTTACCTAGCAACAGAGACAGCTGTGATTGGCTGATGCAAGTAAACAACCTGCTGTGAGGGCTCTATACAATTGCATGTGTTTGTGTGTATGCGTCTCAGGTTAGAGGTGGGCAAGCCAGTAACAGACAACTAAAGGAGGAAGTCAGTCTCTGTCTGCGTCATCCCTGATCATCACAGAGATGACATTGAGCACTCCTTTTTAACGGTCGCCATTACACACACACACACACACACACACACAAAATTGAACATAGCCTCTGCTCAATATTCCCCAAAGCGCCCCACCTCCCCGTTTTATTGATTGCAAAGCTGAGTAAGCCTAACACTACAGATAGCGAAAGCTCTGCCTCTTTTCATACGCATGCCAAATAGAGAGAGCGACAAAGAAGAAGCGACAGGCTGGAGGTTTAATAAAACTGTATTCAAGGTAAAAAAACAAATGAGCCTTTCTAGATGTATCATGATGATTGCCACTGATTACCATGATGTTTTAAATTTACTACACACTTTTTTTTAATCCTAAAGCACTCAACGTAAACCAATTCTGTTCATTAGTTGCACTTTCACCAAACGACCAGTAGGAGTCCTCATGGCTGTTTAGTAGAAGGACGCTTACGGACTGTAATGCATTAACAAGCACAATGAGAGCTGCATTACACCTAAGACCAGACTGAGTCAAAAGAGCCGAAAATATCCTGAAAATGACCTCAAACCTATTCTGTGTGTTAAGGGTAAAAACGAAAATTTTGCACAAATAATGTTATTTGTAAAGGCAAGGTATGTCAATAAAGTAAGCGTTCATGTCTAGTGTGTGACGCACATAGGTTACCGTAGGGGCTGCGTTTCCAAAAACAGTGGGCTTCAGATGTTTTCTTACACCGTGTCACAAAATGACTTGCAAAGCACTTTCCCCATAAATAGTGTTCCTCATAAGTTATTGACCAGAATTCTTTCACAACACATCGGCTGAATTCTGTAGCATTTGTTAAAAGCGTAATAGTTGGCTATGGCCCCTCTGAAGGAGCTTTATACATCTTAAACCCTGGCCCACCTCATTTCCATAGTATGTGTATGCCAGAAACCGATGCGACGATAGTGCTAACTCAGCAGAATCGGCAATGGAGTCTCTATTAAGCGGACAGGCTAGGCTATGGCTCTTTGTCTGGGGGAGAAAGAACCCATATGGTTTTGGCTCGGAGCTGAGGGGTACAGAGTGGCCATTATAAATGTTTGGGCGCATAGGAACACTCTCGGAAAACCTAATGTGCCCGAATGGGCACAAAAAAACACTGTCTTCACGCACAAGTGATAGCGGACATGCACACACACACGTACAACACAGATGAGGCAGTGTCCCTATAGAATCCCAAATAGAAAAGCTCATAAATAGTTAAACTGCTCCCACGATGGGGTCCAGTTTGGCCTGGCTATTAGATGATGATATAATAACTGAATCCATTTGCCACACACCTAAACTATGGCCTCTCCCTTTCTTTCACAGTCTTTTGAGCTAATCATTAGGTAATACTATTAGCATTATGCTTTGCTAATTGGAAGGGAATCAGGATACAATCCGTTAAAAATTAGATCATGGGATGATGATGAATCCGTTTCACGCATCCTTCCTCCAGCACGTTTGAACGAGTTTTAAAAGCATTTGACACACTACAACCTCCTGATCCAGTACGATGATAAAATCCACTAGACACTTTCAGCTCTCTTACCGTGAGAAACGCCAAGCCTATACTGTATGTCAATGAACAAGGTAGAAAAATTAGCTTAGTAACACAAATACAAATGTGACAAAATCCACTACCCAGAACTTTGCAATAGATGAATGATATTGACAATATATTTCAATGTGGCTGCCTCCTGAGGATGCCATTCTAGAAACATAGAAATGTCAGCATTCAAAGACCTCTGATGAATAGGTGAGATGAGGAAGTGTGTGTGTGAGGGGGGTTGTTTCAGGAAACAGGGTGAGAGAGAAGCAGCCAGCACTTCTTAATTAACAGCACCATGCACACAACAGTTGACTCTGACAACACATTCAGGGCCCAGGTGATGCCGGCACTGCAGCTGCAGCACAGCAGCTGCCACACCTCTCAAGTGAGTGTGTCATCACCTTGAAAAAGAGGGCGTGGCCAAGCTATTACTGGGTTGGGTGCTCAGGAGTTTTTATCGCACACAGACGACAGCGCAATTGTCTCACTTTCATCCCTCATCTCCCTTTCAAAAGCTTCCAAAACACAAAAAGTTTAGGGTGTGTGTGTTAACTGTGTGTACTTTGTTTTGTCTTGAAAGAGTGGGGGAGGGAGGGAGACAGAGCGACGGTAAACACAGGAACGACTATTGCCGGGGTCCGTCTCTGTAGACACTACAGAGAGTGGCTCCCAAATGTCACCAGACCATGCCCCTGCAGCCTGGCCTTAGATGTGGTAATGTCCTGTTTGTTCCCCACCATGCGTCAGACACAGCAGTTGTTTGGTTGCCATGCCTCTGAGGCTTCCCCTCTCAGCTGTTGTCAACGTGACAGACAGCACAGTTGTGACAGCCAGGTGATACTGGGACCTTTGCTCAGGACAAACAGTTTACGTGCTACCCTCGACGATGCGACGGACATGGTTTAAGCCTCAGCAAAGCCTTAGTGAATTGAATGAGGTTTTTTTCCCCCCAATCGTTCTCAATTACGAGGACAGCGCTATTAGAATTGAATAAAGCTTAAAGTACTTTCAGTTGAGGACATACATTCATGCCTACCTATAATCTACAGTCAGTAAATCCAATGCGTTCTGCAGTATACATTTTATGCATAAAAGTCTCTAGAATAGAAAACTAAAACCAAGCAGGCTACAAGTTAGAACCCCATTCCAAGTCCTGCAGAGTGGTCTGGAGGCTAGATTAGTCTGGTTTTGTAATCCAGTGGCATGAGCCTGAACACCGCCCTGTGTATTTCCTGCTACTTGAAAGAAACTGAAACTTGAGCCCTTTAGGGCATGTGTATATATCCCAGTGTGACTGTGTGCGTTTACGAGTGTGTGTGTGTACCCTGCAGCAGGCTGACTGGTCTGAGATAGCTGCCGGAGGAGAACCAAGGCGTAAACAAGCCCCAGTTCCATTTCACCGTTATGGTCCGGCTGCCAGGGGCTTCAACAAGCGAGGACGAAACCCTTTGTTGGGCTGTGTATTGAACCAACTCTTACATAACAGCAAATCATGTCAATTAAATATGAAACATGTCATAACAATATGGTTTTTATGTTGTCCGTAACTTGTGCGACACCATTGTTGTATGCTACAAGCATGTTGGCAAACTGTGTGAAAAAAGGACGGTTTGCATCCTGTCCCCATTTGCTATCCCTCACTGCCCCCACACAAACACACACAGCCTCCCTTTTCTTGTGCCCTTAGCCCAGAGGTCGTTAAGTTTGGCGGGAAACTTGTGAATGGCTGTCTCTCCGAGGGGGATGTCTCTGGAATGCAAATGAGAACTCTCTCCAGAAACGGAAATCTTCAGAACAAAGGGAAGGATTATATCAGCACACAAGCAGACATTCTTCAGAAGTGCTGTACAAAAAGAGCCTATTGAAGCTCTGGGTTCAATCGAAGAGACATTCAGATAGTCACTTACACACCTTTGTGTACAATATCAGCATTTCTTTCACAAAACTACTAGAAACTATTTGCTCCACAATTGAACAAGAGGATTTCCATGATTTCTCAATATCTAGCAACAGTTCCTCAACCTATTTGATGCAAATGTGCAAGATATTTTCAGGTTCAGTAAGTAATAAAGAGCATTTCAATATTCCCATCTAAATCTCCACAATAATGCATAGAAAACAGAAAAAAATAAAGCAGTTGAGCACAATGTGAACCTGTGAATAATAACAGCAGATCTTCAATCTTCCCTCTGCCTCATTTTCTTTTCACAAAGAAATAGCAGGAGAAAGAAAAGAAAGGCAGAGACTGAAAAGACGGAGAATATAAAATCAATTCTTCTCTGCAGCGACCAGTATTCTGCAGAAAAAAGGAAAGGAGGGAGGGAGGGAGCGAGGAGAGGAGGAGAAGAGGGGTGGGGGGACACACGCCTGCAGCTCACTGAAGCTTATTCGTCAGACGGTGGGAGGGAGGGAGAGAGAGAGAGGAAGGGAGAAAATAAGTGAGAGAGCGAGCGAATGAGGAATGTTTCAGATTGCATACATTATGTAGCCTAGAGGCGTAGGGGGCTGTGAGAGATAGTGCTGACATCATCCTCTATAAATGGCCCGGGCTTTGAAGCAACTAGCAGGAAAAGAGAATACACAATGGGAATAACCCTTTCATCGCAGTCACGCACATACACAGCCAGCTCTGACAAAATAGCAAGACGCACGAAATTTTGAATAATACATTAATATTGTAGTTGAGTACACATGCAACTTGTTTCTAGAACAGCAATACACATGAGACCTGACGCAATGTGCTGAACTGCTATCACTTTACAACATGAGATTAAAAAACACGAAACAAAAGTGAGTGGCAAATATTTTGTCTGCTTTGTGCTTCGTTTCATGAAATCATATGGCCGGAAACGTCGTGAAAATGCAAGGACTTATCACCTTTTAAGGCTTCAAGCACTGCATCGACGGTGTGAAACAAGGCTGGTCCTCCGACTGAGATAAAAACAGACTGTGGTTCCAGTACACACGGGGTTAACAGTGCACCTCCTGAGCTGCCGTCTCTCTCTCTCCCTCCCTGCATCCCTCTCTCCCTTTGTGTTCGCAGCACATTCCTGAATAAATGATGTTTTCAACCAGGTCGGTAGCCATGGCAACGGCCGTGCTGTGCTGTGGCACTGCAGAGTAACCTTTGGGATGGACGGGGAGAGAGGGAGGGAGGGAGGGAGGGAGGGAGGGAGGGAGGTGGTATTTTTATCCCCTGGAAACTTCTCTTGACTGGGGGACGAGGGGAAGGAGGGATAGGGTAAGGAAGGAGGGAGGGAGGGAGGGAGGGAGGGAGGCTGGGTTCCCTGGTCAACAGAGGGAAAGCAGACTGCAGTGGTTTGGAGAATGTGCGCGGAAAGCTGCTCTCCGCCTGTATGCTCTGCAGAAGCCTGGAGCAGACTGCCGTGGAGCAAAGGAAAATAGGACTGCGCTAAAGATATACGTTCCGTATAAGATGACAAAATTCTTCTCCGCTTATGATAATTCCATAACGTAATGCACTGTGGAACGTTGGCTATGCTGTAAATGTAGGTCAGTGGTTGGTGAGCATGGTGTGCAGAAAGGTTTGTTCCCCTTTCCTCTCCTAGCTGGTAAACGCTGTTTCTCTGCAGATGAGAGACAGACCCACAACAGGGCTGTCACTCCCAGTGACATTGTGCGCATCCAGGCATGTTCCCACCCAGACACACACAAACTCAGACGGATGCTTGGATTCACTAACACCTCCACATACTACGACAAATACAGAAAGGAAATGAGGATCTAGGCTGTTGAACGGCAGAAAAAAAGCACAGAAAATCAGGTGTTGTATACTTTCATCTAAGGTATTCAAAATTCAAGACGGGCGACAAGCTTATTTGTGAGGAGCCTTATGAATACAAAACAGGAAACTCAAGAGCAACCCCCCCCCCCCCCTCTCTCTCTCTCAGAAGGGGGTGTCTGAGCATCTTCTTAACATGCACACTGCAATCTGAGACCCCAACGAGCAGTTGGCTGAGACAGTCAAGGGCACCTTAAACATCGTTGGTCCATGTGTGCGTAGGTGTGCGTGTCAGTTAGAATGACAATGGAGGCAAATCCCCTGCGCGTGCGTGTATGTGTACACACACACACACACACACACACACACACACACACACACACACACACACACACACACACACACACACACACACACACACACACACACACACACACACACACACACACACACACACACACACACACACACACACACACACACACACACACACACACACACACACACACACACACACACACACACACACACACAGAGAGAGAGAGAGTTGAGAGAGAGAGAGAGAGAGAGAGAGAGAGAGAGAGGGGGACAGCACCTGGGATAGGCCCGTTGTAAGCCTGATGAGAATCTCTGCAATGCAGCAACCATGCAACCAATACTACAAGGGAACAATGCTAGTGCACTACACTTCGCCTTATCTTGCTTGAAGATTCTCCTTTCCTAACACGCCCATGTGATGGTGTGGGAATACAATACAGCCAAAATACACAAACCTTCATGCAGTCAATAATTCACACATCAACCTAATGAACTAGCTGCATTGTAAGGTCCAGACAACAGCCTTTGTCATGCAACAGGGGATTTTAAGATCAAGATCAGTTGGGCAACAACAAATAGGTCTCATCAAAAAGACTGGATTGCCATTCAATTGGATATTTTGGATAAATCCCCAAATACAGTGGGAGGAGCGGGGTGTTTCTGTGTGTGGAGGGAGAGGGGAGTGTAGCTCAGACAGTTGCTTTGTGTTGTCATCGAGCCTGACGAGTATATACAGCTTCGATTGAAGACAACCACTGCTGCTCATTTTATACATATTTGTGAGGAGAGTATTCTCAAATTACTACTTCCTCTTCATTACAATAACTATCTTTGTGTTCACTCTGTGTCTGCAAAAGGACATAGGGAGCAACACTACGCATCGCCTGACTTCTAGTGCAGGACGGCTGCAGTTCTCTGACCCCACAATCCCTTCAGTCTCCGGCCCGCAACAGCAACTCCACGATGGCTCCGCGCCAGGTGGTCGGCATGCCGCAGAGTGTGTGTTTGTCTGTGTGTCTGTGTCTAAGCAGGGTGTATACTTGAGCAAAAGTCTGCGAGGGTGAGGAGTCATTGTGCCAACGCCATTAATGGTGCCCGCGCAACGCATGAGCCCGACATGCATGCATGCAGGGTGGGGGCATATAAATGTGCATACTGCAGACAGCGTATGTGTAGTGCACATGCTGCAGACTATGCATGTGTGAGACCATTTGTTTTAAGATTAGCTTCCATCTTAATTCATTGTAATAGCCATGTACAAATGGGGTTATCTTGTTACCAGTGGCCTATAAAAGTCCATAGGATATGTCACATGACTGTCTGCTAAATCGTAAATAAGCAATGGCTCACATTGGATTTCTCTAGCATGTGCCCCTTGTTCACACCCAGGAATCAGTACAACTGCACATGCAATATGGCTGGTGCAGAAACATGAGCGTATTCGCCTCATATTGCACTGACACTTTTCATAAAAAACAAGTGTATCTGATCATTAAATCAGAGGGATCAACAAAATGAATGACCGAATTACAATGCACATGCATTAACGTTGCCTGGTTATGTGCAAAACAGCTGTTGAAAATGTCTGGACATATTTTGAGGATAATAAGCCTTTAGTGCTATTGTTTTGTGGCTTTGCCAGACTGTCCATTACTGTGAAGGTGGGCAGAGTTCCATCCAGGAAAAGAGTAATGCTCAGTTGGCAAAGAGAATGGAGAATACATAAATGGCAGTTGCCAAAAATGTCCTCATGTTCCGAGGTAATAACCGCAATAAATGTGTTTTTGCAATGAAAAAATATATTTTAAAAGGGAATGCTAAGTATGTAAAATAAAGGCGATTCTATAATTCCGTGTAGTAGATACACCCCAGTGACCCTGTTATTATCATTTAGCTGTGGAAGAAACTGACATGAACTCACCAAGGGATTAATATCAATTGAATTTATTACAATTTACTCAGCAGCTCCAAGGCACCTTACAAGTCTTCTGTTACTACAGAAATGTATAAACAAAACAGTTTAACGTTCATGTTGTACAGCATTCTGCCCTATCTTTAAGCATCCGTGCATCATCAAAGCAAAACAAATAGGGAGAGAAATTATAGTAACACCTTACAAAAAAAATCAGAACGAAAAGAATATCGCTGTAAGAAAATATATAAAAAATTGGGAAATTTAAAATAATATCTCCAAAAATTATTCAGAACATCAGAACATCCAACGGAATAGTTCGATTTGCCAAAAATGCACTCTATTGAGTATTATTTTACAGACATATATTCACTCGATTTTAAACTGGCCTTTATAATGAGAGAAGTGCATTATGAGTTGAAGGGAAAGTGTGCACACGCAGCAGTGATTACTAAGTGCTTTCACTTCCCACTGCCTGCCTGTCTGCCGTCCAAACACAACACGAGAGCACCAGTCACAACACCACCCCCGGCAAAATGAGATGACATCACACACTGTACTGTAACCGTTCCTTTGTCTAAAAAACAGGAATATGACGAGTCTTTTCTTTTGTACATCGACTATTATGTCTGTTTCTGAAATATTCACATGTATAATATTTATATATTCAGACTAATTCACTCTTTAGATGGCGAAGATCTTGTTTTTAAACGTTTATGGGTCTCTTTCTTTTTTTACTTTTACATCCCCAGCTAAAATGGTCGCTATCTCACCTTGCATGAAAGCCCAAGGCACGTTCGACCCTACGAGTGGGCATTTTTCCCCACTGGGACAATACACTTCGCCCGTTGCGCCCTGTGCCTTTATGCTTTCACGTGAACATGGGAAGCAGAATTTATGATTGGGGACAGAGGGACACTGAACAAAATGAGTGTCCTCTAAACGTTCGTGGCAAATGGTACAACACAAAGGTCCGTTGTTCGCCATTGGCGAATCTGGAATGTTTTGCGCGTGGGCCTGGTCCATGCCTGAATGTGTACTGCTAGATTGGGATGGCGCGCTGGAGAGCTCGCCATTACGCGAGGCTAAGCGCCGTTGACCAGACACGGAGGCGGGGGATACTGGGCTGCTGCTGTTGTGTCTGGACGTTGTAGAATGAACAGAGTTGTTGTCCTTTGGCGAGTGCGCATTTCCCAGCGTGTCTGCGACAGACATTAGCGCGGCCATGGGTGACTGTCCATTCTGAGGTGCGGACTCTGGTGGAGTAGCGCGGCTGGAAGAGTGAACCGAGTGTCCGGGTCCAAGAGGTGGAGGTGCACCGTGAGAGGCAACATATGACCCAGCTGCCATTGTCAATTTTAGCGCCTCGCTCTGACTTGCCATCCATTGCTGTCTCTGTTGTTCCTCTGATAGTTTTAATGCGCTCTCCGCTGAGTCTGGCTCTGGGGAAGCTTTCCTTTTACGCACGCCACTCCTAGGGGCGCTCCCTGAGGGCAAGGCACGGGGAATGCTGACCAACGCAGTTGGCAGCAATGGGCAGCTGGCATCGATATAGGGTTGTGGTAACATCTCAGTACCCAATACCTCTTTAAAGAAACGCAGTGACTCAGGCAACAAATCGCCCAACAGTCGCCAGTCTCCAGACCCATGCTTTCTTTCATATTCCAAATACTTGAACCCAGAGGAAAGCCCCCTTCCAAAGTCTTTCATGCAGTCTTGGTACATTTGTTTAGCGACCCCAGATGCACTGGAAAACACGTTGCCAGATCCACTTGGGTATTCTACAAATATTTTTAACTCATAGTCCATTCCAGGTTTAGATACTGCGTCGAAAGCAAACACCCTACCGACAAGCGCGTGGTCTTTTTTAAACCTCACATCAAATGGTGTACAGTTTGACAATGTGAGAAGGGCTTCTCTTACTATTTTGGGTTTATTTGTCCACTCCTCCGCTCGGTTCCGTAAGCTCTCACTCAGCTCCGCCAGAGCCTCTGCGTTTCTCTGTTTCTCCTTCAGGTCTCTCTCCTGGTCGGTGCTAGACACTGACCCGGGTCTCTTCCCCTGTTCAGACATGGACTGGGACGCCATGGAGAGAGTTGGACCCACCATTGAAGTCGGAGCGACTCGGCTCGCCATGCTGTGCGGTGCTACCACTGCCCCTGTTGGAGGCCCGTTGAGCATGGTCTGGGGAAGAAGATTGGGAGGGACATTCATCTGGCTGGGTACAGCAACCAGCCCGTGGCTCCGACGGGAGTTGGGGCTCTGTCGGTTCAGTTCTGGAGGACCGTCATCCGATTTGGAAAACCCATTTGGACCGCTGAGTCCGTTGGGGAGTCTGCTACTGTGCCCGCTGACTGTAGAATAATCGAAGCGCGGTCTGTCTGTGTTTAGCGAATAGCGGTCCATTCCCGACTGTTGTTTTGAAGGTCCATCTGCATGGTTCAGTATCACCGGCTCTTTTGCCGGTATCACTGACTGAGTCTTCACGGCAGACGGTGGCGGAGGTACCGGGGATCTCCCCTCTTGGAAACCGTGAGCCCGTTTGAGGTGGCGCGCTGTTTCAATAACGAACTCGATCCGGTCCGCTCCTTCGTAGTTCACACATCCCCTGCACACTGCTTCAGTAAAGTCCCAGATCATGGCCCACGGCATGCGGGGCAGGTCGCAGAGATAGCATGATTGTCTGCGTGAAGAAGAAACCTGTGTGGAAGACATGTTGAATGTCTTCTTCCTCGTAATCCTGTTCCCAGATAAACTTGTTGTTTGGATAATACTTTATCGTATTTACTTCAAGTAATTCCCGCTTTACACGCAAAAAAAAATTGTCTTTCTCTGGTAAACTCCTCTGTAGATGTCGTATCTGTGCAGTCTTTCGTTGTGCAGGAGCTGATATTTTTGCTTTTACGCGCGCCTCACATCCTGGCTTTGAGATTGTGGTTTGGAATTTTGATTGTGCCTCTCCACGTCTCTCTCTCCTCCTCTCTCCCTCTCCCTCTCTCCACTTGGAATGCCACCTGGCTGGAGCGGTGACGTCAGCACCACGTTCCGCAGTTTTCGTAGTTGAAAGGGAATGACATGCCACTTGTTGCCTCTCCAAACGCGCAACCTCACAAACCACTCCTTCCTTTCCTCAATCTTCTGAATGGAGCTTAAAATACACGCACAAAGCTGATCAATATAAGAATATCAGCTTGTATATTACTCCAAGTAGTTGGATTAAAGTAAAACGAATCCCAAATTAGTGAACTGTTAAAAGTAAAAAAAAATTAAAATAAAAAACGCATTTAACAGCATTAGAGCACATTTTACATTTACTCTCTAATCTATAATACAATGTATGTATTATTGAATAACCCTTGTTCATCCTTTTCCATCAGTAAAAATACACTAGTATTGCCTATGTGTGAAAAATGTGCTATACAAATCTGGTTGCTGTGCATGTTTAGAGGTGTGGAAGTGTGGCCAGGTCTGCAGATTTGCTCCACATTTTCCAGTCAGTTCGGGCGAGTCAGCCAAGCAGACAGGGTTGTCCTGTTACAGCCCCAACCTCCAGCTTGTTTACCTCATGCAGACAGGCCAGTCTGCTCTGTTCTGCCACCCCTCCCCCATCGCCTCCTTGCCCTCCTTTCCCTCCCCCACTCTCTCTATCCCTCTCTCTCTCCCCTCCCCTCCCATTTTCTCCAGTTTCCCATTACCTGATTAACAACTGCCAGTGTTCTAGGGAGAATTTAGCCATCTTACAACTGTCAGGAATAATGGGGGAATGTATGTGCAGATATGGTTGCAGGGGAGAAAGAGCATGTATAAGTGTACGACTATGTGCGTGTGTTTTACAGCGAGAAAGCCAGAGAAATCATGTTTATTTTTAAAGAAAGAAGTGTGTGTGTGTGTGTGTGTGTGTGTGAGAGAGAGAGAGAAAGAGAGAGGGAGGGGGTGCGGTGCCTGAGAATGAGCAAAAACATTGCAGAGGGAGCTGGGAGGGAGGGAGCTTGACTGACTGCAAAGCCCACATACCTCAGGCACAGGCCAAGCCAGCCATGGGGGTTTCCAGCGTGCTCAGAGGAGACCAAGTATGGCGTTATGGCCATCAGCACCAGCCAGTTCCGAACAATGAGGCTTTGACTGCTTAGAGCGAGGCTTTTCAGAACAAGAGTAGCTAATGGCCAGGGCATCACTTCCATCTACTGCTGTGCAAGGAATATCCTTCCTCATAATACCACCACTATTCTTTAAGTCTTGAAGTAGTTTTTACTTTGTATCGAGCTCGCAATACAATCAAGGTGCATGCATTATAAAACCAACTGGAAGGCCATTTTGTTGACCAACTGAATGACCATTTCTTGGTATAATGAACAACTACCAGTGAAAGATGGCTTGTTTCCCTAACAGTTTCTAAAAGCAGGGACATGACACGAGGCCAGACCTAAACCAACAAAACAGAAGCAGTCCCACCCAGCTAAACAACTGTGGAAACTTTGACGTATGTCTCCTTTTTTTTCTGTTTTGATACAAGTGGCAATGCAGAAAAGGAACACAAATATCCTACAATATAATTATGCTGGCAATAAAATAACAGCATGTGTGACTGCCCTACATACTGGTCAGTCTCAGCTCCCATTTTGCAACATATGGACACAATTAGTAGCAACAAGAACAGCGGAACCGACCCAAAAAGTCTAACCAAAAACATATGGAAATTCACTCACAGGACTGTTGCTCAATTTATGTCAAACAAAGGGGATGCCTTGAAAATGCGACGTACACACTCCCGGGTCGCAAAAGGGCTTTAAAAAGAGTCTGTGGGCCAACATAGCAAAGCGAGACAGACCAGTTATAAACGCCCTCTAACTCTGTGGTAAGCCCGAGGGCTGGGCTTGCTATTCCCCAGGCCTGTCCACTACACACAGCCTGTCAGCCTCCAGCTTCAAACCGACAGAGAATTTGTGTTTGTGAGTGCGCATAGGTTTGAGAGAAAGAGAGAGAATTAATAGACAAGCAAGCTCTTTCTCTCTCGCTTTCACCCACAAACACAGACGCGCACACACACACACACACACACACACACACACACACACACACCACTTTCTCTCCCAATGTCTGTACGTGTATCGGAAAAATTCCCAAGTCAAGCGTAGGGTTAATGTCGAGCTTCCTTCCGCTAAGAGCCTGGCACAACGCCAAACTGATGGATTCTGGGAAAATAACACTGTGTGGCTCATTGCCAAGTACAAAACTGCCAACATTAAGCAGCTCTGACGGTTCCCCTTTTTCCCCTCCTTCTCCTTATCCCCCTCTCCTTTCCTTCACCCCCTCCTCCCAGTTTGGCAGCGGTTCAAAGTGGTCTTTCATTTTGAGACGAGGGCGACCGGGTAGGCTGGCTGGCACGCCGCCAGGTTCATGCAGATTTGCTTTAGCCAGTCAGCTATACACACACCAAGCCATTCAAATGCCGTATCCGTTGCCATAGTGATAGGCGCTAGGCGACAGGAAAGAGAGGTCTTGTGAATTTCACGTCTGCAACCAATATCTCTGCCAGCCTTTCTCTCCTATGATAGCTACTAGCAATATTTCCGAAAGATAGAATACAGTGTCATTTGACGGACAACCAATGTAATGAAGTCATGTTTTCTATACCATAAGAACAACATTACTGTGTAATCTTTTTAACAAAAATAACACTTTAAAAGCCAATATACATGGCATGCGATCAACCAAGGCAAAAATTTCATAATATGACAAAAATTAGGACATGACAATAATTTTATACTTGAGAACAATCTTTATTTTATTTGACTATTTTTGCTATCTCTGTCTTCTTTTCACTTACCTGATTTGCTCCGGTTGGCAATCTTTGCTGGGTGTTGCTATGGCAACATTGTTGGGGTGCACAGCGGCTCTGGTTGCTTGGCTGCAGCGGTTGTCAAGGATAGCCTCTAGTAGTCTGCCACTTCCCGAAGGTGCTATGCACACGTACCACACACACACACACACACACACACACACACACACACACGGTCAATTGTGTATACTCAAATAACCCCCTAAAACAATAAGTCAGCACTTTTCTAAGGTGTTTTACAGTGGTGATACTAGGATTTCAATTTCTTTCTACGTAAATCCTTCTAAAAGTCTAAATCAATTTTACTGTGCAGTTTCACCGTCGCCAGTTGATTTAAATACACACGCATCCACACATACACACACACTCCAGCAACCACCATGTCAAGAAAAGGGGATGCTGAACTAATAACGCAAGCTGCCATTTCTACGGTAAAGGGCATCGCTACGGGGGGATTCCACTGAGGCTCCTCGCACCGACTGTCCCCCTGACCTTGGGGTTCACCGTTTTTATTCATTTATTTTATTTACTTCAAGACAATTCCATACAACACTGTTCACCCTACACATGGGCATATGACCAGCATGGGTTCCCATTCTGCTTTTGCTCCCCTGTATTAGTCATCATTTCACCATAAGCTACCCACGTCGTTCGTCCTTCATGCCATTGCGAGAAAGCAGCAACTAAAGTTGGCTACAGGTACCACTCAGCAAAATAGTTACATAAAGTGTAGACTTTACAATCAAGTCAGGCAATGTTTTTATTTTCTTACATGCAGCCCAGAGGCCTCATTGCCACCTTAAGAAACCAAAGCACTAAGAGACGTATGTAGTATTTCTATATAGTTGGATGTGATTGGCTGTATGTGCTGAGGTGTGGTACAGCATAGACTATTATGGGAGATTCCCTGTCTGGAACTCGATGGCTCCGCTACAGCCATTCATCAAAATTAGGCTGCACCTAACAAACAGACAAATTGGCTTTGTCTGTGTTTGCGTGTGCGTCTGTGTGTTTGTGAGTTTGACTGTCAGAATGACTGCTAATGAAATATGCTGAAATTACATCACACTTTTCTACAGGAAAAGCCTTGATCGCTGGGCATTCTCAGTCACACACACACACACACACACACACACACACACACACACACACACACACACACTTGTGTGTTCACACACAGACAGGAAGGATTCTTAGAAAGCCTTCAGGAGAAAGACCAGTGGGTAGGTCAGATAAAAACAACAAGCCTAATAATACACGGTCACAGAACAAAATCTGTCTAAGATACTTGAATCAAGCCAACAATTGCAATCTGTTTGTACACAACATAAGTAGTACCTCCTTTCAGCACCCATAAAGTCGTTTCAGGCACATGGTTTCACATGGTTGCTGGGCTCAAGAAACTAAGAAAGGAGACACTAAAAATAGCCAATCCCTAAAGAGAGATAGGGAGTCCGGGAGAATGAAAGCAGGAGGCTGACTGGAAGAAATCGCCTGGTTGCCATGCCAACCTGCTCTCCGAGGCACAGCTAGCTACCATCAGGCAGCTACAAAATGGTGCCACGTAACCTCAGACATCTTAAACGTCTTAGCATGCGTTGCAACCAAATATACATTACTTACTGATATCACTGAGCAAGTCGCCGACCAAGACAATTTAAAATGGAACAATTTAGCAATTTCTTTAAACTTTACAGTTTACTTATCAGTATTTATGCAGTAATGTACAAAATAGAGCTAATAATCCATTGGAAAATTACATGGGTTACAATTACATATAGGAATGGGATATTGTCTCATTGTGTAACACTGTGTACTGTAGTACTGTGCAGTACTATTATTCTTTGTACCTACCAGCATGGCTAATGGGCCCATTTAAGCGGATATTTATGATATGTGTCACAACTACAATCAATGATATACAAACATTTCACAGAAAGGATTTTACCCATCATCGTCAGTGACCTAATGAAATGGGTGATTCATCTACACTTAGTGTAAGCTTTAAATAACCAATAATCTTTATCTGTATCTAAGGTCACAGTGGTATGGCAGTCTTTCTGGCTAAAAGGTAAACGGTATAGACATTATCTCCTCGATCTTGTGAGTTGGATGACTTTCCAAATTTGCTTTCAAGACACACATACCAGTAACAAAAGTCATTATTAACTTTGGGTTCACCTGCACACATCGATCAACCTGGCTACAAGCTTATCTCTTGCTCTAGCAGTCTCTCTCTCTCTCTCTCTGAGGGAAATTCCGGCTCGTTGCTGGAGAGATTGGTCAGCTAACGGCTAATAGCATTCTCAGGTGCGTTCAGTGGGACCAGCATGTTCTGTAGCAACACTATTTTGCCACAGTGAATTGAAAAGGACATTGGCCAAGCTGGCATGTGAAGCTTCAACAAAGAAAATGGCTGCCTCAGTACTTGTAACATCGCAGAGATGCAAAAGTTTGCTTGGTGAGCTGAAGCAAATATTGTATAAAGTAGGTATTTTACAGACCTAGACGGTTTTTGAATCCAGATGTTTGTAAAACCTTACTATGTTTGAAAAACCTTTAAGAGCTTGGCTATGCTCATCCACTTCAGCCTGCCAGACGACATAGCCCTTAGACCATATTCTTCAATACTCCCTTAACGAGAACTGACATTTAACACTATTATGCCACTGCTTAGTACGGAACAAGATACGGTGAAACACTGTTTTACCCAATTCCCATTGGAATAGCTCCATTTCTCGCTGTACATTTGGGCTTTGAAATGCACCATGTCTGTGTCTAATTAACATTTCCAGGGTTTTCCCAGCATTTCTGGGTAAGAAAATATGAATAAAAAAGCTGAGAGATGGCTGCCACCACAATAAGAACTGGTGCTGAATATGCATGCAGATTAGACTACTTCTCTAATCAAGGATGATAAAAATGGAGCATCAAAATGTATAATTTTTGTTTTTACATTACAAGAAGCACTATCCGCGACCTTTCCCCGTCTCAAATGTTTAGGTGAGCAACTCGAGTGTGGCAATACTGTCCCCTAAAGGTTAGTTGTGAGACTACTGTTTCTAAGGCAGCCTCTGAGAAAATAGGCATTTGACCCAGAAATAATTACAGTCCATGATATACAATCTTTAATCCCCTCATAATCAACCTCACATTAGGGAAAAGTGTTAACATTTTAGTACTGGTGTATAACACTATAAAAAACAAACACAATTACAAAATGCTTTGATGACTGACCTTGATTGCTGTGCAATGTTTGTTGTTTGGAGCCAGAGCCAAAGCTAGAAGTAGGTTGCCTGGGATTGTGGGTGCCTGTGCCCCACTGAGCGGAGGTGGGCTTGGGGATGTTCTTACGTGGCGCAGGGGTCTCCGGAGGACTCCTACTTCTAGTCCTACTTTGCCCATTCTCTGCTTCTCTTTGCTGCTTGGTGAGGTTTACCATGGCTGGACAGATAAAGAAAGCAATCAGATTATTCAAAACAAAGCAGTTATCTGCCTAAGAAGCTGTAATACAAGATTTAAATAAAATTTTATTGGCCCATTTGGTGTCAAATACTGTAACTCAAAAGCTTTTCAAGAGATATATCCATACCTTTGTCACCCCCAGCAGTGTCCAAGTGGGTGATAAGCATAGATGCTGGTTGGTGGCCACTGGTTGTTGCCTGCACAGCTATACCGGCAGATGAAAAGTTCGAGTTTAGTACAGGAGCAGAGGTTACGGAGGTCACAGGGGCGTGGCAAGTCACCATACTCAAGGCAGAACCGAGGAGACGACTCTGAAAGAAACAGAAACAAACGTAAAGTGATCCAACTGAAGGCTCTGCGAAGCAGACAGATAAGACAAATTAGCAAGATAACCAATGTGGGACATAACAATAATGCTGAGCAATTTGCTCACAAAACCCTGTCTCCCCTCTGTTATAACAACAGGGTACACTGTAATCCTGGAGTTGAGGCAGCTATGTAACCAGGGCTACAAACTACTCTGCCTTTAACATTGGCGCATCTACTCCGTTTATCAGTCAGTTGGCGGCTCTGCTGTACCTGTAGCTCTATCTGCTGATTCTGGATCATCTCCAGGTGCTGGAGCCTCTGTTGGGTCAGCGCATTGAGCTGCTTTTCAAGCTCGGCCACGCGCTCTGAAGATCGGCCCCCTGCCACCTGCCTGGACTCTCTGCTGCCTGGATAACTGTCAGCCTCAAGCAGCTGTCGCAGACTCTCTGACACTTGGGACACACGCACCTCCATGTCACTCTGAGCCTAGAGGGAATATCCACATTGCATATTTTCCTTTCTGAGCCTTCCAGTGGGAAGTCAGCTCATCCCTCGGTCAGTCAGTTCAGCAATTTAACCATTCATTAATCCCTACCTTGAGAAGTGGAGCAGTAGCAGCAATGGCTGCTGCTGTAACCACAGCAGCGGTGTTGGCAGCGCCCTGGTCCCCCATGGGCAAAGATGCCCCAAACTGCAGCTCCTTGGGTTGGGATGATCCCGAAGGGTCAGTGGACCTCAGGGCAGCCCTCTGGTTTAAGAGCTGTACCTTTACCTCTTGCCTTACTGAGGTGCTCTGGGACCTGATCAAGGGGCATGAAAAGAAAAATATGGCAAACACATGATAAACAGAAGATGAAGTACCCACAACAGTATCTTCAGAGATAAGTTTAGGAAATCATCTAACAAACAGTTTTGTCAAGCAAGATTAACCCAATCTGAGTATGGGTTTATTCTGACATGGCATGTTACTACCTCTGTTTCAGAGCTGCCAAGATGGCTCTCTTCCCGCCAGCAGCATAGTGAGAGATTAACAGGTCCTCCCCTTCGAGATAAAAAAAAACAGACAAAGGAGTAAGTGAGATTACACAGAATCAGGCAAAATGGAATACATTTAATAATGTTATTATTTAGGGCTAATGTAATGGCCAAAGAGTTGTGTCAGGTGCTACCCTTATCACTGCTGGATTTTGGTTGACTGGACAAAATTCCTGAGGGAGCCTCCCTTCTATCTTCATTCGGCTTTGGAAAAATAGGGTACGGTTATTTTAAGAATTTAGATCAAACTATTAATATCATATCAGAAAACATTTTTTTTTATAGAACACCTTGTACACTGTATATACTGTATGTTGTATAAATATCTCACTGGCAGTTTGTTTTCTTTTCTTTGTGCAGGTTTGGCATTCTTTTCTCTGGTACCTTTAATTTCCTCTGTAGTGTGCATAGAAAAAACAAATATTAAAACGCATGTTTTATTAAACGATGCAGTGTAGTATAGAATCATCTTTACTCATTTCTTATTACAACTTGAGGTGAAATATGTTAAACTAAATGTGCACGTTTCAATTCATATCGACTATTTTGAAAGAAGCAGCGCATTCATGGCACCTGTCAAATGGATAATGGGTTTGTGTGCTAACCTGAGAGTGATACTGACGGTAACGGGATGTTTGCTGAAAGGGCAGGGGGTATATTGGTCTTCTTTGGAGATTTTGACAGTTTTAGTTTTTCCATCTTTCGATTTTTGTCAGGAAGGGAGTATGGCTGAGAAGCATTACTCAATTTTTCAACCGTTATTTTAATCTTTTCTGGTTTGCCGTTTATTTCAGAAGAAGATATAGACTGAAGGCCTGTCTGTGCTCCATAGCTGTGGTCAAATAAGTGGATTCTGGTTGAACGGATCAAAATCTCCCCAGCATCCCTACCATCATCAGAACTCAAGATAGACTCGTCAAAGTCTGTATTCCTTGCGAAGTCCCGGGGTTCAGTTGCAGCAAGCATGAGTGTGTTGGTCTTCCCTCTCTTGAAAATGCTGGTACTCTATCTCAGTCTTGCTGTCTTTTCAATGTCAACCTTGTAGCCTACAAAATGTTTAGCATCAAGTAGCGGCCAATTTCAAACTTCGCGCGTATGTTAGCTCAAACAGTGTGGTACAAATTCCCAACTGATCTGGAGACTTCAAAAGTATAATTTCTACTGTCTTTTACAACACCAACCTTTACTAATGCTTTCGCCGATTTCGCCAGCAACACCATAGACAAACGCAATTGTTTAAGCAACAGTTGCCGACATCAACAAAACAGTTTTTTTATTCTGTAGTAGTATCTAGTGAGCTACTTCCTGTTTTCGCCAAGCAACGTTTAGCAAATATTGCCATCTGCTGTTAACTAACGGTGTCGCAACCAGATCTGACTGACCTAATTCACATTGCTGTAACATTAGGTTGTCAAACAAAATATACGAATTAAGATGGTTGGTAGTAAAATATATTAGAATGTATGACAAAGGACTAGGTCTACTAGGGAAAGAAAAATGTTTACAGTATAATACATTTGTTCCTGTGAATATTATGACAACCAAGCTAATGAGAGAATTAAATAAATAAAATAATTGTTCGCAGAAGCGCCAACGCAGAAGTATAAATGCAGTTACCTCAAATTCGACCGTGGAAAAACACAAATCAAGCAATGGGCTTTTACAAATAAGGAACGACTAAAACACAGAAGGTAAGGTTGAATATCATAGGCTGCCCCTGGGACTTCTTTGTTTCTACACCTTTTAATAGATTAAATAAATTAAATTGTCCAATAAAAATTTAATTACAATAGTTTACAACATATTTAAATACAATTGCAAATTAAAGACCATTTCAAAAAGTTACCATCTATTTGCCAGTCTATTCATTTGCATTTGATGTTTTTTGACAGCAATTAATTTGGGGGAGTGCACCGTTCCAGGAAGTACTGCAATACCAGGTCGATGCGTGGAGTGGACGGAGCAAGCCCCTGTTCCATCTCCCATTTCCAAAAATCAATTTAATATATGGTCCCCGGTTAGGGGACGTATCAGATATTAAACTGATAAGAACAGATACTACACTTAATCTTAGCCAAAAGGCCGAGAAGCGATACCTGTAATGATTTCGAAGTAGGGTAGTGCTTTACGGCAACGTCAAACTAATTCACAGTAATGTTCTGAACGCTATTTACGTTATTATGCATTCCCCTGCTTTTCTTGGAAAGACAGGCCCTCAGGCGCTTGGATTGGCCAGGCGTCTATGCGCGTGTGTTTGAATCCTTGAATGCCTATGCCTATCCATGAGCTTACTCCTCCTAACCTTAACCTTACTGTTTTTTTATGCCTAGCCCTACTCTTATTCCCTGCCTTAACCTTACTGTTGTATGAAAAACTGAAGCTAATTTATGAAAGGTGTAAAAAGCTTTGCGACCTGTCAATCAACACTCGCATAATCATAGGCTCATAGCGCTTGAGGGGCGTGTTTTTCCAAGAAAAGCAGTGGGATCCATATTATAAAACGCTGCGCAGTTCCAAAATTATACACAATGCTACAAATATAGAGATATCGGGCACTTTTTTAGATTATTAAAAAAAAATGTTATGACCAGACATATACAATATATCAAGTGAGTCAGTGTTTGGTGATCACGTGGTAAAACTCTGCTCCAATAGGAAATTGAAAATAGCGTAGTGCGGAAAACGAAGACGATATAGTCAATGTTTAACTACTATTGAACTGTCCCATATGTATTGGTTCAGTAAGTGTCCGGTCCGGAAAACGAAATATAAATATTACTTGTCAATATCGCAAGTTTTACTAGCCTGCCTTACAGCTTCCAGATTATGCTTGCTTGCTTTTCCACTAGATGACGCTATACCGCTATAAAGCAAATAGATAGCCCCATCAACTGCAGATTCTAGGATACATAATTTCTCAGCTGATTGTCACAACTGACTAAAGCGACTATATTAGCAAATATAACCTGGAAGATTAACGTCTTGTTATGTCAATCACGTGAAAAAATGCCTAAACGCATATCTCTGTATTAAACAATGCAAGGCTTCACGGTAACGATAAACAGAAAAGTCAAGAGTCAAAGTTATTGTATTGAAAAATATATAACGTTAACATAGGGCCTACGTCATAAATATGGTTGATAAACACACGATTGGTTTTCTCTTATAAATCAAGGTGGTTTAAGTGTTATTTTAACTTGCAAACGCCACACAGCTAATATAAGCCAGGGGAACTATGTTCAAGAGTTTGCTTGCAATAACGGAGTGTTTATGTAGTGACGCCCTGCCACAGGTTTGTGTTCACATTTTATTTTCGTCAAATAATCTCGAAAATTATTATTAGTTTGTGGATTCGTCGTTAAATATAATTCCATCGATACAAAAATACTATTTTGTTTAGCCAGTATTTTCTAAAGGTATATAGTACGCGTCTCACGTTCCTTTTATTTTATTTGTTTCACAGATTTGTCGAATCTGCGTTGAGGCACTACAGCCACTACAACTGTCACATGTCCTTCGAACCGGTTTGCTGAAGGATTTCGTGAGCTAGTTAACGGCACTTTACTGGAAAGAAAGGTAATGTCGAAGCACCTCACTTTAGTTTTTATTGTTTGAATTGAGTCATATTTGCAATATATTGTGTAGCATTGCTGTCTCCATTTGATATAATTAATTACAACATTTGTGAAAATGCAGACAGCTTTGCTAATGTTAGCAGTATGTCAAGCAAAAGGTCCATCTAAGCGTAACCAAGACTGTACTTGCTAACGTTGGATTGACCTGTAAGCGAATCGCCTTGGTTGTATTGCCTTTTAATTATAAATGTAAAATGACGTTATTATTTGTACAACATCTTAGTTAGCTCAAAGCAGAAAATTCATCAGTTGAACCATGGCTGCCCAGATCACAGAATCGGATCAGATAAAGCAAGTAAGAAAGATCATGTCTTCGCCACTCGTTATTACTTAATATATTACACCTTACTGTTTGGCCTGTTAAAAATAATCCTCGATGTGTTTATTGTTAGTTCAAAGAGTTCCTTGGAACCTACAACAAACTGACAGAAAACTGCTTTATGGACTGTGTGAAGGATTTCACCACCAGAGAGGTCAAACCAGAAGAGGTAGTGTTACAGATACTGGACACTTAGTATATTTTATATTTTTTCGTGTTCAAGTTTTTTACATATATTATGAGTTTAGATACAGAGCCATCTATCAAACATGATGCTGTTAAATAGTTAGAATATTCCTTTTCTCTTTTTCTTTTTCTTAGACCAGCTGCTCGGAAAGCTGCCTCCAGAAGTACCTGAAGATGACCCAGCGTATCTCCATGCGTTTCCAGGAGTACCACATTCAGCAGAATGAAGCCTTGGCAGCAAAAGCTGGCCTCTTGGGGCAGCCTCGATAAGAGAATAAAATATTGCACAGCTTAATGGATACAAAGCTTCTGGAGACAAACATCCTGGCTTATCACATATCCTCATGGAAGTTCCTACAAGAGCACTGGCACTTACTATTGTCAAAGGACTTCTTGTGATCCAAAGCCAGTGGAGGATTGGAAAAAACGTTAACTTGGACTGCTCAGCCCTACCTCCAAAGGGCTAATTTCTGACAATTCAGTATAGCTGCAATTGTCTGCCACACAATATTGTAAAGATCCGATCATCTTTTTTCCATAGTATACAAGTTTGTTACGATTCGTTCATGTTGTGCTAAACCTACAATAAGATGTGCAGATAATCTGATTAGCATGACTAATGCAGCCGTGCTATCGTATCTTCTTCAGCTTTCCATCTAGAGATTTAAATGTTGATTACTGGAGAGACAAATCTGAATCTTTCACCAAGACGGCATGTGCAACATCATGTCAACTTTTTTGTTTATGCCACAAAAGTTGAGAAAAATATTAACTGGACTATAAATCTGTTTCTTTGCCATAAACTTGTATGTGATATTAAATGTCTTATACCATGCCAAGCAGATTTATCTTGATCTCTAAATATCTTGATAACAAAGCATCATCAATGCATTGAAATCTTTGACACCAAGTTAAATGAATAATTTCTCTTCACACTATCATTTTCTTGTATAATTTTGTTTTGCATTATGCTTATCAGCTTAAAATCAGGTCATACATAAAATGCCTGGCAAACAGTGAGGTCACAAGGTCCCAAGGTCAAGAAATGTAAAGTAACAATTATAACCTATTTCTTATTTACTGCTGCACCTTCCAACGTTTCTGGCAAAAGTAGCATTAACATTTTCTGTACAAAACGAGAGAAGAACCATATTTAAAAACTTTATTAGAAATGAAGAGAGCTCTTCTTATTTTTACATAAAGATACAACAATGGCTTTACTCAAAGATAAATCTTAATACCTTCTTTCCTTCAACCAGGAATCTGTGGATTAACTTACCATTAAGGGAAGTAAGTTTCTTTCACAATGAAATAAAGTCTAGAAAACATAGAAATGTTCTAGGTGGTTCCATGTTTCTCACTATCAGATTTTGCTCAGCATCTCTGTCTTACTGAGGAGACCCACTGTTTCAGTATTTACAGTCTAGTGATGTGTTCCATCGTCTCTAACTTAGAATAGAAGAAAAAAGAAAAGGGTTGTAATAATATACTGATACAAAGATGGTCATAAAAAATAATATAAATCATTCTTTACAGTTTTGTGTAAAATGTATTTTTCAAATACATGTTTTTTGGAAGATCTATGTACAAAAAAAACAATCATAAGAAAGCCCTGGGCTTCAAATCACATGTTCCTAAAGCAACTGGTTTATTTAGTTGGTCAGACAATTAAGGGGTGAAAATGTTTAAATAATAAACGTAACACAAAATAAAATAATAATCATGGCAAAAATGGCCACCAATTTATGGTGTTCCCCAAAATAGTTTACAGGGGAAATCAAATCTTTTGTGTCGGGAAAGAAACGGCCCTATTGAAAAAGGGGGAAAACAAAAATAATGTACTGCACAGTAGCTACCCAATTGAAACATCACAGTCAAGACCTTTCCAGATGAGCACAACATTCGTTCAATACCATACTTTCTTTACCACTGTCCCTGTGGAAGGTTCATAGATTGTAAAAAATACAAAAATGTGTCCACTGACAGAATAAATATATTTAACAAGTTGCAAGATACCTTTATTTTACACAAAAATTCAGGTCTAGAAATCTTACATTAAATAACTTCACTGGTGTGATATATACTTTTGAAATTTTCCTTACTAAAATAAAAACTCTGCATTACATATAAAAAGACAAAAAACACTTGCAAAGGAAATTAGTCCACTGAAAACAATTCTTCCTTCAAACCTTTTATCTTTTCATTTCTTTTCTTAAAAAGAGAACAAAAATGTTTGCATAATTACCTGTGCTGACACACACTGCACTAGCGGAAGACACTATGCCGTTTTCAGTAAACTACATTCCCTTTTGCAACTGGATTTGTCCCACTTTTCCAAAATAGGGCACTCTTGCTGTAACACATTTATATACTTTGGCAGTTCTGATGGAGCAAAGCGAACAGAATTGACCTTTACTTTTCTAATCAAAACCATGTCCAGCTGGTTAAGTGACCATTATTAGCTGATAGTACTAAGGACCCATTTAACAGTTACATTGTGTTACATTGTATTTGCTGACAAAGTTTTTCTGCTGACCTGTGAAGTACGTCGCTTGATTACTGCATCCACACGTTGCTTCTGGGTCGGGAACCCGAGGCTGTTGCTTCTGTGAAAGGGGGTAAAGGAAGAGGACGAAGTGCCATGGGACAGTTCAATAGGGGGATACACAGAGTGATTCAAAGAAGGCAGGAGAGATGGAGTGAAAGCAAAAGATACACGAAACAGAGAGGGGTTGACTCAAGATGAGAACATGGGTTTAGGGCAGAGTTTCTTTCCTTTACATTCAACTCACACATGGGAGTCCATTTCCTGATGCTACAACAGGCCCCTTTCAAACACAGGCAAAGTCTGAAGCAGGGGTGTAGGATGGGCAGGGATCAGCGGCGGCGCAGGAGAAGGAGGTTGGGGACAAAGGTATGTGGTGGGGTAATGCCGAGTGAGCAGAGTGGAGTGGACTTCTGCTGGGGGTGTAGAGGCAGTGTTTTGGGGGCCTGGACCAGACTGGACCGGGAGGGGGGGCAGTCAAGTGCTTCTGGCTGCTTGCTCTGGCTCATGTCCGTACGTATGCATCTCTGTCCAGGGCAGGAAGGCAGCGGAAGGCTGGGTGGGCAGAGGCTGGAGGGGTGCCAAGGTATCAAGGCGGGGGTCAGGTGTTTGCGTGTCATCACCTGCACTCGACAGCCACAGTATTCTGTGTGGGGGAGGCCGAGGAGGGACTCATGCCTGTGTCTGAGGAACCCGACGACGTGGACGCTGTAGTGTGGGAAACTGACAGCGAGAGATAGAGAGAGGGCAGAAAGACAGGTTTAGCATGAGTGTCAAGCTTACATAAACAACCACTAGAACCAAAGGAGAAATGAATGATTAACAGCCATATCTACTGTGCGGCTCCAGTTTGAAAAAAACAAAAACAAACAGTGAAAGAAACCCTGCGTTTCTACCTTCTCTTTCCTTCTTCTTGATTCTCTTCCTCCTGCGATCGATTGACGCCACCTCAGACTTGAGGGACATGTAGTATTTCCTGATCTCCTGCAGCTTGTCCTGCAGAAAAGAGATCCGTTCGCCACTCGACATGCTGTCCAACTCATCTGGAGACGAGAAAGTAGACAACGAGGTTACCCAGCGAATCAAACAGACTTCTACATCAGTCATCACTGACTTTCATACAAGCCTGCGTTAGAGCTATTAAAACAACATATACAATGTTGGTTTCTGAACACCTCAAATTGATTAGAGGGTTAAAAAATAAAAAAAGAGTCAAGAAGAATTATCATGACACCAAATGTATGTAGGCAGACTATCTTTAAGACTTACTGAGAGGGAAGGTCCACTTGTATGTGCGTTGTGGCGAGGGGAAGCCCTGCTTGTCTTTGTGCTTCTCTTTGTCATGGTCTTTGCTGTGAGGGGAGGCCAGCCCATGGCCTGGTGAGCGGGCGAGCTTATGGCCCTTTGACACAGGGTGTTTGACTGGGGTCAGCTTATTGGGGTTGTCCAGCACAGACAGGTCCTCACTGTCACTGCTGTGGCCTGGAGTGGGGCGAGAAAGGCAGGAAGTAAAGTTTAAATGATTCAAAGAGGAAGATAGAGTTGCACATAGAAACTAGGCCAGTAGGTGTTCTGAGAATTGCTGTTCCTAAACACGACAGCACTAAAGTTTCTTAAAGAGGTGAAAGCCCCATGACACGACTTACCTGCCCCATTCTTCTCCGACTTGGCGGTTGTGCTTGGTCGTTTCTGGTTTCGTTTCTGCTTTTTAGCAGAGGTGCTGGAGTTACAGTCCATTAATCTCTTTTGGCCTGCGGGCAAAGCAAAGGTAAAGTGGATGTTTATTAAACTTACAGCTCAATAATAAAAACGCTGGTTGATGCTGACGGTTACAATATAGGGGACGACAAAAACGGCAAGCCTTACCTCTGTCCTTGGTCTCTTGCAGCGAAAGGGAGGAGTTTGACGAAGAAGTGCTTGCATCAAAGCCATGGTTGGACTCGTTCTCGCCAAGCCCTTCCTGAGACTCCCCGCTGCATGGCACACTGTCCACCTCAATGGTAGCATCGCTCTCACTCCGCGTGCTGTGGCTCTCCTCCAAACTGGGGCTGGAGTTGGGTACCGAGGCCGAGGGAAAGGCCCTGGTCTGGGGCTGGGAGTGGTGGGGAGGATGGGGGACTGCGGAGGAGGTCTGGTGGTGCGGCTGTTGGTGAATCTTCTGTTCACTTATCATCATAAGAAGCTCCTCGGGTTTCTCTTTTTCATCAAGGTCATCGAGATCCACCTCGTGGCACACCAGCGCTTCAGGGCCTATCTGAGGCATTAGCTCCTCTGCCGTGGGGCCTTGTAGGGCCTGCTGGTGCAGCTCCATAGCGGAGCCTACCCCCGAAGCCTTCTCCCCTAGACAGTGCTGGATCTCAGGAGTGAGAGAAGGCATTTCGACTGTCACATCCGGCTCGTTAGCTGCCAAAAGACGATCTTCTATCCTGTCCTTCTGCTTCTCTTCGGTCTTCCTCAACCTCTCGTCTCCTTTCATCGCCGCTTCACTTCTCCTCTCAGCCTCGGCCCTTTTCGCCGGCGAGGTCATTGCCGTCTTTGGGGAGGATATCGTAGTTTTAGGTGAGGCAGTCTTTGCCTCCTCTCTTCGGTCCAATCGCACTTTCTTATCTGGCGTTCGTTGTTCAGTGGCTTTGCGCTTGGCCACAACACTTCTCTCCTCTCTGCAAGAGGACTCTTCCTCAGTTGCGGAGTCTGTGTCGGAGTCACCAGAAGGTTCTGGGGGAAGGTGCTGGCTGGGCAGAGGATGGAGGACCACCTTCGGATCGTCCTGCCTCTTCAAGAGGTTGCGAGGGCAAGGGGGCGAGGACTGCGCCTCCGTGTGGTTAGGAGTGGAAGTGGTGCCGGTGGTCATAGTGGTTATCTGAATGTTGGTGGGCGGCGTTTCAGAACCAGGTTCTCTTAAGTTGCTCCTGCGGCCTTTACCCCGGGGAGACACCGGAGACCTGCTCTCTTCTTCTTTAACTTTGTCTGCAATAGGAGACATCTTGTGCTGCTTGTCTGGAACAGGAGACACCGTGGCTTTGTCTTGGACTGGCGACATTTTGAGCTTTTCTTGGGCAGGAGACATTCTGTGTAGCCTATCTGAAAGTGGGGACATTTTGTTCACTTTCTCCTGCACAGGAGACGATTGATTGTCCGGGACAGGCGACATGGCTGCTGCGGGCGGTTCCTCTCCTTTCTCCGGCTCCCTCCTCTCTGGCATTTGGAGCAGGTTGTCACCCTGCTCCTGAGGCATGCTGGGACATGGCGGTGCAACGGCGGGTGGTTGTGGCGATGTTGCCATGGTGACGGCAGCATTAGCAGCGGCGGCGGCTGCAGCGGCAGCTGCTTCGGCTCTGACTCGCTCCACCCGTCTGTCTTCCTCCTCCTCCAGCTTACGGGCCGTGGCGGGGTCCGTCCGCTCCGCCCACGCCGGCTTTTTCTCAGGACAGTCCTCCGATTCGCTGTCCTCTGACGAGTTTCCAGACTCTTCTACAAGGACATGCAGTCAGCACAGGATTAATGTACAGCAGGTTAAATGACACCCTGAATTAGGCCATATTTTAAAGAGACTTATCATGCATGCGCTGACTGGCTTCTTATAGTACAGCTACAGCAAAAGAGTGTAGACGTACCGTTAGATGCTCTGTCAGAGTCGTACATGCCAGATGTTCTCCTTGTACGTCGACGTGGGGTCCCTATATGCAGAGAGAGGGGAAGAGTCAAAAACAACAAAGAGATAAAGAAGGAGGAGGAGCAGAAAAAAATAAGAAATGCAAGTGGACGAAAAAGATGAGAGCTTATAGTATATTCATGTCAAATGACTCCCACTCAGAGACACAATAAACTTCAGGAACAGTGCTGGACAGTAATATTTTAGTGGTTAATATCATAATTTAAAGAATTGCAGGGGTATAAAACGTTAAAAGCCTAATTGTTGTTTTTTTGCTAACACCTGTGTATGAGTAACGGAGCTTTGCACACTGAGGAAACTCCCACGTAAGCAGACCAAACGTTGGAACAAAAACATCACTGGAGTGTATGCAAGATGACTCATCTCTACATAGAGTATATCTGTGGTCTTACCATCTCCGTTAGCCATGGAGAGCGTGTCCGAGGGCCGGCTGCTCTTACTGCTGGATCGACCCTCGCCGCTGGGGGTCTTGGACACGCTTCGGGTGGAGCTCGGAGGAGTGGTCCTGACGGAGGGCCGGCCACGCTTCAGTCCCAGCTTGGCCTGCTTGTCCTCCTCCTTCTCTCCATCATCTTTGTCTTTGTTCTGGGGAAGCAGTTGTATGTTACACTTAAAAGCATATGTACCAAAATGTTCACTTCCTGCTGTCCTTGGATGATCCTATAAATTCAACTTTGGAAGTCCAGAAGGTAGTAACTAAAGACAGGTTTTAATGAATTATTCATGATCACAATATTGTCTCACCTTGACTTTCTTTTTCTGTTTCTTTTTTGTTCCACCTTTATCACCGGGCCAGATGATGCGGTCTGCTTTTACCCACTCATCATACCTGATGAAAACATTTGAACAGAATGAAACGACAGACACCAGCAGAGGACAACAGGGACGATTGCTTTAAATAACAGGCCTAGAGATTGAAGTTCCCTAAGGACATCCAAACGTCCAGTGAAGTCTTACCTGACGTTCCATCCATAGTAGTGCACTAGATAAAGCTGGTCTCCGTCATCGGTGTCAGTCTTCTTGATGTTGGCCTCATAGATCTTCTGGGTTTTTCCTCTGCCGTACTTCACCCTCACCTTCGTTCCTGTAACAGAGTCCTCGTCCTCATCCTCGCTTCTGAGAAACACGACAGACGTGGACAGGTCAGGTCCTTTCATCACAGCCCATTATGCATATACAGATAACCGATCCAGGGAGAATTAAGGAGCTACCTGAGGCAACTTGACTAGATCATATCAAACACCAATCTCCATCTCAGATCTTACCGTTCTCTGTTTCTCCGGTCTTCGTCATCATCCTCCTCTTCGTCATCTTCCTCCTCATCGTCCTCAGACTCCTTGTCGGAATACTCCTTATCTTCCATATGTCGGTTACTGCGTCTCCTGCCTGGTGTGTCTCCGCCCATCTCAGGGGGTTCCTTCAGTTCCTCGCTGATGGATTCTTCTACAGCATGGCAATCCTCTCTCGGTTTTTCCTCTTTTATCTTTTCCAGCTTGGCCACTGGCTCCTTGTCCTCCGTTTTAGTCGGGGTCACCACACACTTTCTCCTCCCCTGAGAGAAAGAGGACAAACATGAAAATTCCAACCTACAGCAATACTTACTAGTATTCCACACAACAGCAACAAGTGTTGGAAATGCTTGAATATGGAAAAAGCCTATTGTTTTCACAGGCACTTTAAACTTCCCTGCAATACAATATATCTGGAGGACCCGGTATAATTTCAGGTCTTAGCTTAATAAATATCTGACGCAATGATTCAATCTGTAACAAAAGCCCACATTAAGTTGCCGGCTCACCCTGGGGGAGGTGTGTGTCTCTTTCTGTCCGTCCTTGTCACTCTCACTCTCTGACTCCACCTCTTCTGCTGCAGCCTTCTCCTCCGGGCCGGCAGGTTCTGTCTTGATTGGTGAGAGCTCTTTCAGCCCTGGCACCTTCTGACTGGACGGAGCCGTAAGGGGACGTGGCTCATTGTGGTGGATGGTCCTGAACTGGATCAAGGCCGAGCGGCAGTACTCTTCAAAGCCATACAAGTACCTACAAAGATGCACAGTCAAAGTAAGCGTGTGCATACAAAGTAGAGATGGGCCAATACCATTTTTTTTGACAGCCGATACAGAGCACAGATAATTGCCAATACCCAATTCAGCATTTTAGGCCAGTACCAGCCTGATACCAATCCTCTGTATCAGCCCATCTCTAAAACAAACACCACCCCTGGGCCCTGACATAAGCAAAATCAAAAGAACATTTTAGGGGTACGCTTGAGAGAAAAAACGTAAAATGCTCCATTGCAGAGTGAATGTACTGATGATGTAAGCAGACAACCATAGAGTCCAAGGGACCATCTGCGCCAAAGACTATATGCATAACTAATCAGACACTACCATTTTCAGCAGAGTGGAGAAAAAACATACTTTCTGTAAGCCGTCTTGACATTGTAGGAGGCAGCCGAGTTGAGAACAGGGATGCCCAAATCCATGTAGATCTGCTTCCATACTGTGCCACTCTCAATCTGAAGGATAAGCCAACAGAAACAATTAGCATAAAAACAAAGTATAGTAAATCACTTGGTAAGACACCTGGTCATCCAAAAATGAAAATTCAAGATGTGTAAATCGTAGTATTTTTTTGGCACGAGGCAATGTGTAATGTGCAAGATCTGCAGTTGGTTTGTGACCTTGAGCCAACTGAGCAGAGGCAAGATGAGAGAAGGGGCTGTTTACAACACACAGCAACACCTGACTGTGTACTGCTGCAGAGAAGTGTGTATGGGGAGGGGGGTAGGCTGGGAGGGGGGTAGGCTGTGAGAGCCAGAGTCAGACAGGGAGGGAGACATGGTAGAAGTAGAGAAACGCAACAATAAGAATTGAGACGAAAGAGAGAGGTGGACAGACCAGATTAGAGAGTATGTCAGTTATGGAGGGAAGAGGCGGAATGCAAGGGAGACTACAAAACGTCAACTTCGGGTGGCAGGACGGCAGTCTTAAATGAAGAGAGACAGAGAGAGGGGAGTGTAAAAAGCCGGACTCACGTTGTGGCATCCTCCCTGGTGGTAGACCAGTCTGAAGAGCTTGAAGAGGTTTAGATCCTTGTAGCCCAGAACTGGAGGTTTGTTAATTGGAGTACCTGAGGAGATAGTAACACGTTAACATCAAAGAGATTTAGTTAAGTGGTCTTTTTTCACAATAGCAAATGTAAAGAGTAAAGAAGAAAGATACCCATATCATAGGAGAAAGGAGGAACAACTAAATGTGTGCTATACCATAAAAAATAAAAACCGCACCTAAGTTAGAGAAATACACCTTTGAAACATGTGAAGACAGGAAAAACATTATGCCATACAGCAAGGGGTCTAGGCTGACCTAATAGGCTTTCAGCCATAACTTAGCCAGATTAAAGTATTTCTGTGGCAGAATACGCAGTGATATTTATAGCCTAGTTAATGACCCCTTTGCTCGAAAATAAGTCAAATAAGTCCACAGTTCAGGTATTACTACATTGTTAAGCCTAAAAAGGTGCTTCACGGAAAATTATGAATGATTTGTTACGTAAATTAAAAATCTTATAACGCTAGAAACAACCATCTAAAATCTACACAGATTATAATATACCTGAAATAAATATGTTGTATGCTTTTGACAGAAAAGTAGTAGATCTTAGCAGTGTTCTTGCTGAATAGGCCAAAATGCAACTATCCTCTACTCTATTCTGGTTAGGAGTTGATAACTGGTAACTTGAAAAGAATATATTTGTTCAATTGTATTAAAGATCTGAAACATCTATTTAGTAAACTGGTATGCTTGTGCTGTCATCTTTGTTTGTAAAGTTGAGGGGAGATGCGCCACTTTATGGAGACGAGACTGTATAGTCTTTGTGATTTGCAAGAGATTGCCTCAGGGTTTTGTGATGGAACTGTGCTTTGCTGCTACAAGGTTCAGAGTTGGATTGGGGTTAGCGATTATTTGGTCCTGAATATAAACTGGAACTTATTAACAAATGCACTGAGAGAAGATACAGGCGTATCCTATCAGCGTCTTAGGCCCTGAATTTAGCCTCTCAAAAATCTTTCGAAGCCTAGAAATCAATAACCAATCAGGACTGTTGATGAAAGGAGGTGTGGCTACCTGCCCGTCAATCACCTCACATGCACACTCCTTGTTAAAAGCACGACCGTATCGGAGCATTTGTTGTGATTCAAATTCTTGGTCATTTTTGCCCAATTCTCTAGACTTGCCTACTGCATCTTAAAACATCACAAATGGCTATGGGGATCAGGGTTTTCACTTCTTATAAACCTCTATAGTACCTCTACAGTTCAGTAGAAGTGCACACAGGTATATTAAAGTGTAAGTAGTTAATATACGAGATACACAGGGATTTCAACATCAGAAAGATGAAGCTCACCTCTGTCCTCCATGAACTTGTAGAGCTGCTGAAGGAAGTAGTCCCTCTCCTCTGGGTCCGGCTCATCATCAGGCTGATTGAACGCACAAACAAAGAAAAAGAAAAAAAAAAGGAGAAAAATGTGCTTAAGCATCCCACAACAGTAGCAGCTCCAGTCACTGAAGTGAAGATCAACCATTTCAATGTATCAAATATCAGTTAACAAGATGGGCACTGCAATTTGCTAAGTAGCACAGCAGTGTTACTAGTAATATCAAAACAATCCAATATCATGGGATATGCATCATAAGCTGGTACGTTTCATTCTGATTTAGCTCAAACTGAGCTGTTGTGACACGAAGAGGTAGTGAATAGCTTTTAGGATCCAGTCTGGACTTGGCCAATAGGAAATCAGCTCTAGCAAGCATCCACTGGCGACTAGCCAATCTCTACACAGCTCTATGCCTTGCTCTCCCTTTCTGCCCCACCTCTACTGGCCCTTGTCCAATCTGCAACAGCTCCTCCTTCTCAGTCCCTCAACCATAGGAAGTGAGCAGAGTAAGCGGGTTACTATGGGAACGAAGTCAGACGCCATTCGAATGGCCATTTGTCCAAGCCGTGGGAGCCAAAAAGAGTGAAGCATTGTTGTGCGTGAGTGAGTGTGTGTGTGTGTGTGTGTGCAGGGGGGGGGATTCTCTGGCCCTCACATGCTGGGTATCTATTCACCACGCTGGCCCAATCAAGGTGGCTCAAGCACACAAGATGTCACAGCGTAGGAATGTACTCTGCATCAATGGCCACTGCAGGCTTCATTGACAAGAGCCTTGCAGACATTTGTTTATTGCGAACTTTTTTAATGGTCAGAAGCTCCTCTTCCTGGGGATATAAAAAACATCATACATAAAATGCTTTCTACCCTACGCTGGTGATGTATATTTGTACATTTTTAGTGGAAAAAGCTCAAGGTATATCACAATGAGGCAAAAATACTGATTGGCCACAAGTCTACTCTCAAATATTTTATTGTCAATCCCACCACACCGTTAACACTAAAGAATACTTTTAGTAGGGATCTGAACAAATGCACGTGTACATGGAGTTGGAATATCTACACTGTAGCAAGATTTTTACACCAAAATAATATATATGATACGCTGTTGCCTAAAAAAGGAGGAATTGTATGCCAACTAATTACTTTAATATATTTCAGCAAGAGCCTCTTTCAAAAGAAAAAACTGTTAAACTTCGAACTTGTCCCAATGTATGCACTGTAGTAGTGGATGAAAAGTGACTAGGGGTGTCAGAAAATGGTTCTAATTGCTTTGGCCTAGCTTACTTTTTTATGTCTGTGCTACTCCAACATGCCTTTGAAACAGACTATTAATTTGCATAAATAAATTAGTTACAGCACAATAAGTCAATCAGAATGTTGCAAATATCATAACATCCTACAACATCTTCAATTCATCATAACAGCAAGCCTTATGTCCAAAACAAGACAACGGCCTGTGAAGTCCCAGTTTAATAACAGCGTCACTACGTCCCAAGCTTGTGTTAACCACGTTTACGGTTGGTATTGTTTGATTTAAACTCTAATGGAATACACACATTATAAGTTCAAAGCTCACACACGCACACACGCTCACACACACGCACGCTCACACACACGCGCACACACACAAAATCGTTACGTATGCATATACGATTACGTACACATGCAAGCACCGGACATTTCTTACAGAACCCGTTCAGAATTTTAAATAAGCGTTCTTACCTTTAACGGCAAACATTCATACATTTGGATAAAATAATCATCCATGAAATCATAAAGAAGTTCTTTCGTTCAGTTAGAGACTATCTTACCTCTTCCTTGACAGTCTTCTTTTTCTTCTTCCTTTCCTCCTCCTCCTCCTCCTCCTCCTCGTCTTCATCCCGGTCTTCCTCCTCCTCTGCACTCTCCTTCCCCTCTGCATCCTCCTCGTCACTGCTGGAGGAGTCAAGGATCTCGCTCATGTCCATCTTCCAGCCGTCAGGGACCTGCTTGGTCTTAAGGAGGTAAATGGCCTCCTCGACACCTAGCAGGAGAAAGCATAGGAGAAGGTTCAGCTGTGTGTCTGTATAGCTTAGAAGAGAACGCCAATATCTTGTTTCAGATCAAAACAATAATTATAATCTAATGGTTTCCAAACGATTTTGCTTATGAAAGTCCCCCGAACTTAATGGCCAAGCCCAGGATAATGCAACACAGATATCGTCCAAAGGCGGTATGTGTGTATTCACATATACAGTACTGTGCATACGTTTTAGGCAAGGGATGCTGTTTTGAAGGAGAAGGGTGGTCACACCACATGTTGATTTGATACAGATTTGCTTTTCCCTCACTTTGTATTTTATGAATTGAGAAAAAAAATAAACCATTCAAATGTATATTTTTTATATTATATATTTTCTAGCTTTAAAAGACTTCACACCTGCCTAAAACATTTGCACAGTACTGTATATATATCAAATTTTACAAGATACTTTGAGGAAAGCTTAATTCCTTACCTTTCCTTGAGGAGAAATCTGGTTTTGCAATGTTATCAATGTTGACTCCATGGACATCTTTCCTCGCCACAATGTAACTGAAAAAGAAAAGCCATAACTATGTTACAATCCGGATACTTTCGATACTGGTCCACCATTTCAAGTTTAGATGCATGGGGTTTGCCACAAAATTATACGTTTCTTTCACACAACACAAAGGATAAAAGAATGTCGGTGCCACTTACAATTTAGAGTCCGCAAAAGATCTGACTAAACATTGATCCTTCTTGACTGTAAGGTCATCGTTGCAGCTGGGTGACACCACCTAAACAACAACGAGGAAACTATTAGGAGTAGCTACTCATAAAGCACAATATTACACATATACATATCAAGCTGGCACAGTAACAACCAAGTTTGCAGCCGTTAACGTGATTTCATTCATGACGTAAGAGCTTTTATATGGAGAATGGGTACAGGGCAAAATCAGCTTACCAGTGCAAGGTACCATGATGTCTTGTCTGTTCCTGCTTGGACGCTGGAGACTTTCCCCAGCATGTCATCATTAAGCCTCCTCTTGTCCTCCTCCTCATCCTCGCTAGATGAAGACTCCTTCTCATCTTCTGCCCTGTGACAAGACAAAATAAGGCAGACATAGGCAGAGGTCATGAAACTATATAAACATGTCACAAGGCATGTTTTGATTTCGCATATTTCAGCAAGGCCAAAGTCGACAGTTACCACGCTGTGCAGGCAAACTTCTACTTAAGCAGAATCAGCTAATCATCAATATTAAACAAGGGCTTGTCCTATACCAAATTCTAGGCAGAGCCTGCATCATTGTAACCATATTAACCATGTAAATGAATGTGCTTATCACTAATGTATGATCAGATAGTCCTTTTCGAGTGTAATGGATTTTAAATAATGTTACTAGATTCAAGTGGCATGCTTAGCTGAACACCTTGTGACCATACTCAGCTTAGTAAATGTGCATGATGTTAAAAAAAAAAGGAAAGAGAAACAAATCAAGTTTGCTCTCTGTCTCATGCACAGTGAGATTGTAGAACTTGAGAAAACTCGGTCAACGTTTAGCTTAGCAGCAGAGGCCAATAAGCTGGATCCCCTTACTTAAAGTAAAACTCAACACAAGTGAGCTCTGTGACAAGACAAAATGTGCAAAAAGAAAAGAAAACATGGTCCATATATTTATGGACAAACAACTTGTATAATATGCCATATATACATGCCTGAGACTCTAGGTGAGTATAAAACTGTTAAACATAGTAGGTTCCTAACAAATGCAGTACTCTGTCACATAATTATATTTGTAATAATAATTCATTCTATTTATATAGCGCTTTTCTGAAACCCAAAGACACTTTTAGTATTCTGACACGGCTGAATGCAATATGCTTCACCAGGTGAGCGGAAACAACTGCAATGCCTTTTAACACAAGCTAACAGTTTTCTGTGATGGCTGAAACAGTAGAAATCACTCACTGAGCCTGGGAGGACCGCCTCCCTCCACGGTTGGACTTCTTTCCGATGACAGGGGTTCCAAAATGTTCTGGGTTAGTCAGGGGCAGTTGGTCCAATGTCTGAACAAGGGAAGAATGTCATTTCGGGTAGCAAGAGCACTGAATCTGTGAAGAAATCTTTTCTGATCTGTGCAAGGGCAATAAGCCTCTGGACATGGCCAGAGAAAGTCTACGTTTCTAGTCTAGACTCTCCTTTAACCACTATGTATTTTTACAAGCTGAGTAGAATGGCAGACTTGTGACATAACCATAACACAAACTGTTCCTTAAGCTACCTCACCTCACTCTCTGCAAAATGTCTCTCTCCTTTGAGACACAGAGAGGTCCTACGGAGTGTCTTCTCATCGCCATCATCAAACACTGGAACACACAACACACACTGGTTAGAAGGCACCTGGGCTCACTCTTCAGTAGTATACAGTCAGAGATAAAAGACCCCAAGTCATTTTGTCAGCTAATGTAGATTTGTCTTTGTAACAATGTTCTAACAACAACACACATTCGTTAGCTACAGAACAAGCTTCAACATTCTTAGACGACACAAGTTAACTATTATTTTGTAGACATGCTGAGCGGTGCGTGCCAATAAGCAAGAGAAAGGGCCAAGCATAGAATGAGAGACAAAGCAAACCATCTTCCTTATGAGACCGGCATAGGACAAAGCAATTTTTGTACAGTTTGGTAAGGGCTCTACTTACCAACTGTGTACCAACTGGCATCTGTGAGTTTACCGATCACCCCCTCGCTTGAGACACCCTCATTGGTCTTCACCTCCACAGTAGAGCCGACCTACAAAGGAGCAGCAGCAGAAAGTTCAAAGTTGTTGTGCTTTTAAAACAAGTATTTGGTCACACAAATTGTAAAAAAAAAAAAAAAAAAAAAAAAAAAAAACGTTTATGAACTGTACACTGAAACCAAAACCACTCGACAATCTCTATAACACAGAGTTCTTTCAGTTTTCTGAATAAATTCAGTGTGTGAACGTACCCTTAACGGCCCTTTGACCTGGTCATCTTGGACAACTTGTGATGTAGTCTCTCCTTTGAGTGTCACCTGAGTAGAAACAAAAAGAGAAACATGGGGAGGTAGCCATTAAGTCAGAGAGAAAAAAGCAGAATGAAAATAAAGGATGGTGGGGACAGGCAGAGAAGGCTATAGACAGACAGTTGTTAAGACAAGCTAAGATGTCATCCAATTGTGTAGCTTACAGAGGCCAGGACAGTGACTTAGAACTGAAGTCACTGGGACAGGTAAACAATCAAGTTTGCGGCTTTAAAATTACGCTCTTTAGAGATGAGTTAATGAAAAGCCTGCTTATATTGAATGTGCAAGAGACAGTCAAATTAATTAAAATTCACCGATCATTTCTGTCACTTATCTATTACATATCGTACGTCTTCTAGAGCTACCACCAGACACAGAGCATTCTGCTAAAGTGGGACGACCTCTTCTTAAAACGGTTTATTGAACAAGCCCATACTTGAAAAAAGTCACTGCTCCACTTACGGCAATGAGGCGGCACCGATGTTTATGTTTAAAGTTGCTGTTAATCTCACCCAACACTTAGGAAAACATATTTGTTGTTTTGATGTACTTGTAACAACAAAATTTGTGATCATTTTGAACTTAGGATGCTTATCTCTCTTGAAAACTGTGTGTCTCCGTGCAACACCGCTTGTACAACTTGTATGCAGTTACTAGAATCTGTTGTGGCTTACAACAAATTTGCAAAAAAGAAATGTTTGATTTTGGTTTCTTAGTGTATCTTACCTTAACCTTCACCATGCGCTTAACGGTCTTAATTTTGGCCTCACAAAACGCCCCTCGGTACTTGGCGCTGACATCAGTCCCCACAGTTAGATAGGCAGGCTCATCCACTGCCTAATGAGGAAGAGGCAGACATCTTGTTTATTACAGCAAAGTAATAAGTACTGCAAAAATGACACTATCTTAAAAACAATGAATGTAAAAAACAATAAGTGCAAATCGCTTTTCTATAGAGAAATAGCTTTACACAGGGTGTATTTTCATAATGCTCTGTTGGGTAGGGGTCATATCATCGACAATAAGATTAACATGTATTACAAGCGTTGCAATTTGAAATGACAGTTCATGCAAGTTATCCTAAGTAAATCGACATGTCTGAAACAATCTACACATTCTCTTACAAAAAAGGCGTAGCCAGTTTCACTATATTGATATGATTAAACAATTCAGTTCATTCTTACCTTCATATTGCAGGCTATTTGAGGGAGTCCAGCTCGAATTTTGTTTGCTGCAAAACAGAAAACGATAAATAATATTATGCTATAGTGTAGATCTCCACAATTTGCTGCTTAACACTGTAAACAACTGTCGAATGAAGGTGTGTGCAATAACGCTAGAAAGCTAGCCAGATACTTCAAGCTAGCTAGCGTACTAGGCTAGTATAACGCATTCTTTTCATTTTCGAGCTCGATGCAGCCCCCTCCCTTCTGAATCAGAAATGTGTGGCAGATAGTCAACTAAACCATGTTTACTCATTCAAAACTGGAGTCTTGTCATATGTTTTACATGATTAAACGTTATGTATTAGTTATTTTGTTAATGTCAAACATTGGCAAATTACAAGGACGTTGCAGGGGAACAAAACAGAAGAGTGCGTCTTCCTTCCCGCTTTGCTAGCAATCTGACTGTGTCACGTCGCCATCATAGCTCGCCGTGGTGCACCATGTCAGAGACGGGCTGATTAACGTAAGCTTAACGTTAGCAAGCTTGTAATTCGCCCTAAACAACTAGCTATAGATTTAGACTAACTACAGTTTAACACAAAAAATCCGTGCAAGTTATATACCAAAATGTTCAATGTCTGGTTCAGAGGGGTACCAGAATGGGAAAAGATTAAAGAAGTCGCGAGCTAAATTTAGCTAGCAAACCTTGCTAGCCTCAATAGGTAAGGCTAGCCATAAAGCTAACTAACTGAATAGTTTCTGGGTATGGCTATTTAAACCACCTTGATAGAATTAAAGTTAGTCACATAACGTTGGCTAATATAAAACAGGCCATGCTACTTCAACAGAAGCCACAAGCTTTGACAATTCAGGAAAGTATCTGGTAAAGAATTATTTATTTATTATCTAAATTCACAAAAGGCGCATACATTTCTTCACTGCAAAAACAAGCCGACTCGCCAGCAGTGCCAATCAAATCTTAACCATCTTACTAGTATTACAATAAAAATGTACGATAGAAGTGACCACGTCCTTTCGTTTTTATGGTAAGTGTGTCTTATTAGTAAATACAGCTTTACATCTTTAACGTTTCTTGTTTCATTGAGAATAAGAATGTGACAATTTTTTATACTTACATACAACGACGTGAGTGCTCACCACTTGCTAGGGTTGCAAAGCAATACACGAATAACAAGCTGTTGAGCCGAAACTGGGTTTCCCAAAATCCGATTGGATGCTAGTCAAAATAAAGAAATATGATTGGCCATACGATTCCTCGAATTCTATAGGACATAGCTTTTTCTCATGTTTGATTGGTTTATATAAAAGCGGCGCTTTGAGGGACTTTTTATCATAGGCTGCATGCTTTCCATTCAGCGTCGCTTTCGCCAGAAACCCCGAGGTTGACAATCTGATTGGTCGTTCTTATCTTGGGCACAGCAATACACTTGTGCCATTTGTTAATGGAGCTTCCTCCTTGTGTACCCAGTTCTGAAGTGAAAACGGACACGGGAAAGGAGCACAACAAACAATCTCGTTTCTTGTGTTATAATATGAAATTATCGACCAAAAGAAGCATGGTTATTTGAGAATACCGTTGATAAAGAGGCGAGAAAAGATTGGTCATTGTCGATTCAATCAAGTAAACCAATAGTCCATTTGTACGCCACTGGATGGACGTCGGAGTGGGCAAAACTAAATTACGTAACCGGAAGCATGCAGAAGTAAAATAAAATATAAATTAATGTTTTCACACCATGTTAACTTAAAAAAACATAACTAATCTACAAGACCACAGAAGTGGTTTAGGAGATTCTAATATCCAAAACATTTTAAATTGGTGACGATGACGACCTATCACAACTATGAGGTTAAGGTCGAAACTAGGATCTCTTCGAAAGCCTGGTTGGGAAAGATGTCGTGGGGCTAAAATGGTACATTGTCACCGTTGACTCAAACCAATTTTTTTTCTACAATTATTGCAAAGCAGTAACTTGGTAGGGGTGTATTATCTTAACTGTCCAGAAACACAAAGACGATTGTTAGTGCTGTGGAAACCTTCACTTGGTCAAGTGTCTTTATGGCCGAACAACACATCACATCTTATTTAAAATAAGACTCTAGATTGACTGGGTGAAGGTTTTCCACTGGTTGGCATTTAAGCATTGCAATACAAGGTCTTCACTGTGTTAGTAAAATAGTCTTCTGTATCATTTGACAAAATTGTACTATAAAAATATGCACCAACTCCTATGAAACCCAAAGCTTTTACAAATATTTTTGGTGCACCGAAGGAGATAATCTTGCCTAATATTAGAGTTGCACTTCATTTTATTACCAGATTCAAGATCAGTAGTGTCCTACACAGATAAGTGTACTACTGTTGCAAAAAAGGCAAAGAAACATGTTACTATATAAACAGTACTTTTATTGAACTTTCATTTACAGGTCCGAAAGCCATCAAACCAAAAGTGAAAGACGTAATGACATGAATGGTCCATGAACTACAAAACATACAAAAGAATATCCATCCATCTCTGAAAGAACTGTCAAAGTGTATGCAAGTGTGTTTGTGTGTGAGCAACAGGGTAATAAAAGGGGGGTGGGGGGAAGAGAGCGTGACAGAGAAACCACAGTGCTGAATTTACATGTTGTCTTCGTCAGAGTCGTCCTCCTCTTCCAAAGAATCCTGTGAAGCAGAGGTAAAACATTGACAATCATACACAAGCTGAGATCATATCCAAAACACAACTGTGTGATGTTTAAGATCTACCAACTAAACCAATGTTTCCATATAGAGCAATAGATGACAGCTCAGGAGAGGCTTTGTGTAGAACAAACACTTGATAATGTATTAAGACTAATATTCCACACAGTGCGAGTAAACTATGTTAGTCTTTTTTTTAAGGTAGTATTGTATTAAGTATTGTGGTTTTATGTCCTAAATACCAATTCATTCATACCTTTATAATCATGACACCAGCTTCTAGCTAATTGTATATGCCTCATGCTATCTGCCACCCCCTTGTTTAAGTTATAAGGTTTCCCTAAACAAAGCGTTGCACCAAACACCTCACAACAGTGAAAGCTTCAGCTTGGGACACCAGTTAGTTAAAAACCTACAAGAAGTGCATGGGTTGGGATTGATGGGGGGGGGGGGGGGGGGGGGTATATACATATTTTATCATTAAAGAACAAACACAAATGATCAGGTCAGGTCAGGTTTGGCAATTTCCTGCAAGACAACTGATCCATGGTGAAATCTCTCAAAGCACATGGTGTATCACTGTTTGTGCTTTTCAAATTGTTTTCTTCATTAGATCTCCAATAAGAAATTAAAATGGCTGGTACTACAACACTATCAAAGTGGTAAGACAATAAGGACTATTTGATCACTTGGCACATCTACACTGCTTACCTTAGCATACTTTTCTGCCTCCTCTCTGATATCTTTAGGTACCAGCTCATGTCGTCCATTTGTTACTGAGGAAAACAAATGAGGAGCACAAGTTAGTTCAGCTATATTGGTCAAGTTAGGCAATAATTGTTGAAAGCACTAACTTTAATGAAACAATTGATTGTATAACACCCAAAACATAGATCAAGTTAGTAAATAGGACTGACGACTGTATTCTTGAGCCAGTTGTAAGATTCCTCGACAAAATTAGAGATATGTTAAAAATAGAGGGCCATTTTCTTTTACAAAAAAGTGGAGACAAATCTCAAACAGATGCAGTGATTTTTAATGAGTAGTAATGAGTATTATACAGTAAAGAGTTATACACAAGTGCAATAATGATTCAGACCGTCTTTGAAATAATCTGTGTGTAAGTGTAATATGGCATTTGATCTGGAAACGGTTTAAAATGTAAATGGTTGGCAGGGGCCAGTAAAATACCTTCTCCAACCCAACTGAGCTCCAGTTCGAAAGACTTGTCTTTCACCTCATCGTGTACAATGTAAATTCTGTGTGGTAGAAACCAAAAACGGCGCTAGGTTACTTAAAAAAATATAAGCATGAAAAACACAAGCATGCAGTGTGCCACATCAACATTACAGGTCACTGTCTCTATTCAGAAGGAGACTGGAAGGTTTAAAATAAAGCACTGATAAACTGGAAAGTTTTATTTATTTATTTATTTATTTATTTTAAGTTGGCTAATTTTATATTTTATTTTTTTCTGGATACAGAAGCACGGTTTTAAGATACTTACATCTTTGCCACTTCTTTCACCAGTTCCTTGCAGGTCATGTCTTTCATCTATTTATAACAAAAACATAGTAAGAAAAAGTTACACAAAATGAGATCAGAGTAAAACGTGTAGTTTCACAATCTGTAGACAAAAAAAGTATACAGCATAAATGAGTACACACCAGACGAATTACAATCCATTACAATTCAAAGAAAGATGACAAAATTTAAATGTATTAAACAAACTTAAAAACAAAGAAAGAGTTGTCATCCATATCTGTAAAATAAGTAAATTAGGCGACTTGGCTTTAATCTAGGGTCTACACCCTTGACTCAATCCAAGTATATCATTCTAGTACTTTGTTTGTCCTCCCTTGCTTTTAAGTACTGCACTGACCCTTCATGACAGTGTACAAGTTTGCAACATATTGTCCCGTTTATCCTGTTCCATTTCTGGAGGATGACCTCTGAGTGCCTTGATGTTCGATGGGGAGTGCTGATCAACTTTCAAATTTACTGCTCAACTCATAATTCCCAACAGGTGCTCAATAGGGTGGAGGTCCATTGACATACTTGGCCACTGCAGCACTTTCACCTTGTTCTTCCTTAAGTTGGCAGCAGCGGCCTTGGAAGAATCTTTAGGGTCGTTGTCATGTTGAAAAAAAAACAGTCCGACGACCCAGGATATGGAAAGAGGGTAGCATCTTTTCTTTCAAGATTTTGCAGTAAATCCACAAATTCATGGTGCAATCAATGAAAAACAATTCCCCCACACTTTCACTTCACAGCGGGGACCATGCACTTCTCACTGTATTGCTGCCCCTTGTGACGCCATACATTTTGGATGCCATCAGATCCAAAAAGATTTACTTGGTCTCAACAGACTAGAGTATGGATTCCGAAAAGTCTTCACCTTTGTCAATATGGGCTTTGGCAAAGGCTAAACTAGCTTTCTTGTGCTTTGGCTTCAGCAGTGGCTTCCAGCGTGAATGACAACCATGCATTCCACTTCTGAACAGGGTGCGTCTTATGGTGTGAGATGCAACAGTCACTCAAGTTTGGCTTTCCACAGCTTTAGCCAGCTCTAAGGCACTAACTTGCTGATTCTCAAGTCTCCAGGCAATTCTCCCCCATGTTGTCAGCATTAGGTCTGAGAGCGATTCAACCAATTCAATCAGTTACAACTATTCGAGTGGGATGGTTCAACAGACTCACTTGCCCCTAACGAGCACCCAAAAAGTTTTTTATTTAGTGTTATTTTAGCTTTGTTTACACCGCAGGCGAAAGTTCCCCAAATTAGATTTTTTTTTTTAGCATATGTGACTTAGATCTGTTTTTTTGTAAGTGTGAACAGCACAAATCATATGGAATCAGATGTTTTTTCCACTTCTCATATGGGCCGTTTTCATATTTTCTAAATCCAATGCTGGTCAGATTTTTTGCAATGTGACCTCAGTCTAGCGTGCTGCATGTGACATCTTTGTTATTGTTATTTTGTCAGTTCAGGACCGTGACCAGTTCACACTGGAATCTGATATTGGCCACATTAAAAAAATTACGTGAACAGCTAAACATAGAAATCAAATCTGGGCAAATAATCTAAATTGAGCACTAAGGCTAGCAGTGTGAACATAGTAAAAGTCAATGTCAGGAAGATGTAGGCTACTCATTTTCGCAACATAGCCTTTTACCATAATAACAAGAAAATCATATTTTCCTGTTTAGTATTAACATGTGTCATTAGTAAAAGAAAGGACAGTTGCAGGAACTTTACAAATTAGACATGTGGGGTTCCTATATGATGTAAACAGAAATCAGCAAATTTGTTAGGCTTAACACAGGGTGTACTCATTTATGCTGTATATGGACACTTCTAAAGATTTACCTGAAGCTTCTCAATTTCTGTCTTAGCGGCTTGCTTGGCTTTTCCGATTGCACATCCCCAGTAACCCTGGATGGATTAGATTAGGAACATGTCATGCCACGTTTGTTCACACAAATTAATAAACAGAATTACCCAATGCAATTTCTCAATAATAAGTAAAATAATAAAGACACAAGTGCAACATCTAGCTTTACTCTCTTTGTCATATAATGGGAGTCTGACGTGCTACAGGGGAATTGTTTTGATGCACGTTTTCAGTTTTAATTTTATACCTAAGCTTTCATAATGTTGCAGTTCCAGAATGAGTACTACGTGAGTATAAAGTTTAAGTGGGAAAGACACTCACATAAGAGATCCCGGAGGGATCCACCATGTAAAGCTGAGGACCATCATCTTGATCATACGAACCCAGGATGAAGCTGTTGAGCAAAAGAAAGACATACATGTAGCGCTTGATCTACACCCTTAACTGTTAAGTCTAAACCAGGATGCAGCTCTCCATTCTCTGTTAAACCAAGTGTGCGTTCCTATGACGACGTAACAGTTAACAACAAAGAGAGAAACATTGTGATCTTTACTTGACCAAGGCACACTAATAGACAATTAAATTAATCCATAGCTATGCCGTTCCTTACCTGCAGCCAAATGGCCTCACTGCACTGTATAACGTGTAGGCATGGACGTACATGGCCACTCTTTCTGACAAGTGCTGTTAATAGATGAAATGTGGTTAAGCAAGCACTTCAAAAAAGGACGCCAGGAAATGTCTATTTACCTCTATCATTCAGATAAAATAACTTATGTGGGATGTTATATATTCACCTTAAGGGGGATATCGTGCCCATAGTTTGATCGGAAGTTTGAGGCCTCCTCACGGGCCACCTCAGAGAGGGAGCGGGCATCAGCTAGTAGTCCAGCTACAGCCTAAAGAAAAACATTTTAGATCTTAATGATTACATAAACAACTGTCACTTAAACAACTGTGCCGATGCATTCCTCTGAGACATCAAACAAAAGAAACAACAGAAGAGTAATGGGGAGCCATCAAGGAGTAGTTGTAAAAATGGTGGAGTAATCATTGATAACTTGACAGATTTACCAACAACCTACTCTATGCACTGTCATCAATGACAGGTCATAAGGGACTAACAGCAAGCTCCAAAATAAGGAAAAACAAGATCCTGATCATGGTTACTTCCCCAAGTCTTTGATTAACTTAAATTAAAATAGAAGGGGGCATAGCGGCTAATTGAAGACTTACCATCCCAACGTGTCTGTCGATGTTGAAGATGCGCTTGTTTGAGCCTTGCTCATACAATTTGGACAGAACTAGCTTCTCCACACCAAAAACAACACCATCCTTACACCGGATCCCAATGGCTGTGCTGTATGGACAGACATTGCAAAGATAATTAAGACTTGAAGACAAGAGAACTAATTAGCATCCTCCAACAGGTTCCCTACTTAATAAACATGAATAAAGCAGTATCTTACTTGCCCCACGTTCAAAGACAAATCACCCATCAAAAATAAAGATTATTGGGTGTTTATTTTTTATCAGGAAAGTATTATATAGACCAAATTGAATAGGCAAATTGTTATTAGTTTGCATATATACACTTTAAGTAGACAAAGATTGGATCAACTTATTAGTCACTTCACTGAACAGGCAGCTCAAAAGAATGTACGGCTTGCAATTGAAAATTGAAAGGAAAAGCAACAAGAAATTGTATCTTAACTTTGTCAATTTCTTGTTACCTCAAAACCACAAGATAGAAACGAACCAACAGCATAAAGCGTATGGGTCCCCTGGTCATAAACTGACGTGTTTCCCATCATCACTAATTGTAAAGATGAAGGGAAACAGCTTAAAGCTGGACAGGATTGACTGTGCACAGTCAAAGAGAGTGCATCCGCCTCTACCTTTCTGGAGAAAACCTTTAATATAACTTGTGGGTAAAAACAAACCTGCTGTTTTCTACTGCTTTCATGGCATATTCCACCTGGAACACTCTTCCGTCAGGAGAGAAGGTGGACGCTGATAAGTCATACTGTGGTGATAAACAGATGGAAAGGAGGGGGTTAGATTTATTGCTGTTAACTCATACTTAGAAGTTAGATGATAGTATTGTCAGTTACATTTAGCATCAGATCATGTACAGGCTATGACTAAATATAGGTTTTAATACTTCTATCCAATAACAATAGACTACTGATGTCTGAGAAAACCTTGTTATCGTACTAGAGCAGTAAGATTAAATGAATTAATTATTACTGCGAGCTAGGCATTCCTAACCCACTGGATCACTCTGGATATTGCATTGCCGTTGGGGTTGTTCGGGCAAACGAGATGTCGATGATGCTATCGTATCGACGACAGCGTTTTGCTGTCCAATGTCATGATGTTACCTCGTCACAAACTTACTTAGTTGAATAATTAATTTATTGACATTATAATCAAAGTATTATATTTTCTGTGTTGGACTTTACCATGCTACAGTGTGATAACTACGTATATTGTGTACAATTTGCGTAACATTTGCTACCAGATCATAACAGAATAAATTGCGTACTTAGTTTCGGTTTACAAGACAGCTAACGTTAGCTTTGCATTTCTTGCCTCCACGCCTAGCGTCGCTAGCATGTCTCTTTCAATAAGAAGAAGCTATTGCTAACTAGCTGGCTAGTGTTATTAGCTTGCGTTGCGGTGCAAATGACTCAGCAGCAGGCAGGCTGGCTAAAGTTAACCTGTGTGTGAATTGTACAAGATGTGCTACGGGACAGTTTAAGACCAAACGTTCTGTCATCTAACGTTGGCCCAGAAATATACGGTCGTTTTCACACTTACCCCAGTCCCAATCGAACTCATATTGCAGAAACTTCAATATCCTTTTTGTTGCAGTTCTGTGTTCAACGGCGCATCCCAGTCATTCACAAATACCAACGAAGAAATTAGTTTGTTTTGTGTTGAAGAATGAAAGGCTCGCAGGGTTACTGCCATCTACTGATGGAAAAAATATTGGTGTAACTAACGTATCCGTAACTTTTTGTGAGTTGTTGATGTAAGTATGTTCATTAATATATATTGTACAGCTTCAACTCCTAGAAACAAACGTTTATACTAGTTCAGTCTAGCTTATTCAGATACTTTATAAGGTACACCTGGCAACTTAGCAAGTAGCTTATTATCCCCTTCCTCCTTCTCCTCATCTTTAAGTATCAACATATGAGCAAAAACATCCTCTTTTGTAGGTAATCGGTATTAAAAAGTAAAGTCAGAAGAGAGACAAAAGTTGAATTACTTTAAAGCCAAATAATAAACAAAATAGCTAAAGCACACTTCTGATAATGACTGCTCCCTGGCGGGCAAGAGTTGAGCAACGACAGAATTCCATGCACTTCCTCGATTGGAATAAAATCACTCCATGGCTCTGTAAAACTTTACTACTCCAACAAGGTGCAAATACGTCGCATTGAAAGACTAAATCTTTTTTTAGTTCATGGTAAGTGTTATCTTAAAGTTTAGTTACAGTATTAACCGGCCAGGTTGGCCCCAACTGCCTAGATAATGTAGCCAAACAATCATAAAAATATACATCGTGTAACATTGCGTGCCAATTTCTTTTGGAACTTCACATTTGTCTCTCGAGTCTACGTTCTTATGTGCTCGTGGCTAAGGATATTTTGCATAATAACTATTTTGTTTATCTGTTTTATCCAGAGTCTCTGTAGCTACAACAAATAGTGAAAGTGTCATTTAAAATTTTGTTCTGTTGTTTTTAACAATTCGGATGAAGTATTGGACACTGTTACTACTCTGCCCCGTACTGTAGTAGGCGGTGTGGCAGTGGGGTTAGACGTTTTGTTCAGATTTGAATAAAGATCTTTTTTGCTAGGGTTTATAAACATTGAACTACAAACTTAATTTAAGTCATGAAGTAATTTCTTGATTGGCCTACCTCATTACCTAAAAGTGATGCAAACAGCATTTTATTTATCTGCCCAGTTATTCTACGCAATAAATAATATAGTAATTATTCGTTAATCAAGCAAAAATAAATATGTAGGTGAAAGTAGCGAGAGTGGGGTTTAAATGATGAACATCCCTTGAAATAACTACAAAGACCTACCCTAAAACCATCTAAGCTTAGTAGTTAGGTTGAGGAAATTATACAAAATGTACAATACCTGACTGATTGTATCAGACAGCCACGTATCTGCCTGTTGGACTGTTATGCCAACATTGAGAATTACAGTGGCCTTGGGTAAGGATGGCTTGACATCATGCCTTGGGGCTAGACTCTATTTAAATATTATGCCTTTGGTGCTGGCCAATTAGACTCAGTTTACTAACCTGGAAGGACTCTAAAAGATTCTGTGGCTGGCATGGTTGTCATGGATATGGATCAGGTTGCCATTAAGGCCCCGGGACACAAGTAAGGAGACCTCTACAGTGTCATATCTGTACTGCCTCCGACTTTTGGCTTGAATGGCTGAATGGCTTCTAGAATAAGAGTGAATGATGTTAAAACCGCACTGCAGAGAGCAAGGCATAAAATATCCAGTTTGGAGAATGAACTCTCCATGAAGTAAGTATGTTATTGTTTGGCTGTTTTGTTTTTACATCAAATGAATGTATCGCAGCTTAAAGTCTTTCATTGCTTTTTAGTTATCTTTTCAGATTAGTAGGTGCAAATTTAGGTATGACTCCTTATGTTGATAATTAAAAATCGTTTAAAGCCGTGTTATAAAGACCCTGATGTCAATACCCTTGATTATAAAGGGTTATTTCATCTACAAAATGTAACACTGTAAAGACAGATTGTTCAGCTTGAAACAGGAAACCTCTCCTCTCAAATTACACGGTACCATGCAGAGTTACATGTTCTCTGAGTCTTCTGCAAAAACCCCAATATAATAGAAAAGTGCAATGGTCACCATTTCACAAACGATCCAATAACATGTTCGGATTTAAGGATTTGCCGTCTTTGATTAAGTTAATAACTAGGTCCCTCCAAAACACCTGTGCAATAGGCTATCTATGTGAGGGATAACACCACTAGATGCAAAGAGTTGATTAGATCAGTATCATTTTTGGTGACTGGTGCTATCAAAGTTGTTCTTTAACTTTAATATAAACTACACTTTTGTTAACTTTTTTCAACTAATATTATACGGATAAGCCAATTAAATTCACCGGAATATATTATTATAAGCGGGAATGTTTTATATTCTAAATTGAACAAGTTAATAATATACTGAAAACACCAATATTAATAATATTTCGAACTTTTGAACATAAATACTAGTTTTAGGAAGTGTACAACATCAGCTGGTGGTACCAGCACCACTGAAGTGTTCTGTATGTATCTTCTTCTACAATAACTTCTATCAGTCCATGAGGATGAGCACGAAGCAGTATAATATTCGCTACCTGGTGTGTGTTTGTGAACTGTTTTAGTTGGGTTTTTTTAAGCCTTGGTTGTGGACTGGAAGGGAAAAATTCCAGAATGGCACATCTTATCAAGTCTTCACAAGAAGCTGCATCTGCACTAAGCTTAAGTCTATAGTAAACTGAGTTGGAAGGCCCCTCTGTCTGATTCACATTGTTATAGAGATTAGCCAGCCCCGGTAATCTCAGGGCCATATGACCAGCATGTTATGCTACATAAAACCTTGAGCAAGTTGCTTCTGGTCTACTCGACAATTTCACTTGGTTGCACTCACTTTTCGTAGGCTAGACCTGCATTCAATCTTTTAATGCAACTCTCTGGGCTAGTAGAAAAGACAGCATGCTTGTGCTATAGGGTGTTTTATTGGTATGTTGTCTATATTGTGACCTCAGGGATTGCTTCTCAGAGAGTGAAGATCTCAGCCTGTCAGCATGGACTCAAAGTAGAGAACTCAAAGACTCTCTGGTTGACATGTACAAAGGTAAATAAATAAACCTCACTTTACTATGGCAACGAACTGTAAATGTAATGTTATGTCTAACCTGCCATAACATTTTGGCTGTTAAAATAAGACTTTGAAGATTGTTCAGCAAGTGTTGATTTGTAGGTTTCTGCTCTTGCAAAAAGTTGTTTTTGGTTATATGGGTATTAAATAATTGGTAAAGTTAAATTATCGAAGTCGTTTTTGGGAGCATTTTTGTTTTAAAAAATTAGTTTGTTTCTCAAACCTAAAAAATATGCTTTGATCAATGTATTCTTTCAGATAATAATACATAATAATACATTTAAAGCCCACACCTAATGTTAAAATCAAGTAACATAATTTTAATTCAGAATTTTGCTCCTGGAAAAATTTATTGAACACGTTTTCGTATTGCTATTAAATGTGAGATCCTAAAATAATATAATTTACTCTTTGCAACTGTCGTGTTATAACAACATGCAATTCTTTCTTGTACCAAAAAAAAACAAATCTATTGACCCACAGAACATTAAAAGTGACGCTTGGCCATTATAGACTCGTTGGTGGTGTATTAGAATGCCTCTCACTGAATTTGACAGTTAACAAATTGTCTTAGATTTTTATGCAGCCTTTTTCTCTCCTCAAGAGGGCGCCCTTGTCCTTTCAAAGTGAAGATTGTGAACTTTGTTGACACTTGACAGCCTATTTGGGCAATGTGACTACAACTTTCAAGTTGTATTTCTGAACTATTCAAAACAGAGCAGGTTCTATCTGTCATGTGCTTTCATTCAGATCTACTTTTATTCATCGGCAGTAAAATCAAATCTCTCTACCAAATAATAAGAAAGGTCTTTTGTTCTTATTATGCTAATCTGAAATGTCAACTGACTTGAAACTTGAAGCACATCGGCATATAGAGTTGGAATCCCGTTCCTTTGCAAACATGTTTGCCAGACAACTTAGCTCATGCATGATGAATCTTTTGTCACTCACATTCCATGAAATCTTTACTTATTTTTGTGCTAATATAGTAAACAATACTGATCTTTCAGACTTTTTTTGCTCGTCTGTTAGCATGCTTCCTTTTCAGGAACTAATTAAGGTACATGATTGGTAATTGCCTCAGAGAAGTTGTGCAATTGAGTGAACGTGATATTCTGTACAACCATGGCAACCATTGAACATGCGTCAACACGCATGATACAAAACAAAGTTTGTCAGAATGCAGATGCCTATACTTTAAATCTGTGTATCTGGTCGATGTTCTAGGTCCAGGATCGACATGAATGCAGTGTTAGCCAGTGGTCTCTGTTGGTTATCTCGGTGGTATGCCTCTCCCAGGTTCAGCACGTCTTTTCCTGCTTTGTTCTGTCCTGGTGCTGTGTTCTGACAAGCACACCACATCCTACTACAGGGAGGGGACCAGCCACAATTAACTAGGATTGAACAGGATGCAGAATGACAAAGATCCTGTTATCAAGGTGTGTGTGTGTGTGTGTGTGTGTGTGTGTGTGTGTGTGTGTGTGTGTGTGTGTGTGTGTGTGTGTGTGTGTGTGTGTGTGTGTGTGTGTGTGTGTGTGTGTGTGTGTGTGTGTGTGTGTGTGTGTGTGTGTGTGTGTGTGTGTGTGTGTCGCTGTGTGTGCGCTTGCCATGCATGCCTGTTTAACATGTAACAGACTGGAAGACGGAGCCTGACTAGCAGACAGACAAGGCTTTTACAGCTTCTTATGTTCGAGAGAGTTCGTCAGTGTCTATCAAGTCTAATCTATTCCACAGGCTGCTGCATTACCTTTATTATTAACCTTTTTTACACACCCAGAGTCTGTATCTGTTTGTCCTAATCTAGCCTGTTGGATGGTCTAATTCCTAAAGCTCAGTGAGACATGAAACTGGCTCTGTGTGTGCGGGCTAGACTAAGGTTATTAACCTTGCCAGCGTCTCAAACGCTCGGCTGGTGCTCTCACTTCCTATACATACTGGCAGATGTAACCCATCGCAAATCCCAAAGCTATTCTTTTTAGCAAAGGAAACATATTGCTTCACCTGTGTGTGTGTGTGTGTGTGTGTGTGTGTGTGTGTGTGTGTGTGTTCGTGTGTCACTTTGATGCTGAGACCCACGCAGGTGAGAGAATGGGTGTCAAATCCTAGCTTGATGAAGCCCCCGACATGAATATGCTTAGAGGATTATCGCTTGCTCCATTCAAATTATGATGTGTCCACCCATAGTAATGCTTATAATGGGGGAAATGGCTGCTTTTTTGGTTTTATTTATTGCCACAAGATTTGTTTGATCTATTCTGATGGTTGAAGTTGCATATCTATAGGCAAGTACAACATGTTTGTTATGGCTGGCACTAAGGATTTGTGCAATTATAAGTTTTAGTTTGATCACAAGTAATGGCATCCAATGTTTCCAGTTGTTTGTTAGGTTGTTGTATCGCCTTATATAGCTCTCCACAGCTGTTGTCAATCAACGCTGTGATCACAGGTCTGTTCCGTGTGTGTGTGTGTGTGTGTGTGAGAAAGCAGGAGAGCACGAGAGTGTGCGTGTGTGCTCTGACTCGTCGTCTTTCCCACCGGGGTTACAAAGTGCCGTGAGTGTGGCCTACAAGGCCTTGATAATAAACAACGCGGAGTCCCCCTGCTGTGCTGAATGGGCTGAGAGAGCATAGGGGAGAGGGCTGAGGCTTCTCCGGAGCTTTGTTCCTAGCAGGTGTATGGCCCCTGGCCTAACCCCTACTAACCCATCTATAGGGCTGTAGCACCAGACCAAGCCGAGCCCTGCACCCCCTCTGGAGGATCAGAGCGGTGGCCTCCCAGCTAGGAAATGTAGTATTTAGACCCGTAAGGTCAGTGGTGGATACAGCCGTTTTTGGCAACGGAGGGGAGCTTCTGGTGGTGGTCCCTCTCTTCCAAAACTTTCTCTTGAACTTTGCTTTCTTCCTTTCTGATCTTGATTCATCTTCTATTCTTTCTTTATCGATCTTTCTTTATCTTCTTGGCACAAGAAGACTTTCAGAAAGAGTAATAAAACAACAAACACTGCAGGGGAGAGAGAACGGCCTCCTCTGAGAATCCTATACCACCCGTACTTAGATGATCCTCTCAGAAAATGAAAGTGCAGTGTTAGTGAAAAGGTGGTTTGGTGATCCACCCTCTGGCTTGACCCGCTGCGTTGCTGACTCCCAGCCAGCCATTGTTCCTTCCCCCATCGTCTTCCAAAGACACTTTGTAGGGGCAAGAGGCTCGCCAACGGCACGTTTGGGCTACCATGTGGGTCTGATTGAAGTCTGGGGCTCTGTGAATGGAGCGTGGTGGTAGTGTGGCCTATAGCTAGCTCTGAGGATGGCTAAGTGGGTGGTCTGAGCTCTGAGCAGTGGGCCTTGGCCAGGAAGACACACACACCCTGACACACATAGACAGCGAGATTCCTTCGCCTTTGTCCCACGATGTTGGTTTAGGGAAAATAGAGAGGGTGGGCATGTTTAGGTCTGTGACTGACTGTGGATCGGCATGAACCCCACTCACATAAAGCCTTCTTCATTTGTGTGTGTGCGTTTACATACATACATACATACATACATACATACATACATACATACATACATACATACATACATACATACATACATACATAGACAGACACATACATTCATCCATAGGCAAACACAGACACATTGGCTAATCATATAAGTTCAGCAATATTAAGGGATTGGTACATTAAGGCTGTCTTTTTTTAAACTGTCAGTCATATAAACATTTTGCAGTGTTGGCAAAGTCTACAGTGCCAATCTGTAAATCTGGTAAATTGTGATATTTATAATCCAACTTTTTTCGTGTTTGTTCACAGCTGGATCTCTTCCTCACTCCACCACTAACCTGCAAAAACACGGCAATGCAACATTGTGTTGTGTGTGTGTGTGTGTGTGTGTGTGTTCCTGCTGGCGACCCAATGACAGGCCTATGAGCGTAGAAGAGAGCAAACAAGCGGTGGGTCTGTCTTTAGTCCAGACACAGATGCTGGACCACTGTTTAAACATCCAGCCTTTCAGGCTTCTCTCTGTGCCGTGGCCCTGTGCTCAAAACCTCAGAGATAATGAGGAGAGAGGGCTGATAGGCCGTTGGGGTTTGGGGTTTGGGTTGAAATGAGTTTTGGTATAACGAGAAAGCACAAAGAGTTGTCTATAATTCTTTGGTTTCATTCAGTTTTGTTTAACAGAGACTCCTTAGTCTTAACAGGTTATTTATGGTTTATATGTTATAATCGTAGGTGGGGGTATAGAATAGACATATGCACATTTGCCTTTGTTCTTTCAGTTTCTTTCTTTCTTGTTGTTTTTTTTACTTTTGGTGAATGGTAATTTGTGCTTCAGTAAAACAGGGTTGTTTGTTTCAACTCTGACTGCTGCACACTGAAGAAGGAGATTGTGCCAAAACGTATCTTTTATATATACTTGTATATATAATGTACTCTCTCTATTTATTACTCTTTATTTCTGTTAGGGCCTACCTGTATTTAGTTAGGTCTAAGAACTTTGTCAGCTCTGATCCCACTTGTATTTTAACCTCACGTTACAAATTCTGCATTAGATGTTATGTGCATACGTTTTATATCCCAACTGCCTGGCCAGCATAAAGTAGGTGTTCCAGATCGTAGCGTTGAAGTCGGAACTAGGCGGTGACTGACAGGTGACCTGGAGCTGACTCCTGTAATAAAGAAAGAAATTTAGTGAGAGAGCAAGAGAGAGAGAGAGAGAGGGAGGGTGGGTGGTTTCTGTGAGGTGAGTAATAACAGCTATTCAACTGTGACAACGCCTCAACTCTTGACTGCACACTGAAGCTTCTGTGTGAGATAGAAAGAAACCACAGACAAGCTATGGCGAACAAAGTTATCGGAATCACTTCGAGATGTGAGTTTGTGCGTACATGAATGTGCAGAAATATTCTGATATACAGCCCATGTCTCTGCTAATTGATACAATAATTTATTCATGCTTAGATTCTTGTGAAAATCCCCCACTAAGTCCTAATACATTTACAGCGTAATTACAGACCATGGTCATTCAGAGAAATAGGCTAGATCTGAGTGACATTAATTATAAATCTGATTATCTTTACTGTATTTGCTTTCGGGTTGGCTTGACTGATCATGAAGAATACTGTGTTTGGTCCACAGATCTAAGAATTAGTATTATGAATCAAATACTCCATGAGTTGCTATGGTGATGATTAAAAGAAAGATAGAGCAGGGTGTGTGTGAAAGACACATCTCTGCGCCGTGTTTGTTGACTATGTAAATTGGGTGTAAAATATATCACTTAACGCCATGTTAGTTTGCTATGTAAATTGGCTATTGTGTTTAGATTTGAGGATTTGCAAACAAGATTAACATTGAAAAAGGCTTTCATGTGAATTTCATGTTTTTTATATTGATGACTTTGACATTGGTGATGGGACGCCTTTCATGGCCGAGCCAGATTTGATTGTAGTATCTCACGTTGATGCCTTTTAACACGTTTAGTATTAACTGCTTCACCCTCATCGAGCATGTGATATCACATTAAGTTATTTAAGATTGTTATACTTATACATACTTACATTTTCAAGTTGCGCTCGCAGCGTGAGTGCTCCATAATTCTGCCGACATTGCGGCTTACAGAGAGACTACGCATAATGTTTCCTGAAGCAGGTTGGAAAGTGGTGTTAGTGTTGCTCATCAGCACCCTGTTGGCAGAGCCCCAGGGATCACCTTTATAGATGGGAGTTATACGAACTTGTTCTTCATCCCTGTGAACAATTGCAATGCATAAAGGCCTAGTTAATTCATTCGTGTGTGTGTGTGTGTGTGTGTGTGTGTGTGTGTGTGTGTGTGTGTGTGTGTGTGTGTGTGTGTGTGTGTGTGTGTGTGTGTGTGTGTGTGTGTGTGTGTGTGTGTGTGTGTGTGTGTGTGTGTGTGTGTGTGTGTGTTGATTCAAATTGAAAGGTAAGATATTCAAGGTCTGTTCTTGGTCTAGTCTGCAGGGAAAGCATCAGTGAGTTCTTCATTCCCCACAACTAAGCTGCTAGGCTATAGCCCTACCTACTAATGGAAAGACTGGGCAGAGCTTCCTCCTCAGAGGCTAGTCTCTTTACTACCCCCCTCTCTTCCTCCCCCGCACCCAAATTAACTGGATCCGTGAAAATGAGGCACTCATCCCACCTGATTCTAGGGTCATTTCTTCGGGGATGAGGAGAAGGTGGTGGGATGGTGTAATACCGGAGGACGGGGGCATTAGAGATTTAAGATTTTCCGTGTCGATGATGGCACCTATAACAGAGGATCTGCCCTGCTACGCATTCTCTCTGCTCTCTCTATTCCCCGCGAGTTCAATTCAATTACACAACTCAGGAGTCCATAAAACAGAGGCTGCTGAGCTAAGCAGAGCATCCCCAGATCCCTGGGTCCAATTCCTTCCCAGTCACTGCTAAGCCCAGGTAGAAATCAGGCACACCACAGAACCATGAATTGAAAGCTGATGGGACTGTCAACTCAACCACATGGATATAGTCTCAAAACGACAAAAAATTTTAGGGTGAGAATATGTAGTTTTGCTTTGTAAAGACTGGAAACTTATTTTAACTTGCTCGCTAAATGGGATTTTTCAAATTCAACTGTGTTTGTTTGAAAACATCTCAGAGGTATGGTTTTGAAACACCCAGTGTTCTGAGATTTCGTTAATTTCTCCTAATTTGTCTTTAATGCCTTCTACCAAACATCCCTCTATATTTGCTCCCACTCTGCCCTCTATCAACCTTGGGTTAACAGCACCTATCTACTCTTGTTGTTTTTTGAGAAGTGGCCTGGCTTAGGGTACTTTTTTTTGCCTGTTTGTTTGAACGTTGTCAGTTCTGCTTTTGACATTTCATAACGTCTAAAGTTCAGGTGTTGCACAAGTCGGCAGAGTGCTGCCTGTGGGGCCGTTTGTCATGTTTTAAACAAGGTGTTTTATTTTGATTTATGTCTCCCAATTCACTTTGAGAATTGAGACCCTTTACAAATGAACTGTTTGCTTTGTAAGAAATGTAGCTTTGGTCAAAATGTACTCCTTGACTGTAGGTGTGAACCTTTTGTTGGTTTTAAGGCAATAAAAACTTGAGAAAAGGTCTTGTTGACATAGCATTAACGTTCAAAGAAGCCTTGTATTAGAATCATGGATCATACTGTCATCGGTTAGTTTTTGATCAGTTGGAGTAAAAAGTATGCATTACCAAGGCATTAAAGAGAGCCTAAGAAGGGAATTACTGTTGTTTATAAGAAAAGAAAGTTAAGTTTAGTTCAATCAAGCGCATACACTCTGTAAGTGTATCTTAATCCAGATTGTTGTTGAAGCGTTGTCTTTTGTTTTAAAATTCAAAGCATTGTTTTCATTTCCCGATTCTCGTGAAGCACGCTCTACACCCTGACTCGCACACAAACACTAGTCCAAGAGAAATAACTGTAGCAGCAGGTGTCACACACACACACACACACACACACACACACAAACACCCTCCCCAGGTGTTACTGTGTTGTGCCCCTTGCAACACACATATTTACGCATCACAAGGCTTATACACCCTCAAACAAGGATCCTGCTGTGTGTGTGTGTGTGTGTGTGTGTGTGTGTGTGTGTGTGTGTGTGCGTGTGCGTGTGCGTGTGTTAGTGTGTGTATGCGTGTGTGCGCGTGCACAACAGAGGACCCCCACCTAAGCTTGCAATAGTACAATTAAACCATTGCTTTAAGTTTCTGCTCTCCAGATTAATGTCCGTATCAAAATTCATAAAGAATGGTGAAAGATGTGAAGGCTGAGCCTGAGGATTGAAGGGGATTTTGAAGGAAGCCCATTTAATCAGGATAACACTGTTATTAATATTCATCAAGTCAGCTGGAATACAAATGACAGACTGTGGAACCAGGAAACTTTTGACGCTGAAAATGTATTAAATGCAGCTTAAAAAATTAATGGAATTTGGTTTATATTAGAGGAAGAGGTAGTTGAGGGGGGTATATACACCCCCTGGTATTGGTTGTCTAAGATTGGTCTTGCATATTTTTTTTTCTCAAAAGAATTTCATCTTTGACAACGACTTCAAAGGCATTTTCAATGGATGTAAGCCATGAATGGTCATTTAAAAGGATTTAAAGACATTACGCTGCAATAATTGTACATGAATAATAAGAAGCTCAGAGAGCCAATTAGCTCAAAGTCCACAAGAGCAGGAATATGAAGATCACAGTCAGACAGTGAAGGACAAAGAAAATGAGAAAAGTTTTTAAAATGAGGGATGAGGCAGTTTTTCTTTTTCATTAAGATAACTATCATCAGGGATTTGGAAATGAATTGCCTCGACACAGTAACAATAATATGATTATATCACGCACGCACTGCAGTCTATTGTTGCTGTAATTGTCTTGTTTTTTTTTCATTGGTCCATTATATGTATTGTATACCGATAGCCATTGTCCAGGTAAACGAAAGAACAATAGTGTGTCTGTACTTGCCTTTGTTATTAATGACCAGGAAGCTTTTTGGAATATTATTTCCCAATACCAGTTGAAGGGTACCTTCAGGATGTAAAGGCCATTTCTTTTTTTAGTGGGTCGTAGTGATCATTTTGACTGACCTTTGATCCCCATCAATATATGACCACTCACTATTTGTTGACCTTGGGTGGTCGCCACCGCTCACTTGACCCATGATGTTTGTTAAGGAGAAGGTGGTTTTCTATGGTTTCATCTCCAACAATCCTCATTTAACCCACAGAGGGTTCCAACTGCAATGTTCAGTTTGTATGATATTTGACTAAGACTGACCATGTTTACTATGAATGGAATGATTACAGTCACTTTGCGGAGACTAATGGCCAGTTTAGTTACTAGGATGTTCGTTCAGGGGACTGGTCTTATTATTTGCCAGCTAGAGAAATGTGGTGAGCTTTCTTTTATAAAAACCCTGGAGTATTCAGTGGTTATACTGCAACTCAGCCAGTCACACTTCACAGCTACCAATACGGTATTTTAATTTCTCTTCAGCTTTGTGTCATTGCAATCTTCTATGGATGTAGAGCCATGCTTAGGTTCAGGAGTGGATGATATTATTTCTCTCAAGTCTAGTCGTTTGATGAGGATGCGGCAAAGAATTATCTGCCAATCATCCAGTCAAATTCCTATTTTGTCGTGCCATACATTGGGTGTAAGCTCTTCCCCCACTTGCGGGGCTTAAACCTCCTCTCCCAAAAAGAGAAGATTGCGAGCACAGCCAAAGGTCAGGTCTCTGTGCTCCTAGTGGTTCAGATTGCACCAGTTGTTTCGGTTTCAAAGCTACTTTCTCATGTTCGCGTTAAAAGATTACTAGAGCTCCTGATCCTTACCTAGCACCTCAGAGGTCCCTCTCTCAGTTGTTTCAACCACACACACACACACACACACACACACACACACACACACACACGAAAAGCAAGACATGCTGGCTTGCTTTAGCCCGGAGTCTATCAGTGAGATTAGTGGAGCCCCATGGTGTCTTCCACAAAAAGCCAGTTGTCCCTTCACGCCTGACTGTGTCCGAGCTGAATAGCGAGTAACTGGTGTGAGTGTCTGTGAGGGGTGTGTGCTGCGGTGTGTCCTGGCTTACAACACAGGGATAACGTTCTGCTGGCATCTGCCCTTCAGGTCACCCACCCGCCTAGTCATCCAACCTCCCAAGAACATGTTCCTTCTTTAGCTCTTCCCTTTTTCGTTGTAAACCTTTTCTTTTTGTACGTATGTCATCTCGCCGTGTTGATGTGCCAGTTCGTCGGTCAGTCTGCCTGTTGTCTTTCCGCTCCCTGTCTCTATTCTATCATCATCTTCACTGTCCCTTTATACACTTCTAAGTGAACCTTGTTTGTCAGCCTTTCCTGAACAGCGTGGTTAAACCAGGCTTAACGTGTTGAAGTTTCTTTATTCACTTATAGGGCCCTTTAATGTATTATTTTATTGAACACTTCACCACTAGAGAGCAGTCCTCTCCTTCATTCATCACTGTCTCACACACACACACACACACACACACACACACACACACACACATACATATATACGTAAACTATCTAACGATTGAGCAACAGGCTCAGCCTACCAGTGAATGTCAATGTTTCCTTTAATTGCTACCGGTGCATTTGTTGCTTGCATACGAATTAACTTGCATTTATGGATCTGTATTATAGTCAGCCCCTCACTTAATTATACCTTAGGAGATAAACTTTTAATTGGTGGTTCCTTAACAAGCTGAACTTTAATAAGTGGTTCCTGTACAAGGATCTGATATTAAACCTCTGTTTACTTTACTGATAGCTAAAATCATGAAAGCGATCTGCGTGACGGGATTACAGTTTGTTAATTGTTCATTAGGCGTAATAAACTGTGTTCGGTAGCGCTGAGCCATGGACGATATACAGCCGAGAGGATAAGATAATGATGATTTTAAAGCGCCGTTTCATCCACAAATTAAAGCTGTCTGTCTTGTTGTGCGCTCCACTCACCGAGGTTATTAAAGACAACTCTCGGCAGAGTACCCCCAAGATCGGCATATTGACGTGGCTATAATTAATACTAACCTTTTCCCAGGGAGCACCGTTAAAACAGCCAGCCTACAGTCCTGACCGTCAGTCTGTGTGCGTGGTGATGAAAAGCATTTTTTCTTCCCCTTTGATTAATTATCCCTTTTCTTATATTTCCAGCTAATCCTAAAGTCAACGAGGAGCTGAAACAAAGACTGCCCTCACCGGTTAAACAGCTCAGCACAGAACCCACACTGCAACGCGGGTAAAAACCCTCCATTCCGCCCCTCTGTCTTTCTTGTTTGTCAATGGCTCTCTCACCCACACATGCGGCAATTAAAAACTCAGGTTTAATATGCCAGCAATATTTATCAGTGTACATATGCTACGTCTGATTACTTACTGTTATGAATCCTTTGTGAAAAGGACAGTGTTTTTCTAAGTCCTATAGTGAGCGTACAATGTTTAGAGATGATGAAAGTAACATGTAGTTTAAGTTTGCTCATCATTGTCAGTGGAAGTCTAAATTTGATAGCAATGTAATTACTGTACTGTACTGGAAATGTGTGCCCTGTTATGTACTGTACAAGCTAAGTAAATGTGTGTTCATTTACATTGTATTCACGGCTTGTGTTAACTTGATATTTAGCTCTGTCTTCGTATCAAAGGGTATTTGAAAATATACTTAAAAATATTATTCAATATTTTACATAGGCTAATCTATAAAGTGTATGTGTGCTTGCATTTATCTTAACTAAATATAACATAGCCGGCTCAACCAAAATACAAAAAAAATGTTATCTAAATTAAGTTACTTCATTCTGTGTCAGTGTTCTGTCAAAGCCCTTATAAAATGATTGATAAAATGCTTTTGACAAGGGCAAGATCCATGAGAAGATCTAGTCAGGTCACAGACCTCATCTGTGACAATGATGACTCTGATTTGGTCGCCTCTCTGTCCTCTGACCCTGGTCAAGTACCTGTCCATCAAACTCAGTCGTTGTCACCTTCTGCTGTGTGTTCTTTGTGACACCTGACACCTGTCACATAATGTAGCTCCTTGCAAAATTTAAGGAAAAATAACTGCCAGGTGTAATAAAAAATAACGAAAAAAGGTATTTTGAGATGTTAAGTTTTCCACCTTATGCTAGAGGAATGTGGTATATTATGTATACATTGCTATACAGTATATACTTGTTAAATTTCTTCCTTTTATAGCATTTTTCTTTAATAAATAATGATTTTATTCCATATAACACAGTGACCTGGGAGCATCCAGTCTTGTTGCATCAGAGTCTGCTGACTGGCCACAAGGTAGCTACTCCCTTGTTTGTTATCTTTGTGTATGTGTCATTTACAGTATCTACCATGTCTATTCACTATTTGGCGTCCTTCCCAAAACAACTTTGCTTAACATTTCTAAAAGGGGATTCCCTGTTTACTGGCTTATTATAGCCCTAAACGCTGTGCCGCAAGGCGATTCATAAACATTTATTTACTTGTAAACCACCTCTGTCCACCGTGTCGTGGTGACGTCCCACCCTGAGGCCCCTCTGCCACACCACTATTTATCTAAACCCCGCTTTGGAATGACAATGAGCGATAAACAGGGACATATTTACACACCCCACACCAAAAAAACTGATATGTAAATGTATTCAGTGCCTCTGATCAAATATACATTTGGGCTGTAGCTAAAACACTCCAAGGCCGGTTAGCCAAACAGCTTTTAATGGCGTCCTAGTGCTCAGATATTGGTTATTAGCCGCGGTGACATTTGAAGACGGTGTGAGAAATGTGGGGGCTTTTTACGCAGCTGAGGATGTCATGGACCGGGGGCGATTGAAAGGAGAACTTCCCCTACAATTGCTTTGAGGGGTGGCAATGGTTGGGAGGGGAGAAGGCTTGCTTTTAATGCATCTTTCACACCACTGCTGGGACCTGTAGTTTAAATTAATTTAGCCAAAGCCTGAACAATCTTTCTCACTTGTCAATCTAATGCGCGTCATTAAAGGGATGAATTTACCTGTTAATGACTAATAACTGAAGTGTGTGTGTGTGTGTGTGTGTGTGTGTGTGTGTGTGTGTGTGTGTGTGTGTGTGTGTGTGTGTGTGTGTGTGTGTGTGTGTGTGTGTGTGTGTGTGTGTGTGTGTGTGTGTGTGTGTGTGTGTGTGTGTGTGTGTGTGTGTGTGTGTGTGTGTGTGTAATTGCTTATCCGTTGGTGCCTGTGTGTGTACGCGTACTTTTATGTGTTTGCAATGGGTGGGTCTGGAGGGGGACTAATAACCGTCTGTTTGTCTATCTGCCTCTTTGGCGGAGGCTGATTCCTGAGAACAGAAAGAGCCTGGCAACACAAAGCTACAGGCCGGGGGCAGCAGACCTGCTGCAGTTCAACTAGAAACCTGTGACCTCTTCAGCTACTTGGTGGTGGCCATGGTGGTGTGTGTAGGGGGCTTCATTTAAATTTGCCAACATTTTAATTGCTTCTGTGCAGTATATATTGAACCAATGTGAAATGCATGGCAGTGACATGAGTGGACTTGGGCAGCATGTTTTTCCTCACCGCATCCGGTCACTCAGCCAGTCACTTATGCATTACCACCCGTCATTATACTGGTTCCTCGAAATAACAGCCTGTCTTTCTTCTTGCTCGTACCTCACTGGTCCTCCACCCAGACAGCAGTTGTCCAAGATGTTCTTGGGGTCCCACTCGCACACTCCTTGGCTCGCTCACTGATTGGTTGTTCATGTTTATCCTGATCATTGTTGGTTTCCTGAAAAGTCTTGCTTATTGTGATTATTTTCAAATCTGTTGAGCGCCGATGCATAATTGATGAACAAGGTGGAGTGCATTTCAAGTTTCAATCTGTTTAATGTAATTATTTAATAAGTCTATAAAACTGACTCCTTGGGCACTTCCAATGATAAGAGGGTTGCAGAACTAGGTCTGGCGTATGCCACCAAATGCACTGTGGTTAACCATGGCTAACCCTGGCCCTCTGTCTTTATTGTGTCCCGTTCTCCCATAGTGCACCAGCAGCTACTGACCACTCTGGAAAAGGGCTCGAGGTCTCCCTCGCCTCGTTCTCCCAGAACCCCAGTTCCGCTTCCAGTCCCGGACAGGGGGAGATCTCCCTCCCCGCAGACACCCAGAGCCCCAGGCATAGAGTGTCGGGGCATGGAGGTGGACAGACCATCCAGCCGAAGCTCCCTCCCACGGGCAGACAGCTTCAGTGACGGGGGGCTTGGTGGAGGTGGTGGTGGTGGGAGCAGGGGGCCTGGAAGTCCGGTCCACAGAAGACAGCTGGCACACATTGAAACGAATAGGTGAGATGCAGATAAACTCTCCGCCATAAGATGATCCTCTCTGTGACGTTTTATCAGGTCTTGTGCGTTAGTATACATGAAGCACAAGTCTTTGCTTCCGCATGAATGTCATATTCTATGGACAGACTATATTTAAGCGTTAGTGAGTGACCTGAACCGCTCTCTCGGCAACATCACTAATATATTTGTCCACTTGTCAGGATCTTCATTATGGTCGTCTGATTTAGCCTGTCACAGCCTTATGACAGACAAATATTAGAGAGTGTTGCATTCTTAGCTTCTGCTTTAATAAGAAATTAATCTTATTCTGGGCCAAGAAAAGGGAAGCAATTTACACGGCAATACAGTCCTTTAATACCTGAATATTACCTTAAAGGTCAATGCTATGATTTGGCATAATAAAAGCGGGTAAATAACAGTGTAATATGCCGGAAAGAGTTGAAATTGCATCCCCTTGTGCATTTCATAATTGCGTGTCTCTCTTTTGGCGGTTCCGCCGAAGACAAGGCCTACTGCTCGTTTTGCATTGCAGTTGGTTTTTCCACTTTTTAATATTGTGGCTGTATCTAATCAAGTTCTCATTCCTCTTTTTCTTTTTCTTTTTTTTCTCGATCCGGGTTTCATTTTCTCTTTCTGTCTCTGTGTCTCCTCTACCTCAGTGTGCAGCAGGACCGTGGCATCTCCAAAGGCAGCTTCTCTGACTCTAGAAAGTCCAGTCCTGTCCTGGACAAAGAGAAGAATATTTCCTTTCTGCTGAAGGAGCTGGATTCCCTCAGAGATCTCAACAAAAGGGTAGGTTAAGCAGTTAAGCAGCAAAAGACACACACATCATTACAGTGCATTATTGAACTGAAGTTTTACGATTAGATTATTGTCAGGCAAAGTTTCAGGTGTGTGTGTGTGTGTGTGTATGAGTGCATGCATGCACCCACATTTACATGTCACAGCAACAGAGCTGGTCTGAAACGACTTTAATTGATACCTCTGGTTTGCAAGTAGCTGTGACTCTTGACAGAAAGTCAGGAACATTAACCCAGGAGTGTGTTGGTGCTGGCAGCGGTGTGAGAGTCTCGCCAAGGATCCCGGGCCCATAGGCATGTTTTCTAAGAGCGGGGGGGAAAACACCAACCCACAGGGCAAAATATTTAAGACAGGAGGTTAAATCTATCATTAGGGCCTGTAAAATATCACTCCTACATAGATTTATGGGAGCTCAATTGTGGTCCTTCTTTTTTTATTGGCGCCAAAATAATGTAATGGAGAGAAGAACCTGTGTGTGTGTGTGTGTGTGTGTGTGTGTGTGTGCGTGGGTGTGTGTGTGTGTGGGGGTGGGTGGGTGGGTGTTTTCATGTGTATTTATGTGTGTGACTTGAGTTGTTATGATGGACAGTGTTAAATGGAAGTCTCTGGCAGCAATGCAGATAAATCACAGTGTGTCACCATCTGACTGGTCAGGTGTGTGTGTGTTTGCAATGTTTTGCTTTGACCTTGCAATGACTTATATTTTTGACTGCAGCCACGGCAATCCTAATTCACTGTTTTCAGTTTTATATTATCAGGCAGCCTTTTTTGGTTATATAACTGTGCCAAACATGTACTGATATGACTCAGCCAAAGTACAGCATCAAACTCCAAACAGTAGCACTGCACAGGGTTTGGCCATTATTGTTGATTATTTGTGTTTCATTAGATTTATAATAATTTCAATACATTGAATAATACTTTGTAAGCTGTTTTCCGCATGTTAACTTGAGATGATTCTTACCAATGCCTGTTCCTATGCTTGCCGTTGTGTCCAGCTGCAGGACAAACTTGTCCAGAGGGAGAAGGAGATGGAGAGCAGGCTGGTGGACGCTGAGTTGCTGGAGACTCAGTTAGAGGCGTGTGTCTCTGAGAAGGCTGGAGGTATGGAGGGAAGAGGAGGAGATGGGGAGAGGAAGGTAGAGTTGAGTAAACAGTAAACAACAGACTAGGTAGAGCAGGAAAATAAGGTGTGTGTGTGTGGGGGGGGGGGGGGGGGGGGGGGGGGGCACTCTATACAGACCTTTGAGTAAGGTAACAAGTAATTTGAGTAAGGTAACAAGCACCCCCCCACCCCCCCGCGACCCTGCAAGGGATAAGCGGTATAGCTAATGGTTTGATAATTTCATTTTAACGTATATATTCTTTTCTCAAAGCCGTTTCCAACCTTGTTGGTTACTCTGATGAACTCCAATGGGTGAGCTATTGAGAACTAGCAAACAATGACTAATTTGTTTTAACATTCGTCTTGAGTCCTAAAGTGAATTAGTGTACATTGTAACTAATTGTATTTGTTAATGTCATTCAACCGCTAAGAAACTTGACTGTACAAATATTAGAATTTTGCTCCGCAAATACTTTTTTTTCTTTTTGCTTTTTTTATGAGGTTGAGAGCCCTTTGGCTTACCTGGTAATTAAAGACGATAGGAGACTTCCAACAAAGCGGGATCACAATTAGCACAGCAATTGCTCACTGTCATTTATTGAAAGCAAAAACGTGTGTATTTGCCGTCCTTGTTTTAATATGATTTGCATGGGCTCTGGGAAGAAACGCTGTTTAATGAGCAAATTCCAGCTAAGATGCTATATTGATTCTCTTACTGAACTTTGTAATGGCTTACGCAGGAATGCTGCGCGCGCGCGCGCGTGTGTGTGTGTGTGTGTGTGTGTGTGTGTGTGTGTGTGTGTGTGTGTGTGTGTGTGTGTGTGTGTGTGTGTGTGTGTGTGTGTGTGTGTGTGTGTGTGTGTGTGTGTGTGTGTGTGTGTGTGTGTCACAGAGACATCGTGCTGTGAGAAGAGGGGAATTATGAGTTGATGGATATGCAGATGTAATCCAGAGGGATTAATGAAACTGGATAGAGAGGTATCAGAGGTAATCTCAGAATGTACTGCAGGGAGCTAAAATGCTGGGCATGAAGCAGACAAGAAATCAGAGCTGTTCATGGGTAGCGATAGAATACGCAATTTTTGAAGATGAAAGTTTTAGAGAATGTTTTACTGTCTTTTTTTTCAAAATCAATGCCTGCAGGTTTTTGAATCTTCTAAATTGTAACAATCTTCATAAATGTCAGTTTACCAGATTAGAAAACAAACCTTTTTCTACACTTTTCTTTTCTTAAAGTCATCTTTTTTTTTCCTCCCGACATAACTCTCATTCAGTCCTTTCTACTATTGCTCATACTGTACCCTATCCCCCGTTCGTTCCCTCTTTTCTTTCAATACCCCAATATGTCTCTCCCTCTTCCTCTACTACCCCCTCAGTGCTCCCTCCTCTTCCTCTCTCTGTGTCTGCGTCTTATTGCTCTGGGCAGCAGTATATCCAGAGTGCACACCCTCCTCCTCGTCATAATGACTTTTAGAGGAAGAGGAGTTGGTTAATACCGGTGGCTGTAGCAGTGTATCTCGGCCAATAACCCCAGCCCTCAGAGAGATCCCGCCTGTTATTGTTAAGAACCAACCATGTGGGGAGATCGACGGTCAAGAAACTAATAACAATCTATCTTTTTTTATTTTTTTTTACAAATTATATTTTCTGTCTAACTCCGCTTTGTCTTTCTGTCTTCTACCCTTTGTTCCTCCTTCCATCCCTAGCTTTGGTGGAGGAGATCTACCAGGCCCAGAGGGACAGGGACCAGGCAGTGATGGCCAGACTGAGGCTGGCCAATGAGGAGCGAGACGAGGCCTTGCTCCGTGCCAAACGCATGCAGCAGGCAGCAGCTAAGTACGTGATCAAACATGCCACATCTCAGCGTACACAACCGCAGTACATGTCAACCACAGTCTAAACGTGCTATGCACACAGATTGTTGGTGGATGCATAGTATTGTAACCCTCACAATTTGTAGTATTGTACACAGACTAACCTATTATATTATGTTAAGCAGACAGACATAACATGGACCATGACTGACTCGCTGCATCACACACATACACAGGGGCTCCACCAGGCATTTGGGGCCCCATGAAAAGATATCACATCGAGCCCCACCACCCCAGGTCACGCCAACCTCTGTAACCACACCTCCAGAACCCAATGGACCCATTCAAAGCTTTAAATAACTACCTTTGCAGGCCTACAACTCTTGTAGTCCAATACTTACTGTACAATATTTACTGGTTGTGAGCTGTGAAAATAAAACACAGTGCAGACATGAATGCAACATTCTGCATACAGTGGAATTCACTATTGATGCAAGACTGATACCCTCTATAAAAAATGTGCTAAAGGCCATCTTTTTCAGTCTAAATGCCATTCTAATGGTACCATTCTCGTATTGACAATTCTCTTAACATCAATGAATAACCTAAAACTAACAATAACTTAAATATACATTGACAAGAATGTTGACCCTTATTACCCGCATTTGCTTATCACCACTACTAAACCTCGAATAAACGACCATATTTCATGCTGCATCAAAGCCACACCTTGGCCGTATTATAATAACGTTTGCTGCCACTTAATGCTTCAAACTGACATGTGACATCAAGTGTTAATAATTACAGTATTTGAATTCTTAAAGATTATCAAATGATTTACTTAATAAAGATAAAGAAAAAATCACAAGGACTGACATTCAACACAATGCTGCTCACCTCCCTCTTCAGTTAGGACTAGGGCTGGTTTATAGGTAGGGGTATGGGAATGGTGAGACAGGGCTGCTGAGCCTGAAGCTGCATCTCTTGGGCCTGGCACCAAGCAGGGGCAGGAAAAACTGATTCAGTTTGAATATCTTGCTAAAAGTTTGCCTGCATTGATTCATTGATTAGATTGATTAGAGGAGCCAAATGTAAACATTCACAATTTTCTGTGAAGATTAAATAGCTTATATGTTAGGGGAGCAAAAGTAGCCTGTTTCTCTATGGACTTAGCTAACTGCTTAATTCCCACCACTCACGGACTACACCCACCTTTCTTTGTGAAGAATTGGGTGACATACTGTCTCCTGTCTTACTTTTCTTTCTTTTTTCAATAGCCAGACTTCTTTTCCTTAAACTGAGACATAATGCACTACACTCCACACTCATCGATGCAATTCACTGCCTTCTAGTACTGTACCGTTCGCCTGGTTTTGGGGCAGGTGGGGCCGAATCATTTCATGTAAATAGGGAGCGGGGAGGGAGGGAGGCAATACAGAGACTCTCAATGTTTACTTTTTGCCATTCGTTTTATTGGTACATTGTAAATAAAATAAATTACCTAATGAATTCTAATTACCTAATATTCTACTAATTTCAGGGCCCCTGTAAGTCACAGGCCCTTAGAATCATCCTACATCCCACCACCCCCACCCCACCTTACGATGCCCCTGCACATACACACACTCACACACATGCTCACTCTATGGCCCCTTTTTTTTAATAACTCTCCATTCTTTTACCAAACAAAACTCTACTCTCTTCTTCTTCTGTGTGTCACTCACAGCAGCAGAGGTAATTTTAAAAGAAGGGGGCAAATAGATGACAATGAGAAGCATTCCATCCCCCAGTGACTTATTCGCTCTTCTTCTCCCGCGTAACTCTTAATTCCTCTCCTCCTACTAAAATGCTCTTTGTCTTTGGTTTCTAGGTCTTTCTTTATCTTTACTCTCTCCTTAAGAAGTTTACTGCACTGGATAAGTTTGTTTAGTCTCTTAGGAAGGTCTTTCACTGTTCTTCTGCATAGCTCACATGGTAAATTTGTGTTTTCCTGTGCAGATGCATCCACATGAGCCGTGTGTGTGTGTGTGTGTGTGTGTGTGTGTGTGTGTGTGTGTGTGTGTGTGTGTGTGTGTGCGCGTGTGCGTGCGTGTGTGCGTGTGTGCGTGCACGCGCTTGAGAAACAGAATGGGAGTGTTGTCCGTGGGGGGGTAAAGAGATCCCATATCGACTGGTATAGAAATATATTGTAAAGGTGTGACATTCATATGAGTCCCCTTGATGTTGAGCTGTCAATCACAAAGTTCCCTCCATAGGAAATCAATTGGCCTCAGAGCATAGATCACAGACACTCCCCTTTGGCCCTCTCTACACTAATTAATAGAGGAGCCTTTGTGTAGTGGGCAGAACAGTAGGAAAGAGGGGGGCTGCTTCTGTGTATGTGGGTGTTTTGTATATTTGTCTGACTGGCAGTGTTAATGCATATGCATTGGTTGTGGTTTAACGTTAAGGATTGGAGGGAACAGTCATAGCAGGGGGCTAGAGAGGGATGGGGGATTGAAGGAGAAAAGGGCTTAAGGGCATGGATCTTTTAAAGGAAAGCATTGTCCACTAGGAGAAAAGAGTATGATGAAGACAAAGCAATATTTGCCACCTCCAGTTTAAAACGTAATTACATTTTCACTTAAGGGAATATATAACTTTCTACCTCCACGCAAATCTATATTTCAATAAGCCTTGGTTGGTTTTTGCGCTAACCAATATGGGACAACAATCTTGGATTGTGCAGAAATATCCTTTGTTTTCTACTCTCTTGTGGAAAAGAGTGGATCTACTTCGGATCATGGAGTTGAATGCGTATTGTCCTTCTTCCTTTATCGGCTGCACTCAATCCAGCACCCCAGCCCAATGTATTTGGATCTGAGCACACAATTCTTCCAAACACTGCATTATTTACTATAAAACATTTGTCCAACACTGGTCTGCCTCTTCCTAACCTTTTCATTAGAAATCAAGATCTGTTGGAGCCACTTAAATTATTCAAATTCAGCAGACTTATTGAGTGGCATGAAATAAATTCAAGTTGTCCTTGAGTACCTGCCAAATTGCCTTTAAAAATGTAATTACAAAAAAATACCCCCCCCCTGCCCTTTCTTTCTCTAGCACTCATTTCCCCCCCTCCCCTTTCTTCCTCTTTACTTTAAGAGGGTAATTGATAGCCAGGGTAGAATCCTATTATAGGAGCAGGAATATGGAAACGCATGTTCAGGGCCTTTGTTTTGGCTGCAGGTCAGTGGCTGGGTAACTTGGAGATGGAGTATGTACCTCTATAATGGGAGAGAAGCTCTCTGTAATGCCCTGGTATTAAATGATTTGGGGACTTATTCACATCTTGAAAGGAATAGATGCTTTATAGTACGATAAAAGACGGTGTTTCGACAGCAATAAATGAGACAAAAAAAATTCTACCTTAATATTTATGTTTTATGCATATATGTCGTACTCCTGCATATTTTAGAGTGTTCTTTCAGTTTTTCTACTGTAAACACTGTTTTATGCCTCAAATTATGCCTTTACAGCATTGTCTATCATCATTGTGCATACGAATCTAGCAGTAAATTTATAGCAGGATTTGATGTCCATTCATTTAATATTCTGAAACCCCAGATAGCTAGGTTTGTATTAATAGTATTTTTTGTACTACAAGGCAGCTCAATACTGTAAACATATGATACAATCAAGGCACATATGAACAATTGATTAAACTGAATGGTGGTCATATAGTGCAGTAAACATTAATAACTCAAATGTCTTCTCCCTGTGGTAAATAATGCTGGGGAATTATTAGGTAGTAATGTTTTGCTCTGGTTGTGCTTTTAATATGTTGTGGATGTCCTTGTCATTGACTTTACTGTGGGCAAGCACACACGATGCGATCTCTAGATGGAATGAAGATTTGGGAAAGATGATCTCGTTTTATCATCTCATGGTGGAGCGGCTACTTTCTATTTTTTCTTCTTTAGATTCTTCTCCTATCCTTCAATATCTTCTCATTGATGTGTCGTACCCCCTCTTTCTTTTTCCCATTCCTCTATCCCTCTTTCCCCAATATCCCTTATTCTCTATCGCTTTCAGGTTGGACGATATTAACCTGGAGGACAGTGATGCGGTAAGCCCTCCTCAGGAGCTCTCTCTCACATACACACACACACACGCTCTCTTACCTTACCAGTCTCCCTTATTGTCCTAAGTGAATGGGTTTCCAGAAACAAAGGATAACTGAGAATGTCTCACTATTATGTAATAAAACCCCGTAATCTCTTACCTCTCCTGAAAAGTTATTGCAATACATGACTGCTGATATTGGCATCACACTCTCATAGGCTAAGTGCTTGGCAAATGTATATAGGGATGGGTTTTAAGTGTTTGTGTTGCTGTATCTCACTTTCTATATGTGTAGATGACATATTTTCTTCTTTTTGTACTTCCATCAGGATCTAGAGGAGCTGCTAAACCGCGTGAACAGCGCTGATTCAGCTCTGGCCATCGAGCAGAGTGGTTCAGTCATTGTGGACCGGGTTCAAAAGGCCCAGGAACGCCGCAGGCAGATCACAGCAGAGGAGATGAATGCAGTGATACATGAGAGAGACAACGCTATGGCAAAAGTTAGTTCCGGCGCTATGTGCATCTCGGCCTTCCTTCTGTCCTAGCAAAACAAAATAGAACGCACACATAAGGGTGATCAACCCACCCACCAAATAGTTCAAGTAGATCTGTGTGGTGTGAATCTTTTTTTTTTTTAGTACCCAGGTTTTCTGTTGTTACCTAGCAACACACCCTGCCAATTCCGGCGCCACATGCTAGTCTTAGCTTCCACTCTCCTCGTGATGCCAGCCGTGTGTGTTGTTTATTAGTTCTAAAGCTGATCTGAGGTAAACACTTAGCTAGCGTCCTAGCTAGCACTTAGCATGTACCTCTGCTGTGTACTCATCCAAACCCCACTGAAAACAACTGAAATCTCCAACAATATTGACATGGTCCTCATATCCTCCAGGCCTGTGATCATACTTCCATTAAGTCCTACTCATACACCAGGCATTAGTCTTTAAGTCATTTATTTGGCTTGGTAAACCACCTAACCACAGGATTTGGAATAGCGAGGTTACGCCAGGACCATAACCTCAAATATTTGACATATCAATCTTAACATGCATATTTTCAATCATTTAAAAACAAACAAGTGAAAGGAAGGGAGAGAGGTAGAGAGGGGACAAATATTGACATCTAGATATTTTTACCTCAACATGGAGAGAAGTGGGCCTAGTATTTGCCTGTGTGTGTTTGCATGTGGGTCCGTTTGACTGTGCAGGTGTATGTGTGTGGTGATTGCACACATGCTGTGTGTGTCAATGGATCAACTAGACCTCTTATGGAAATGTCTTGTCAGTGTCCTGTTTTACAACCTGAGTTTATTTGAGGAGAGTTGTACTGGACAAGGCCTATCACCTTATGTCAATGATCAATTCAAACAGCACCTTTGATACACTCCAAATATTTTCTTAAGAAAACCAAAGCACAGTTGTGCTAGCACTATGATACCGAGATGTTTCGGTGGATTTGCCTTACAGAAGATTAATGACTTTCTTAGCCAATTTCTTTAGTCAAATTTTCCATAAAGCAATTTGTAGAATACAAAATCTTTGCCATTATGCTTAACTACAGCTCATTTGATATCAGTCATACTCCTAATTAGGACTTTAGCTTGTTGAAGTAAAGAAGTATTCGTAACTGTATTTCCATACGAGATATGAATGTCATACATAAAAAAATGTTTGAAGTAGATTTTATTATCAACTGCCATGTGCCTATATAGCGGTAATGTCACTTGATACTCTGTGAGCGTGCTGTCCTGTCAGATCGCCCATCAGAAATCATCTTCAGCCAAACTGTGCTGGCAGGAGTACATTTATCCGCGTAGGTGGTCGCAGACTGACTGGGAGACGGGGGTTTGATTTCCTGGGCGGCCCATGGCCTGGCTTTGCAGCAAGCCGCCCTATACGTAGGATTGGGCCCTGCTCTCTGTGGGGGAGCTGTCTGGGGTCTGGTCTGGTCCCGCACGACAGGGGCACAAAGACTTAGCGCTTCAGAGAGGCAGGGAAGAAAGGAGAGTGGGATGGAGAGACGGAACAGAGGAAGGAAAGAGAGTGGTAATGGAGAGAGAGGAGAGCAAAGGAGAGAGAGAGAGGGAGAGAGGGAGAGGGAGAGAGATGGAAGACTCTGAAGATGCATATTTATGCTGATCTAATGCTGGAGCAGGTGCCCTGCTGTTGTGAAGCAGAGGCTCCTCACTGTGGAGAGGAAGGCCAGGCTCAAAGGCTGCAGCTCTCTGGAATAAATTGGTAGTTAACAGAGAGTACTGAGGGATGCATTGGCATCGACTGTGCCTATCATAATATAATATGTGTTCACATTTAAAAGGATGTCCAACAGAACACTTGTTTTTTTTACATTGTACCTGATGCTTTAAGTTTTATTCAAGTACAAAGTGAGTTTTGGAGTCAACGAGGGGAGCTTGAGCAAGGACAGAAGAGTTTAATAATAACACCCACCAGGCTGAATTATCTTTCAACACAACTACGTTATTAACCCAGCCAATACCGCCCTTCTCTTGCAATGTAACCCCTAAAGTATTAGTCAAACCCCTTTCCCTCCCTATCCCTAACACCCCAGCTCCTGTAACACTAGACTTAAATTTGGCGCGGGGCATGAAACTGGGGCCAATTGTTAGAAGCATGTTGCAAACGCTTCCGTAATCCCCCAGAGAGGCACGGAGATCCAGCGGCCACTCTATCCAGGAGGATTTTCTCTCCCTCCCCCGCCGCTCTTCGTATCCCTCTCTCCCTGGCTTCATCTCCCAGGGATTATCCCGCTTCTCCAACCAGAGAGGCCTGCTGCCGGAGCTGCTGGGATATGAGGCGCTGGAGGAACCGGAGGGAGAATTCCACTCTCGGTGGCGCCGATCATACCCATATTGAGATGATAGAAGGCTGTACCTCAGCCGTCCACTCAAAACAACATTTTCGGTGGACGGGGTAATGCAATGGTAAATGTAAATAAAATGTCCTCGATTAGATTGTTTAAATATATTCGATTACATGAATCATTCTCTGATTTATTGTACAAACATACTGGATAGTTTAATAAAACAGTTAGTGTGTGTGTGTGTGTGTGTGTGTGTGTGTGTGTGTGTGTGTGTGTGTGTGTGTGTGTGTGTGTGTGTGTGTGTGTGTGTGTGTGTGTGTGTGTGTGTGTGTGTGTGTGTGTGTGTGTGTGTGTGTGTGTGTGTGTGCGCGTGTATGTGTGTGTCAAAGAGACGGCCAGACTGTCAGTGTACTGCCACTGACCCTTCAGACAGACACAAAGTGCAGGGCAAACAGTAGGTGACCTCTGTCTGCTTCGCTCCATCTGTTTTCATTGGGGCTATTTTCAATGCTGCTCACCCCAGGAGTGGCCGGGGCCAACATGTGCCGAAACCAGGACACACATGCTCACACGGTCAATCCCGCTCTCTTTGCCTGTCTTTCTCCCAGTTACACTTTCTCTTTCCTAAACATCTGTTGCCTTAAGGTTATATGTCACTCTGACAGTAAAGTGTAGCAGGCTATTTGGGCTGGACTAGAGCACTGTTATTCTTGTCTACAGGCATTTGTGTGTGTGTGTGTGTGTGTGTGTGTGTGTGTGTGTGTGTGTGTGTGTGTGTGTGTGTGTGTGTGTGTGTGTGTGTGTGTGTGTGTGTGTGTGTGTGTGTGTGTGTGTGTGTGTGTGTGTGTGTGTGTGTGTGTGTGTGCTAGGCTGTGTGTGGAGGTCTCTGTGTTTGGGTTGGACCACTTTGCTGATATTCTAGTCTGCAGAGGAAGGGGACAGAAGTTGGGTGGGGGCAGGAGGTGGAGTGGGGAGAAATGAGTGTCGGAGGCTGTGGCAAAGGCATGTGTGCGTTTGTGCCAAAGCTGGCAAGGGCTGTGTGTGTGTGTGTGTGTGTGTGTGTGTGTGTGTGTGTGTGTGTGTGTGTGTGTGTGTGTGTGTGTGTGTGTGTGTGTGTGTGTGTGTGTGTGTGTGTGTGTGTGTGTGTGTGTGTGTGTGTGTGAAGCAGTCTGTTAGACGTGGGCACGGTCAGAGCCGAGAAGGGACGAGGGAATGGTTTACATTCTTGATGAGTGTCCTTCTGTCTCGGAATGTCCACATGGGGAAGAGCACACACGGAGCAGTATAAAACAACTGGGCTTGGAATAATACTACTGAGGAAAGGAAAGAAAGAGAGAGAGCAGCAAGAGGGAGGGAGGATGAGACAGAGAGGAGGGGGGGAGATGGAAGAGGAACAAGGAGTTGAGGGGGGGAGAGAGGTTTTGATCTACATGATAGCTGCTGGTGTGTTTATATTGTCAGTCTACCGTCTGTCTGTCTGCTTCAGTCGCTGTACGTGTGTATGTGTGGGGTTGTCAGTTTACCTGTCTTGTCTGTCGTTGCAGTAATTGTCCTCATGAGTTACTTTGAGTGTTTTTGCGTCGGGTATTCACTTAAGTAGCAAGTAAATGAAACTGATGAATAGTTATGTTCTCTTCTTATGGTAAAACAATCTAGCTAATTTTGTAAATGAAAGTCAGTTTTTGGGATGTTTGTTGGTGCTACATATGACAGATATAGCACCGCATAAACTAGACAATGCTTTGATTTTGCTAAGACTTGGTTCGGCCTCCAATTCTCCATTTCCCTTTTGTCTGTGACGCACATGGAGTCTCTCCGTCTCCCTCTACCCTGCCAATAAAGAACCAGGGCTCGCTCGCTCTCTCTCTCTCTCTCTCTCTCTCTCTCTCTCTCTCTCTCTCTCGTGCGCGCTCTCTCACTCTCTCCGAATCACACACACACAAGCCACAAAAGCTAATAACACACCTGCTTGCCTAGCTGGTGGAGGCTTGGAGTGCACAAAGAGGAGAAGTGTCTGGCCTGGCTAATGTATTCAAAACGATTCTTTCCTCTCCTCTGGTCTGTCTTTTTCTCTCTCTCTCCCCCCATAGTGCAAGCGGTTGGAGCAGGATCTCCTGCAGGAGAGAGAACAGAGTCAGACTTCAGCAAACAATGCCCGTCACCTGACTGCAGCTGAAAACAATCAAGAGCGTGTCCGCAAGGTAAACGTCTCTTCTACTGTGCACACGCACACATACGCCGAGGATCCCCGGCCTTGCATATTAAAGCCATGTTGGTTACCCTCCCCTGTCCCTTGGTGAATTTAAATGATGGGGTGTGTACATTACCATGCCAACCTCTGCCGTAGTGGCAGTGTTTGCCAACAACTCGGTATTCAAACATGGCCGCCACAGCCTCCGAGTAACTGAGTGTGAGTCATATTTGTATATCAGGGGTTATAATCTCAGAGTCCTACCTCGCCACTCCAGTTGTACTGCTCTCTCCAAGCCTCTTGTTTTACTTTCACGCTTTCGCAGAAGAATTATTTTTTGTTTATTCAGGTTTTAACACTACATGTTGCTGTTGGTCTTATAATTGTTTGAAAAAAACAGCTATCTCCTATCCTTCCATTTGTGTGTAGATGGATTGTGATTGTATCCTTGGATAATTCTTTGATAACCCTAGTTAACCTTTATTTTGCGATCCCCTTTGTACATTTTATCCAGGCATCAGGTTCTACTGGCATTTTAAGTGTATAGAAGGTTCATCCCACATAATTCCCTTTCAACTCTGTAACTATAAAATAAACAGACTTCGACTTAGCCCCTGAATACAATAGATAAATGCGAGACCTTTCTGAACATTGGAGCAGATTGAGGGAAGCCTACATTCTACATCACGACTTCTGTACAATGAAAAATAATGGGACGCCGGTCACACATTTTATTGCACTGTTATCATAACTGTGCTTCTATGTATTCAGATATCAAGTGTATATATATACTGCAATGCTTAGCTGTTTACCTTACCTTTTTTCAAATGAACGGTCTCAATCCGACAAACATTTACTCTAGGATCGTAATCTTTTGGGGGGAAATGATGCAGTCTGTTTGTTGGTTGTATTTCATTAATAGAATTCATGATCACCAAAAATATTCTAGTTGAAAGCAATTATGGCAAATCAGGAAATTGCTTATTTGTTTACAACAGTTTGCATGTTTGTGATCGGCAATTCCCTTAGATTTTTTATAATTATCCTCTTCATTTTACAATAACTATATATCCGGTCTGCTACTGCTTTTTATAAAAGCTGTCAGTATTATTCAAAAGACTAGGGTACCACTGGTGCCTTATTAAGAAATATATTAAATTTTGTTATTAATGTAGCACTTGGTTTTTCTACAAAATCCCCTTAATTATAGATTGACTCCTGGGATTACAGAGCCATGGTTTTTTAATTTAAACCGAAACGCGAACAGCTGTCGTTAAATTAGTCAACAGTGCCAAGAACAGATCCTCAAAACAATTTAAAACCGAACGGGTCTTTGCTCATCAATTGACATTTTACTTTCATAGGAACGTTTAAGCAGCTGGCTTTAAAAATCTGACATAAATAGAACAGCGTCAGGAAAGGTCAGTCAGTTCAGAAGTTTGATCTTGTTTCCGAGGTTTAGAGATGGGACTGCTTCAATCTGTTGCGTTACTCTTGGATCTAAAAATCTGTCTTTTATTACTTTTAGTATGAAATGGCACGTCGAATAAGAATTTTAGATGTGTTTTCAATCATGTGCTTAACTGAAACGTTCTCAATGTACTGTGTTGTGTTTATATTCCCATTTTACTAATATTTTCCATAATTGTTGGACTGATTTAAAATCTTTTTACTTTATGTATGATAAAAAAAACGAAATTCTTACCCACCAAACTGCCATAGCAAGCACTGGGTGTTTCTACTAGAAGATTTTTAACAGCCTCTTTTTTTCTCTTTGTCGTGCGTGTGCGTGTGCGTGTGCGTGTGTGTGTGTGTGTGTGTGTGTGTGTGTGTGTGTGTGTGTGTGTGTGTGTCGGCGGGCGCATACATAGGCCGGTGCAAGAGAAATGGCATCGTCATCTGTTTTAAGGACTACTCATAAGGAGTATGTTTCTGTGGTGAGGGGAAGGGGCGTGGTAGTTTTCTGTCCTGAGGAGTTTGTAATGAGTGTTAATGATAGAAAAGCAGTGGGTTTGAGAAATGGGGACTCTGCTGCAGATCCTTGGGGAAGTAGAGTTAGCCGTGTGCCAGGGGGGTTGAAGAGAGACAAGGGCTGCCAGAGCTCAGAGCCATACAATCTGTTGACCGTAGCGGGAGATCTCGTGTGACAAGAGAGTCAGTGAAGGTCCAAGTCAATGTGGTTTGGGGTTGAGGAGGTTGAGCCTTGGTCTGAGAAGAAAGGCTTGAGAGGGTGAAGATCAGAGGGGGAGCAGACGGATGGAGGACTGATCGTGTGTGTGTGTGTGTGTGTGTGTGTTTGTGTGTGTGTGTGTGTGTGTGGTTGGGGGTAAAGGAGTTGGTTAGAGCGTTAAGACCTGAAGAGGCTGAAGGCTTGCCTTTGGCTCAGCTCGTCAGAAATAGCATGTAGCCTGCCCAGCCCTCAACCACCTGTGTTTGCTCTGCTGCTTACTGTACCTCCTAGCGATGCTTCAGCTTCCTCCAATTCCCCAGCGACGCAAACACCCTCTACCAGGGAACTAACACTCACCGCGTGGCCCTGCCTTTTAAACTGAAAGACTGACTCACATGGTACACAGAAATATTTACTTGATCAAATCCACAAGCCATTTACCACTGTATAGTTAAGGTATTTGCAAAAGGATTCCACTTGTTTTGTCATCGACCTGTTTTAAATGTATGCTAAAGATGTCTGCAATATGACCGCAATCGTCCCTTAACAAGTTCTGCATACAGGTGGGCTGTTTATTGCGAGTGCCTCTTCTTTTTCTAGAGCGAGTTGGTTGCCAGGTGGTTGTTAGGTATGTGTTACCACCTAGATCCTTTGTCGCCCCCCCCCACTCCACTCCTTTGCATGATGGACGTCTATTAGCAGGTGATTTACAGACCTGGATGAGGACAGTACGGGCTGCTGATATGTGGACAAGCTACGTGGTGATGATAGTCGATTTAGGATAGAATGACTGGTGTAGACTTGCCTGCTACACTGTCCCTGCAGGGCTGTTGTTTTCTCTGGATGATAGATCATAAGTGTTCATAACCTTTGGTGTGAGGTATCCACCGTGAGGCCACGTTACTATTTCATAAACCCGGGATTGTGGCTTTAACAGAGCGGTCGTCCCACAGAGTGAGAAATGCCAACCGCTGTCATCCTTTTGCCCTCTATCCCTCTCTGCCTCCCTCATCACTCTCAGTCCCCCTCTCCTCCCCGCCGCTGCCCTGAACCCTGAGTCTGAAAGGTCAGGTCCTCTACCCGGGCCCCCGTCTCACACCAGGTTAACGCCGCTACTTTGTGAACCTAATTTGGATATTATTCTAATGAATGCTGATATGATACATATGATTAAAAGAACCGGGCTTTGAAGTCGCTGCTCTCTGCCCGCCTGGAGAAAAGTACATATTGACTTTAGAGGTTAGCTTCTTTTTGATGTTCCTCTTTGACTTGAGAGACCTTGGAGTGAGTAATTAGAATGGGGAGTGAAGAGGAGGGAGGGAGGGAGAGAGAGAGGGAGAGGGAGAAGAGCGAGGGTACTTAGGGCAAAGGTGTTTATAGTCCCGCAGTCAGGGACATAGCCACAGCTGGGTTTGGTCTCCCCACAGCCAACCAGCCCCGCAAACCACAGTTTAAACCCAAATGTAGTGTCCCATATTGTACATAAATCAACATGCTTTACTAACAGAGTCTGATTCTTCTTTTTGGCAGGCCAGTTTTGTATTAGTGGGAATTTGTATGCAATGGCAGGGGTGCCTGTCGTTGGGGAGTAATGAATCAACCCAAGTCAAACTCATTATCCGCTAGAGACCATGTTCGCAATGCCAGCGGACTGCCACCGGTCTATTGCAGGTCAACGGTACTCTGCAAGCCAAACTCAACAGAACAGAACTATTTGGAATAAAGCAAATCTCTTCCCTCCTATCCCGCCCCTCATCCTCAGCTCCTCCCCCTGACTATCACGCCGAGGCTAGAGATGGCAGGTCGGTTGACATTGTGGCCTGGTCCTGTCCTGTTTGTTTAGCCCTCCTCTTTTGTCCCCAGTGCTCCGGGCTGTCGAGACCATCCATACATCTGTTTCAACAGCTTTTAATTACTCTCTGCTTCTGCACTGTGTCCTCCTCCCTTCCTCCCCGTCGGTCTGTCTGTCTCCTTTGTTGTGTGTCTGTCTGTCTGTCTGTCTGTCTGTCCGTCTGTCTGTCATTCTATCTGTCTGTCTGTCTGTCTGTACTCCCTTGCATTTGCTTTTACCAATACAACCACGTTTATATAACATTCTTGGACTAAATGCTAACCTAGAATCAATGCACAATACCAGCTAGTTTTAATTATCACATAGGTGGGTTTGTAAGCCAAACAATACAAATTCGATGAGAGACACTTTTTACAAACACATAAGTAGGCCAGCTCCATGTCACTCAGCTGTGTCTGGGCTAGACTGACTGGACTTGTCAAACTGTTAGCTGATCTACCCACATGTTTTATTATCATACTGTATGATGGATTACTGGAGCAGCTGGATAAACACCCGTCTATTCTGTATCTCTGCACTACTTTGCTCCACCCTCACCTCACCTATTCTACTGGACTCAACGCAGCGCTTTCTTTTGTTCTGTTGCCTTCTGCGTTCCAGGAGGAGTTGGACCGCCTCCAGAGAGAAAGAGACGAGCTCCTGGAGCACAGCCAGCAGCTGGAGGAGGAGATGCGCACCTATCAGAGGTAAGGACGTGCCTTCCCTTTCAGAGTATTCGTGCCTCCCTCAGGTCAGACACCTGTTCCCACCGAAAGGTGCAGACACCAAAACCCCTATCACAGTCGTCACACACGGCCGGTGCACTGTTATCTAACGGCTGTTTCCAGAGGTAGGCTGCGCGTTTCCCTCAACGAGATGATTCATTTCAGTTGTATCGGCTTTCCACTTTGAATCACCATCTAAACGTCCTCTATCGTTTCACTTCTGGTGCATATGATCGACTGTGCTGCTATAGGATATTGTAATAATATTAAGTTTAATGGCATTTGGAAAAGTTTTGAAAGACATTTTTAAAAAGTGTAATTTTAATAAAATATTTTTACATTTGTGGTCAGTAAATCTGTGCGCATTTGGATTTATTGCTGAATCATGAATTGAATCGGCATAACACAGTTCATAGAATGAAACGATATTTTTTTTTCAGCACTTGGCGACTTATCGCTGTGTCGGTTTTGTTCTTTCACACTTCACAGGATGTAATTAGTGACAGTTCTGGTACAAACAAACAGACCCTTAGAATCATCCAATAGTACACTGTAGAGTGAGAAAACCTCATTACTTTTTACAGTTGGAAGAGAAAGTAGTTTAGCAGGTTGCGTGACTTGCATCCTGTTTCTATAAATCACATCCTGAAACTTATAATCTCCTTTTAGGAGTTGAGAAATTGAGTGAAGGAGTGCACAGAAAGAGAGGGATCAGGCAGAGGGGACGAGGCCACGGGAGGCACAGGGGTTAGGTTAAAGGGAGTGAAGAAGAAAAGATAGATTGATAAGGTGAAGGTAAAGGGAGAGAAGTGTTGTGTGAGCAGCGGGGCTTTGCTGCAGCTACCTTGATGGTTGTCCCTGTGGAAGTGGATGGGGTTGGACTTTCTATGCACACAGACAACAATCAGCATTGTGTGAGGCTGTGCCTGGGAGACACAGAAGAGAGCGGGAGAATAAAGAGACATGGCTAGCCTAAGTCCAGAGGTCCTGTCAGAGCCCCTGTGGAGCTGGACCTCCGTAAAGAGAGGGTAAACCCATCCTGCAGGCCTCACAATGCAGTGTGTGTGTGTGTGTGTGTGTGTGGGGGGGGGGGGGGGGGGGGCATACCCTGGGAGAGACAGCTCTGTGTGTTTACTCAGAGGATTCACTCCCTTCGCCCCTTTTGTGTCTATTCGTTCACAGATAGAACCAATCACATTAGAGGAAAAGACAGACATTTTGAACAACAGGAAAAAAAGAACGATAAAGCAAAGGTCCTAAAGAAGTCCACACATACACACACACACATGCAGGGAAAGCGAAGAGAAGGGGACGAGAGAGAAAAGAAAATGTATTCCCAGAAATGCATCAACATCCTAGGGGCTCCTTGCTCTGTCTAACTCCTGTTGGTTAGAAAACAGAAACAGAGGGAGGTTTACTAGATCAGCCAGATAGGCTCGTTGCGTTTTATGGGTTGTGGTTGGCTGGGCTAGGCACTAAGGGCAGAGTCCAGGGGCGTTGTTTTGTTTGATATCAAGCCAGCCAGCTAATCTGTCGCCGTGTCATGGTACCTTACCCTATCCCCCAAAATGAGCAGAAGTCCTCACAAGCGCAAAACATTGTGTAAGCTATAGATTTTTTTTTTATTAATTTAGATGCACTTGTCATAGGTAGACCAAGACGGTAGAGATGTTTGTGTGTGTGTGTGCGTGCGTGCGTGCGTGCGTGCGTGCGTGCGTGGTCGTCAGGCAGTAACTCTGTTAGGCCGAGCAGGAGGCCCTGGAGGGTTCCCAGGGGACCGCCAGTTATCACAGCACTGAGTGCTTAGCTATTTAACACCTCCAGTTCAATAGTCATTAGTGTGGAGGAGCAGGACTACTCCAGTGGAGGACCACGACATATGGCTCTCTCCTTGTGCCTTCTGTTGAATGACCGACATCCATGCGATAGGGTAGCTTGGCCAGGGACTTGCATCCAAGGAGTTATTATAGGCTTGTAGTGAAGAAAAATTGGGAATTCATCGAGAGTTAAATATTGCATTGCCACTTCTGGATCAGGCTGTAGCACCAGCGTGTGCGACTAAGCCGCTGTTCCTCTCTGTGCTGCCCAATACATTGACAGGATTCTGTGTGAGCCTTTCTCAGCAAGCAGGCTACTGTGATAGAAACAGAGAGGCGGTGGTTTTATATCGCCCAGCAGCCCTGCAAACCCCCTGCCTAAATTGGTTCTGTGCCTCTATGTGAGCAGAAGCGGGTGATGGATGGAGAACAATTTTTTGGGGACAGATTCTGTCCAAGCAACGTGTGCGTTCCTCCTGCCGCAGAAAGAGGCGCGTTGCTGAGCGTGAGCTAGAGTGGACTGGCAGAAAATGCACCAGCAATAACAAAAGATGTGGGTTTGATTCTGCCCACTCGATCCGTTGACTTTGACTATCTCTTTGCATTATATATATTTTTTATGTTTGCAGAACATGAAACAGTTGTGCAAACTTACAATTTGTTGGATTCCTAGGGGTAGTGCGGTGTGACTTATTGATAAGGGGGACTCAATAGAAAGTGGAACACTGAGTTCATGTTTAGAACTCCATGAATGTTAATGCTAATATCTTATCAGACATTAAAGGGTCATAGTTATGGAGTGAATTCTGGCCCCGCCTGTCTCAGCCGGAGGTGACTATGCGGCCATCAGCGCAGCGCCAGCTACGCTCTCAGGTGTATTGTTCTCGCCCTCCGTCTAATCTGATGGCGCTTATCACCAGCAGTCAAATTGATACCGGGCCATTTCTAAAGGAAGGGAGGACGGCCCGGTGCCCTCTCCACTTCGGGGTAGGCCAAGTCTCTTTTCAGGGAACTGGTCTGTGACCCGGTCGTCTCTTTAGCGTTGACCTGCCGTCTGTTTGTTTAGGAGCGGAGGAGATAAGACCTCCATTAAACACTGCTTTGCATGTCCCTCACTGATAGCCCACTACCATATCATGCATTAATTGTTAAGTCCAATGGTCACAATATGAATTAACAAAGTTGGGGGTTAGATAAAACTTAAGGCTCACCTAAAGGGGAATAAAACGAGGCACTTAGAAGGCAGTGGGGGCTGGCAAGCAAACACTCTACCTTTTGATTGTCTTGGCAAAACTAACCCAGAAGAATTACAAAGCAGGTTGGTTGGGAAATATTTATCTAAAAGGTGAGTTAAATATTAACCAGCCTGTGCAGCGCTGTTCGCCCTGTGTTCTGTTTTTCTCTCTATAGGTCGTTGCCTGGTGAGGACGCCCGGTTCTATTAAAAGGGGTAGACAATCATAAACAACCATAGCTAAACACACATACATTTATTGCTATCTCTCCCATGGTGTGATTGCTTGGTACATACATACATACATACATACACACACACACACACACACACACACACAAACACACAAATACACACTTTTTTATGCTTTTAGGACAGTTCATAGTGTTTGCCGTATAGATTCTTTGTAGCAACTCATCATGCTCCGTCGTCGTCCTATTCCTGCCCCCATTTTGCATGAGTAGTTTATAAGCCCTTTGACCTCTCTGGCCTGCACCTTTCAGTCTCCTACGCCCTTTTGTGTAGGGACTGTCCTGCGGCCCCACCCCTCACTGCACTTGTTTGTCCCTCCACCCTGCTCTGGACCTTGGGTCCCAATATGTTTACCTTTAATTAGACCGAACAAACAAGTTTACAGCATTTCCCTTACCTATCAATATCACAGCACGATTGATTACCTCTCACTTCAGCAAAAGAGGAAGATCCATGGAGCTCCATGGTCCACCTCCCTCTGCCTATACCTCTCCCTCCCCCTCTACTTTTCTCTCCCCAACCAATTAGAAGGACAACAGTTGAGAGTGAGTAATATGATTTCAAAGCGGTGTGTAGACACTCCTGCCCATGAAGTAGTGAAGGGCATGGCCATTGATTGACATTGTTTTGTCAGCAGCGGCCTCATTGACAGCCTCGCAGAAAGGTTATGGAGCACAAAGGCCGTAGTTGGGATCCTTTTAAATGAGGAACTAGTGTTCACTTGCATTTTCACACTAACCATAATGTGATTAGTTGAAGCTGAGAAAGGGGCATTATGAAGCTTTTAATTATAAAAAACTTATTAATTGGGATTAAGTTGTAACAAATCTCCCTTTTTCTTTGACTGTCAGGGATTTCATGAGATTAACAAAAATATGGAGACGTTAAATGGTAAACAGTAGTATTTTGTAGCTCAATACTGTAGGGTCTGTGGTTTGATTATCCCTGTTTTAAAACTGAGTTCACTGGTGAAATCTTAACACTTTGAACAACAATGTCATACCCAGAGACTGTTTAATTCTTAGATACAGAAGGTGATTATTTTTGTACAGTATGTTGTTCGTTTGGCATCAATATGAGTTCAAATGTCGAAGACTTCCTTTATCACGTTGGTCTTTGAAAAGAGCGCGGGAGATCAGAAGAGCGAAATACATGGAAAAATCAAATTATCTCTTTTCTCAAATGGGTCTGGTAGAGCTGGTGTGATTGTCTAAAAATATATGTCTGCCTTTATTAAGTAAAAAATTTATTTAAAAAAAATACTGTATCTGTTGACAATCGTCGAGTTCAGCTTTGTGGCCTCGATAAGATAAGAATTCAGATAAGAATAGACACACTGTACTGTACACTATTTACGCCTACAAAAATATCTTTCCTAGTTAGAAACGGTCAAATCTGAGGTTAGCTATAATCCAGAAGATGTTTTTTGTATACACAATATGAATAGAATTCAATAAATGGTCATTCATAAATACCTTGACTGAACACTTTATTAAATAAAAAGCAATACAGCTCAAGCTTCCGTACTCACTCATAAGTCTGAATGCAGGTTTTGCTATCCCCTCATATCAAGAGTGACTCTCCGTGGTGTATTGACAATCACCCACTATTATTTACCTGCCCTCTCTGCAATCTTCTCCCCTCCTCTCTGCCTTCTGTCTGGAAAACACCTGTCATATATTCACCTTCCCTTTCTCTGTCACCTTTCTCTGTCTTCTTCTCTCTCTGTCTACCCTTCCTTCTCCCTCCCTTTCTTTTCTTCTCTCTCTCTCTACTTGCTTCTCTCCTTCTCCGACTTTTCTTAATAATGTATTCTGCTGACATTCTGCCGTCTTATTACCTCCAGATATTGTCCCCTGTTCTGACGCTGTGTGTGAATATTAAGCACTGTATTCTTTGCCAGGGATTGTTGATACAGAGTAACGTTTTCTTTTGTCAGGTAAACCGGAGGCAAGCCTGCCGTTTGGTAAGGTCAAGTTTTCTGTCTATTTGAGAATGGATATGTGGCTGTCCAGCCGGCAGCCCTTCGACTGAGGAGTGGAGGAGATGGTAGTAGAGCAGAGAGAGGACCCTTTGTGCCTCTCTCCATGCCTTCTAAACGAAACCACCCTCAGCCGTTTGCCTATTATTTTTCATTCGCTCTTGAAGTTTAGGTTCCATGCGATTTGTTTTTATTTATTAATTACAAAAATGGGAGTATACTGTGAGTCTGTCTTCATGGTGATGATGTTACTGCGGGGGTGAATTGTAACCAATGTGGGATAAAGGCAATCAGCTGTGTCACTTTGCTGCTCTGCTAATCATGCCTGAAAGGACTGATAACAAGAAACATCTTTACATCCCCTATTGACTCCAGTAGAAAAGATCATATCAGACTGATCGAACAATGGAATGAGTTCTAGTGCCTCTCGACTGTCACACTTTTTTGATGTTTTCATTAACAAAATAAATTATATATTGAATGATAAATTCATGCAACAGACATGTTTCTATTACAAAAAATCGATATAATTCCGTTGATTAAAGCCTTAAAGGCTAAATTAGATTTGATGTGATTTTCCTCTAAATATGCCCACATTGTCCATAACCTTGAATAGAATGCCTATACTGGGAATTTAAACCATCCATAATGTTTCCTCTTCTCTCTCCCCAGCCTGTACCAGTCCCAGTTTGACCCATCCACTGAGCAGAAACCCCAGACTACTTCCGCTCTCGGCTCCCAAAGCCAGGCCCTCCAGACCACCCGGACATCCCAGGCTGTGCTTCCCGGAGACAGCTCCACTCCCCTGGGCTCAAAGGGCCAGCAGCAGCCCCTCGTTGTCCAGCTGCATCACCTAGCCAAGGAGCACCAGGACACCCAGACCAAACTAAAGCGCTCACAGGAGGCAGAAAAGGAGGCCAGCGAAAGAGTGCAGAAGTAAGTTAATCTGACCAAGTACAAACTTATATTTACTATCCTGCTATCTCATTTAAATATGAACTTCTATACTTCTTCCCTGCATGTCATTGCTTTCTAAATCATACCTGACACTAGTTCTTCCCATAACCCTCTTGTTGTGGGTGCAGGGGGTCTGGTTGTCTAGGAGGAGACCCTCTCCAGGCATAGCCCCATTTCTGTCTCCTTGACTGGGTCTACCTTCAAACACCCCCCCCTCCCCCTCCTCCTCCTCCTCCTTCTCACTGGGGCTCCCCTCTCTAAGCAAACAGCCCTGGCCCCTCTCATCTGTTTGCCTGCTGAATTAACAGGGATGCAGGGGCAGAGGCGAGGAGGGGTAAGGGAGGGATCGAGAGGGGTGCTGGGGGGGATACATTTTTGGGAAGGATAGTAGTAGGTATGTGGCGGAGAGGGTAGAAAGAGCCCATTTTCCCACCCATACCCATTCTTCGGATAGGGGCTGACAGTGGAGGATATTGAATGTAACCTATCCTTTTGAAGACACAAAAAACCAACAAGTTTAACTAATTATATTGATTTCAACAAAAGGCCTGTGCTTCTCCCCCTCTGTTTTGAGTATACAAACTGTAGTTTTTACCTGCTAATATGTTTCAACATTTAGCAAAGTTAGTCATTAAACCGCTGCCTGTGACCCTGCTACCCGTTATGCATCCTAAGCAAAAAGATTGAGTGGAAAGTGTGAGATTTTCAGCAGTGTGAACTGCAGTATCGAGTCTGGTCTGGGCCAGTCTGAGACATCCCTCAGCAATACAATTTCCCAGAAAGAGGTCGTGTGTGTGTGTGTGTGTGTGTGTGTGTGTGTGTGTGTGTGTGTGTGTGTGTGTGTGTGTGTGTGTGTGTGTGTGTGTGTGTGTGTGTGTGTGTGTGTGTGTGTGTGTGTGTGTGTGTGTGTGTGTGTGTGTGTGTGTGTGTGTGTGCGCGCGTGCGCGCGCGCGAGATAGGACACAGAGGAGCGGTGGTATCTGAAACCCTCGCACCCGACCGTTAGCTGACCCCAATGGATTGCCCTGTTAGTGCATTGTGTGTGCGCGTCTGCATCCGCGTGCGGTGTCTGAGTGTGGGTCCGGGGTCCGCTTGCATTCCTCTGACACCCTCGTGTGACAGGGCCCGCGTCAGAGTTGTTTCCCACTGCCCTGCGTCCCAACCTCCACCACACACAAACACACACACTATTTTTCCCCACACATACATACTTACTTACATTTGAGCTTAAACAGATAAGCCCTTCCTACGCACATACACACAGACTCCTTCCCTTAAGAGCTCCTCTCTTTCACACAATCGCGTGCGCGGGCACAAACGCACACATGCAGACAACTTACCAGGGGAAGCGGAGAGGCAGCCCAGAATGTGACACCTGAGTGTGTTCTCTGCTGGCCCATTGATGGAGAGGCTGGCTGCTGGATCAACCTTGGCCATGGGAATCGCACAAAGCATCTTTCATAGCACAGGCAGAGGGACAAGCACTGCAAGCCAGAGGAGTGAATGTGCACACTCATGTCTATCTATAGCTCTATTTTCACATCTCAGCAGCTCTGATAGATTCATTTGGAATATAAAGGGGTGTGATTCAGTGCATTTTGATGTCAGATATTGTTCTCTGTAGGATGAAGCGTGTTTTCTGTACTATGAGCCGTCTTAAATATGAGTGTTGTGAACCCCAAAATATTCTACAGTCGTTGTTCATGTTTGGAGTTTTCATTTTCAGTCAGTTTTCTCTATCCAGCCCTATTACATATCTCCCCTCTTCCATAGTAACACAAGTCACAGTCGTCACACACACACAGACACAGACACATATTGGGCATCCAGCCTAGTCATCAGACAATAAAGGAGCATTGCATTGATGCCTTGATTTCACCCTTAAAAGCAAGGCTGTTATACCAGTGTATCGTCCAGGATTCTAGATGGCCGACATGCAGACCTTTCCAAGTAAAATCAGAATGTTAACATTGATGCTCATTATAAACGGTTTCATGTGAAGCTGGTCAGATTGACACTATGCTACTGTTGCCAACATCATGATAGGCGTTATGTATAGGATATTCCTATATGTATTCCTCTGTACTGCTCACAACTTCATCCTCTCTGTGTCTCCTTTTGGTTGATAAATTAAGGCTGGTCTTTGTGTTTACAGAGTTTTATTCCAAATCTAATTGTTGGTTTTGCGACACTGTGAATTCTTAATCAGGATTTATCTATCTTCGCTGCCCCTCCCCGGCGTGCAAGTGTGTGTTGGGCTTTGCCAGCCTCTGTCAACAGTGTTGTCCAAATCCCCACAGCCAACACTACTGCACAGTGCATTGCACACACACGCTCACATGCACAAACATGTACACAAACATGCATTTGCTCAAAAACACACTAATTGTGTGAACGTGACATAGAGGCAAATGCATGCATTTTGAAATGCAGCAATGGCTGAAGTATTTACATACAAAGAGGGTAAGAGGCGTGTGTGGGTTATTTGAAGGGAGTGGGATAAGACTTGTTTGATACCCATGAAGTAATGTGATCACTGTCTGTCTGCCTGCCTGCCTGCCTGCCTGCCTGCCTGCCTGCCTGCCTGCCTGCCTGCCTGCCTGCCTGCCTGCGCGCGCGCGCGCGCTGTGTGTGTGTGTGTGTGTGTGTGTGTGTGTGTGTGTGTGTGTGTGTGTGTGTGTGTGTGTGTGTGTGTGTGTGTGTGTGTGTGTGTGTGTGTGTGTGTGTGTGTGTGTGTGTGTGTGTGTGTGTGTGTGTGTGTGTGTGTGTGTGTGTGTGCCTGTGTGCCTGTGTGCATGGAAGTGTTTATGCTGACCATGCGCTCAGTGAACTTTCCAAAATAGCTTTTTGCCCGATCTTTTCTCCACTGTTACCATATTGATCTTGCCAGACATACAAACACAAATAATAAATAAATGCCCTGCTGTTAAGTAGCTACCAATTCAACTTGATTCTGCTGGTAAGCCGAGCAGATTCAAACAAGTACAGTTTGTTTGCTCTGTCTATTTGGCCATTGTTTGAACCATGCTTATCTAAAGTTGCTCGTTATAGTACTGGAGAATCCCACTCAAATCGTTATTTTTTATAGTAGATTGGTTTTGTGATTGGGATGAAGAAAGGCCAGTTGCCCACATTTGTTTTGCAGTTAGGTACAAGATTGTTTATCATAAAAGACAAATGAATTCTTTTGGAAAACACATTGCAAATTACACAATTTGTAACTGAAACCACAAAAGAAACATAATAATAATGTGTTTTTTCATTTTACTTTGAGGTACGTTTTGTTTTCTTGGCCTTTCGTGGGTCTATGTTACTGTTTAAGCCTGCAGGGAAGGGTTTGTTATGTTTTGAAAAACAGAACCACTGATTCTTAAATTCAGCTAAAACTGTATTGTTAAAAAAATATATATTTCCAAATCTTGATCAATTATTTTATATTTAGTATTACTTTTAGTGTATATTTATGAGTGTTAATAACTTTATTTACAAGTTATTTTACTTCATTGAAAAGTTACTCACAATATATTGGTTTGAATACGAATCAAAATGAAATAATTTTTCTTGCAAATTATTTCCAGACAAGTCTTCCCACCTCATGAAGCGGTTCCACTTGTGTCGCATTTATTTCCATATTTTCTGTATCCTGCTATCATTGAGTTGAAATCAATGTGAAGATGGAAGGGATAAGATTTTCATGAAAACAGCTTAAGTCCTCCCTCTATAGCTGAAAGCCGGCTGTATTTCTCGACTCGGCCCGGCTTTCTACTCTAATTTCATTCACAGCAGGAGGGGTTTCCACTCTGAGTGCCTCTGAAAGTTTTTGAATTTATGGAAAGGGAATGTAATGTTTGCACACGAACGGAAAACTTCCGAAGCTTCTTCCAATAGCTATCCATCAATTACAAGAAACTCAGATTTTTAATTTGGTTAGGTGGTGAGCCTGGGCTCCTGTCTTTCTCGCTGCCAGTCTAGAGGGTCAATTTCTCTACCCCTTCCTTCTCTTATTCTCTCATTTCAATTCCCTTATCATGTTCTGTCAGAACTTCCAGTGAGACTAATTTCAGTAAAACAGTTTTTTTGTTTATTAATTAATTATACTATTATGTATTTCATATATTAAATAATTATATTTTATATGAATCATATTCAACTATTTTAAGATTTAAAGAAAGTATATTTCAATTATTTTATGAATACATGTACACGCGTGCGTGAATGTGTGTGTTTTTGTGTGTTTGTATTTGTAAGACCCATGCTAGCTGTGATTTGTCTATTGCAAGTCTTAACAGCCCAAGCTGACTTTTTTTGGACCAACCTCTCACGCCTCGTTTTCAGAGGGATAAATAAAAGACAACCTCCCCCTCACTCCTAACGCATTCCTCTTCTCCTTCAATTCATTCCTCACTTCCATCAATTCACTCTGTTCTCTCCAGCCTGTCAGGCCATCGTTTGCTTTGCCTTTTCTCTATGAGTACAGCCTGAGTGCCCCTCCACCTCTCTGCCGGGGCATGACACTAGACCTGTCAACCCAGAGGGGTAGAGAAGGGAGAGAGGGGGATCAGAAAGGAGGAGAGGGTGACCGTTCTGAGAGAAAAATTATAGTGGACAGTGATGGAGAGGCAAAACATGCATATTTATTTTGTGTGTTTATGGGGGTTTGGTGAGGCCGATGCCTGTGTCTGCTTTCTTAAGTAGTCTAGCCTGTATCCTTCCCCAGTCTGTTACTCCACAAGTTTGTCTTTGTCTTTGGGTGGAGCACTAAGAAGTGGCATGTTCATTTAACTGTCCCACTTTCCTCCTTTTCACCTTCCTTTATTCCCTCCTCTTTCTCCCTCTTTCTTCCTCTTTTTCTTTTTGTGCAGGTTGGAGCGACTAGTGGAGGTCCTGAGGAAGAAAGTTGGCACAGGCAATGTCCGGACAGTCATTTGACAGGTGTGTGAGTGCGTGTGTGTACGTGCATCCTATGGCAGTCTTCTCAGACCAGAGCAACCTGACCGGCGGTCCACATCTGGTGTCCAGGCTGTTCTGTGGCGTTTAGGGCTGAGCAAACACCAAACACCCGGGGCCTTAACTGGGCAAACAGTTGTTAGAAGTGCTGCTCTCAAAACCTCTCATTCCAGACCTCGTTCCAAACTGAATCGTAAATGTTTAACCCCCCCCCCCCCCCCCATTTCTGTTATTGTCACTGACGGTCACAGAGTGCTGCGAATTCTTTCTCCTTTTGCCGCTCACATTTTCACTTGTCCCTCTTTTTACCTTTTTACATTTGGCTTCTCCATTTCGGGGTTTTCTCTGAATTTGAAAAGATTTTTTGGATCATGTTCTAAAAGTCTTATCTATAGTAACAGCTATGGACCATAGAAATTATATTAAAAGTAAATATTATGGAATCATTACACAGTAGAATTATTAAGTCCCATAGTTATCTTGTAGCCAGCCCCTAAGTCCTTAATTCTACACTCAGGATGTGGTGGTAGGATAACCATGAAACTTATGCTAGCATGGTAATGAAACCCGTTTAGAAGGTACTGGTATGAAGACATTCTGTTACAAGGTAACCATGACTTTGAAACTTTTATTTAATACAAGAACATATAGATATTATCATGCTGTATTGAAAGCTACCCGACATGTTTTCAGCTGAAAACACAAGTAATGTATAAATAATTTACAACTGCCTTGTATTTTGCTAATCCATATGTGTACTTTATTGCAATGTGATAATCAAGTTACTAAGACTGTTTCATTTTTTATTTTTCATATTATACTGTCTCAGTATTGCTGTATTTGTGCAGGCCATTTTACTGTTAAGTGTGTATGTGACATAAAATAAAGCACAGACTGTAAATGTATTCAGTGTTGTTTATCCTATCAAACGAAAATCATATTCATATGATATCACAAACTGTGATCAGGATAGTTTTGTTGACCAATTTAAATTTAGAATTTGGTGCAGGGATACATTAAAGCAGACCTGTAGGATATAGCCTATGCTATCTTTCAAACTGCCTTTTAGTTGCTATTTGCATGTTCCAATTTTTAAAGCTTGCCGATTTGTCTTTGCTCTATTGTCTTCTAATGACTTAATGTTTTTGTGAACTTTATAATGTTGGCCTAAAAAATAGTTGGCCCCAGTTCACTGTAAAATTTATTCAATTGGATCTTACAGCGGGATGTTTACCCTTCTGGAATTTAAATAGTCCCAATGCTTATGGATTACATTGTATGACAAGGATATATATTTTTTATGTTTGGGGATTTTTAGCTTTCTTCTTTGTCCCTATATTCAGTTTTTGAAGTCAATTTACATAGGAATTAAATGCACTGCATCTTACCATATACATATGGTGTCGATGGTTGGAACTTGTTGAAATAGAAAGGTACTTTTTCAATGTAGCTTATTCGTAAGACTTTTTTTTTCTGTACCCACCCATCCCCAAAGACGTACAGACACCTTTGTCCAGACCCCTCTCGTGCTGTCCTGCTTTGCATGCTAATTATTTACAAATATGAGAGTGCCACGGAGATGTGGCGACCTTTCTTGCAGTCCATACACCAAACAATTATATCCGCATCGTTTGCGTTTCTCTTTTCCTGACATTGATGCGTTTGACCCAGGCCCTTCTAGTTCTACTTTCCTCCTCTTATCCGCATGCCCTTCAGCAAAAACCGAAAGCAAGGACTCTACCACGCGGAGATCTTGTGTACACCCTTCCTTGATTGATGATGTAGGCATAGGCCTATTGCATGGAAATGTGGATGGGTACACGGTGCGTGCTGGCCTCCAATTTCCATTGCAGTGCTCCTAAACTAACCAAGTGTACGTGTGTGGTTGTGCTCGCGTGCGCGTCCTGCACCCCTCCCTTTTCTAATAGCGTGCGACGCCTTGACAAGCCTGTCGATTTCATTCCCCCTTTGCCTGTAACCCTGGAGATTGCACAACTTGGGTGTCCCGGAACCTAATCCCACGAGGTCCTCTTAATGTATGTTTCTCCGTGCGATAATCCGCTTTATTCCAAAAACAGCTAAATCTTCCACTTTGTTGAAACCTCAAAACTTTTGATATCCTCATACTTACCACGACAGATCTATCCAAGCAGTGTGTGTGAGGCATTGATCAATCTTTCAATAAACATGCTTTTAATCTCACATGCAAAGTGGTTTCAGACCTATAGAAACAAAAACATATTTAGTCTTGTGGGGTCTGGATTAGTTTAAAACATATATTTAGTTCTATGTTGGACATATTACGGGTAGTCTACGCCTTTGCGAATGTTTCAATGCAAATTGCAGCCCATATTTTGGCCACTAAACCGTGCAATCGCAGCCGACAGTACATAATCAGATATGTATCTAATAATTAATGATATTGTGCTCTTTCACCCGTTTAAGAGGCATGACTAAACCCCTTGTATGCTATTTTTTTTACTGCTTTTCCCTTTAATTAACCGTTTTTCACTTCGACACTACGAAAGCCTATATCAACACATGTTTCTGAAAATAATTGACCTATTGATTTATGTTGGACTGGTTTATATTTAAATCGGCTAATGTGCCTTGGCCTTCTCAGATGTTACCCCTTTATATCATAGTCATGTAATATCAGTAATATTTCATAATTGTTGGTAATGCTTTTCATTGGTTTGCCTCTCGCGTTTTTTTCTTAATCGGGCCTCTAAGACACAGAATTCAAGCATACATGATGCCGACAAGGCCTGTGTCCTGAGCGAGGGACCACCAACCTTACACGGTTGATGAATATTAGGAGGACACAAAGAGCTAATAAACTTATACCGTATAATTTTTAATGGAAAACCAGCTGCTTCTAAAGCTGATTTCGGATTGAGCTCTCGTCTTCTCCTCTCGCCCTTTGAAAAGCCCCTTCTTCTTTTCTCTCTCTCCCTCTTTCGTCTGTGATTCTGAAGGGGTATTGCTTTGCTCTTTTCGTTGGCCAAGCACAATTGTGTTATTGGAGATAATTAATTCAATCCCCATCAAAAGGTATTAGAGTCGCCTTGGCCCTGTTGTGGCTTTCTAAACTGAGAATGAAAAGAGCAAGAAGAAAGGTCCATGGCGAGCCTCGCTGACGGTCGCTTTTGATGTAAAGGGGCTGGTGCATTGTTGTCGAAATTTTTGTCCATAAGGCTGAAGAAAGCGCCACCGCTTTTGATGGGGTAACGAGAAATGCCACATAAGTTGGGAAACAAGGAGCTGCTGAGACCTTGGTGTTGGACACCACCCCGATGGGAACATATGTCACGCATTAATAAAGGTTGGGTGACTTAGACAGAATTGGATAATTCAGTGTGGGCCTTCCTATGCATGGACTCTATGCGGTTGCGTGAACCCAACATTTGTAAAAGAGGAGGTTAATTCAAGAAATGAGATGGTGATTAAAGTAATTATTGAATCATTAAAAATGTAGGTATACTGTGACTGAAAATAATATAATTCACAATGTAAATACACAGTTTGGCCAAAAAAAAACAACGAAATAATGGATTTTCGTTCGATGTTTACTGTGAATAGACCATGTGTTTGGCCTGTTTTTTTGTCTGACGCAAATGTCAAGATACAAGGCAAAGGTATCACAGGCAAAATAATAGAAATCACAATAGACTGATAAAAATATAATTAGCAAACTGACTCAGGGGTTTTCCTTGCTGTTTCACTTTCCACACAGAGTTTATCCATCATTCTGTAAAGCTTGTTTTCAACAGGGCAAACTAATAAGCAGGCTCGGTCCAAAGTTCAAAGATCTCAAAAGCGGCTTTTCGACACAATAACATAGGCTAGCTATAGACATATATTTATGTCAGAATATTTTTCTTATTATAATTGTTGTTTTTGTCTCTTATTTTGTTTAATACAAAACAATTTTCTGGGTTTCGTCATATGCTGATCTCGATAGGGATGAGTCAATCGCATGGGTCACATTATCAGCATTGGATGATCCAGTGTTATGAAAAATCTAATATGGATTTGGGAATAAAGATAATTTCTACAATTATTTCCAATGAAACAATCAAATTACTATGTTATGCTAATCCCATTTCTGATCACCTTATATTGGTTATAAACATGGAATAGGTAGTAATGGACATATATGCACCAGCTGTATACAGTGATAAAGAAATGAACAAAAATGATAGGGAATGCACGGTTATCCCTTGTAAAGACTTAACCATTTAGATGAGAATCAGCGCACACATTTATTCATAATATTATTCACTATATGGCTGTAAGTGCATATCAGAAAATGTCAACAAAGCGAATGAACTAATTTTGGAACAACAAAAAATCGTATTACAAAGAAACTTTTGCCAATTGTAAAAAATTATAAAAGTAGCCTTTAATTTAAGTTCCTATACTAGCTCGGCTTATTAGCTCTATAATAACCAAACTATATTAAAGGCAATTTAATTTAGTTGATGTTGTGATTTAGTTTAGACGTATTAATTTAACATTGTCAGTGAAAGAATATTCCATTAAAATGCATAATAATTTTATCTTAATTTTGATCATGTTTATAATTATAAACTCGGTTAATTCGTATCAAGTATGTTTTTAACAATGTCATAAAAATGATCTGTTTTGTAAATAGGTTATATACGCAGGGAGATTGCAGTGCACAAGCCATATAGGCCCACGCTGAATCCACTTCGATTTCACGACCCTCAATTCCATTCTCCTCCGTTGTATTTGCGCATCGGGGGGCAATTACATGATAATTAAACAAATTTCACGGTTACTCGGCCAAAATGTGTGTCTACAAAATGCCACGATCAAAGTAAAATCTGTTCAGGTTCACGGGCCCATCGTGTGGGTTAAGGGACACAAAAAGACGGTCTGGCCTTTCTCTGATATGGTTGAAAATCCATTTACAACACGCCCGAATCTTTTATGATGGAGGGCTTTGCGGCTATATTTCTGTTAGATTTGGCTTGGCCTGGCTCATTCATCAAACGTCCGTCACACCAAGTGAATGTCAGACAAGCAGCGTTCCTGCATGGGCTTGTGAAAATTAGGTTACTATGAATTGGATGTCTTAACCTTTTATACAAAACACACACACAAACACACACTCACACTCACACCCACACACACACACCGGTAAACATTGACCTAGTTTGTAAAATACATTTCCGTATCAAAATATAAATTATAAGCAGATAGTGAACGAGTCAAATATATAATAAATGTTTTTGCTGGAAAGTTTCGTTTATAGTAACAGAAATAGCATCACAAGCTATACCCATAGTTAAAATTACATTGGTTTACGCACGGTAGTCGCTTTTTACGCGTGCTGTACCTTGATGTATCGATTCTGTTAATATCAGAAATTACCACAATCAGTAAATAAATCGTAGTTGTTTTATTTGAAAAAAAGAAATAAGTTAAGAACATGCAGATTCATAAAAAACAACAAGGGAAATAGACAAAACCTAACCACAATGACATAACATCTCCCATTCTCAGACTGTAAAAAATATAGCACAAAAGACTTGGAATTCCACAAAATAAAGAAATACAGATTTTATTCATTATGCATTGCGGTTCATGAGGTTTTATTACAAGACTAGAGTTGGAAATATTTGTGTCATATTTGTTGCCAATGAAACGAACAAAATGTAAAAGGAGAGCAACGTACATCTAAATAAAAAATTGTGTATAGCAGGTGTTTCACCTGCATCACAGTTGACCTTACTTCATTCATGCACATTGTAACAATTGGAAATTTATTTATAGTAAAGACTACAGATTTTAGGGGTAATGCAACATTATATTTTACAGGTTCAAAACTGTTTTAAATACACTAGCAATGATTTACAACTGGATATACAATCATTCAATAGTAACACTTTACAGTATATGCCTTTTTATAATTTTAGGCTACTCATACTCATTCCTTATACATTAAAGTAACAGTCCTTATGCACCAGGTGCATGCAAAAAAATAAGATAAATGTTTGTGTGTTTACTCCACCAAAACAAGAAGATACTAGGAGGTATTGAGAACGGGTCTAGAATACACACCTTGGTAGTAAGACGCCTCTAGTGCGGAAGGGTCCATGCTTGCTCTGCCGGCCATGGACGCACTGCCCAGTGGCAAACTGGATGACATACCTGAGCCATATGAGGAGTATTGTAGGGCTTGCTCGTAGGCTTTCAAGTCCAGTTTATGTTGTTGTTCTGAAGATGACATTAGATTATTGATTGAAAACGGATGGTTGAAAGAGTAATGTGGATCCCCTTTCAGGTGCAGCTGCGCGTCGTGGCCCATCGAATGTGGTGTCAAAGAAAGAGAAGACAGTGAGGTTACGGCGGCAGTCCCAGCTGGGTGAAGTTGAGACCCGGGGCCCTTTAAATCCGAAGCCCCGCTACTTCCTCGATGGTCCATGCCGTGAGGACTTTCGGACTGACTGGAGGTTGAAATGGAGTTGGAGTCCATATGCCCTGCCTTGGTGCTGACGCTCTCGTTGGAAGGCGAGCCCGAACTACCGGTCTGATCTTTCCTTCCATCCCCTTTATTCGGTGACAGCTTTTTATCACATTTGAAACGCTTTTGTCTGCGTAGATAACAGCCATTTTCAAACATATTCCCAGAATCAGGATGTAAAGCCCAATAGGAGCCTTTGCCCGGTTTATCCGGTGACCTAGAAACTTTCACAAAACAATCGTTAAAAGAAAGGGAATGCCGGATAGAGTTCTGCCACCTCTGTTGATTCTGTCTGTAATATGGAAACAAGTCCATTATCCACTGGTAGATCTCACTGAGTGTGAGCATTTTGCTGGGCGCCTGTTGGATAGCCATTGTTATTAGTGATATGTATGAATACGGAGGCTTGGCGTGTGGATAACTTCTCCTAAACGTCTTGTTATCCCTAGCTCTGTTCAGGTTGGGCTGGGAGTAGGACATTGGACTCATCGTCGGGCTCATGCTGCTGTAGGGATTCAGAGCGCTCATAGACGCCTGCTGAGCAGTCATAGCACTCATGTTCGATGGACTTAGTGCAGTACCCATGGTGGACACCCCTCCACCCATTCCATTCATGACACCGGTCGCACTTCCAGGCATTCCCGTCATGGTCCCGGGGCTGAGACCTGCACCGAGGCCTGGATTTGCGTAAGACATGTTGAAAGAACCTGAGGTCATATTTCCACTGGTGGACATGCTCATATAACTGTTCATACTGTTCATGGAACTCAATCCAGCGCTCATCCCGCTGTTCGTCATTGGTGAATATACCTGAAATAAACATAGTAGCCTACAATTAGTCAAACTAATCGTAAAACATGCTGCACATATTTTAAATGATTAATTAAATAATAGTTGCATTTTCGTATCAATGAGGAAATGAACCATTTGGACCATTTGAAAACCCTTTTATCATTGCAAAAATAATGGACGCATCAGAAAAAATCCCACGCAAACTGAAATAAATTAGACGTTTGATAATGGCTCTAATCCTAATTTGATTGTCATAAAAGAACGTTGGGCCTATCCGTTTTTGGTTTGAAATAGAGTATATGAGTTAAATCAACATAAATCGTTTTGGGGTGATAAAATACGAATTAATATTTACCAGCATTTTAGTTTGAGATTTTATAATTGCTTTTACTTAGGAAATAGGAAATTAAAGTTGAGAAAAGTCAAATTTTTACATTTTTGATATAGCCTACACTATAGCCTAATTTAGTTACACAGGCAAGTTGAAGGTTATGGTCAGGTCTGGATTTGACTCAAATTAAGCCATCAAAACGGTGTACACTGCTGCCACCAGGCGTCTTTAGACATCTGTTTGCTATCTAATAGACAGGTGGTCACCTGAATTTCGATAAATTTGCCGAAATGCTATATGCACTGCAATGTTGATAGATTTACTTACAGATCACCTACTGTTGCTTTTTGTAAATTAATAATCTATCAATAGCGGAGGTAGTATATTTCGGCCATAATTTAATAAAAATAATTAAACTACAAATAAACATTCACTAACCTCTTGTGCATCATTGTAGTAGCTGCTCCAGTCCGGTGTCTCGTGACCTTCCATCTTCACTGTGCCCAGCATTATGGTGGAAATTCACGGGGCGTAATCATGCAGTTCCTTCGACTGAAGTTTTGGGGCAGAAAATGTATAGGCTATCCTATCCTATTCGAGAGAATGGCGCTGCGCTGTGAGTGGCGGGGATGCGACAGGAGGGGTTGAGGAAAGTGAGGAGATGTTCAATGCAGTGTGTGACCTGTAGTGAAAGATCTTCCCCTCAATTCGTTACGTCGGCTGTTAATGGTACAACCCACTTTTCAGCAGACTTTTCATTTCCCATTGCTAGGTTGTCTGCAAGCTATTTCCGTCACACCCTCTCGAATCCAAAAACATCATCTAGGGAAGGGAGGCTACTGATTCATTAAAATAAACACTGTTAAATAACTTTTCAACATTTCTGCAACATACATGTACATCTGCTTTTGCTATCGAATAAATTAAGCTGTTTTGGGGGCTTTACCATTATAGAAAGCATACAACTATTATCTTAAAACTAAGCCTTAAACTGTAAAGTCAATATGTTCTGGAACCCTTACAAACTTTGTTATTAATGTCTTACATATGGTATAGGCTATATGTCTTCAATGTTTGATATATTTTTTAGACTGATAACAATTTAAAAGTATACTTATTTTAAAACTATACTATAGTTCGCCTTGCATCGAAAAATCCAGGTTTATACAAAAATGCTATCATTATTTATATTAGATATAGGTTACAGGCATTCTTAATGCTCTAGGTCAATAACACGTATAGGCCTATTTGTATCGACCAGCATTCACCATATGTGACAGTATATAGGCATACAGTAGGGTCCTTGCAGGCCAATAAACAGCCATCCGTCCCAATAAATCAACAACTATTTGACAGCGTGAAACTGTCGCGCAAATCATCCAGTTAGGCAACCTGCATGGCCGGCTGTGGTTGTGGTTATATTCGATTCTAAACTTGTTAATGAGCGAATAACACGGATAATTCGCTCTGGTAAACATCGGATTATCTCTGTGGTGTAATCTGTAACACCATCAGGAAAAGAAAATCAATTTGTTCTGGGCGGATTAAAAGGGTCTCAGGCTTGTAGGCTACAGAGGTGGTTTCAGTGGCAAGGAATTAAAAATCCATTCATTTCAAGCAAATTACCGGATTGGGTGTCTACTGTCTATGTGTAGTTTTGCCTAACTAGTTTAGTTACTCGAGTCTAACATAATGGTTGGTGTTATGACTACCCTGGCTGGTTTGGGGATCAGGTCTAGCCTATAGTTTGTGATGTGGGAATCATACACAGATTGCAAGTCAATGCATTGTGGTCAGATGAATATAGCCTATCGGCCTATGTGTTTTGGGCTGTGTAAACATTTTAATTCAGTTATTTCGCCTATTGTTTGTTTAAAAAATAAGGTTAAACCATGTTTCCCATTAATTCGCGGTAGCCAATGTTACCAGAAAAGAGTAGGTCTAGATATTTTGCTATCAAAATAATGTCTGAGTAGCCTACGGTGGGGAATTTAGTCTACAACAGATATTCGCCTCAGCCAATTATATCACAAGGCCTCGATTGATTATGTAGGGTAGGCTATATTTAATTAAGCCCAGCTAGAGTTGCCAGAACAGAATATATTTTATTTTGTAGGGTCTCCAGAAACAGTTAAATGATCGTGTCTTAATAATACACTACACTAGGCCTAGGCATAGGCTATAAATTTCAGGCTACTAGGCCTACTAATATGCGTGTAAGGTCTTTTCATAGATTTAGAATTAGTAGAATAGACAAAGAGAAGGAGGATCTATTATGTGACCCAAAACGTACGCTTACGTTTTATCATCTTGACGACTGGAACATCAAAGAACAATTTTAGTCCCTGTTAACCCTTGGCTTTTTTCTTTGGTAGATAAAAGGGAGAGCAAAAAAAATCGTTGTATTGGCTTATCTATTCCACTTATTCTAGATCTATAAAGACCAGCCTTGCTGCTTGCATTGGTTGCTAAGAGACTCGCAGCAGTTAGCCAGCGTCTTGGCGTAAAATTAGGAAAGTCTAGCAACCTTTACGTCAGAAGTTTTCAAACTTAGTTTCTCACCATGGATGCGTCTGTGTAGGTACGTAAGCTTCTTTTTGGACAAACCTATGTTGAAGTTAGCGGTAGATGTCAGTCAACAATATAGAAACCGCCATAGCGCAGACACTACTACTAACTAGCCTTCTACGAGTACTAGTACTAGTAGACACCAACAGACCTTGTCCAGTGTCAAGAGGGCGGGGTAGGCTACTAAAACTAAAACTAAAACAAAGCAAAGAATCTGTGAAAGATGGTTAACTAGTTTAGGCTCTACATTGGTCTTTGGGTACTACACCGGACAGTCCGGTCACACTTTTTTTTGGGTTGGGTACTTTTAGTTTTAATGCTAGCTAATTTATTTCAATATAGATAATTTTAACCCGCCTTCTATGTCTTGTTAGTTCTGAGTCTCCCCGTCCCATGCCATTTATTTGAGAGTGGAGGGATGATTTCTAAATTAAGACAGAAAATACCTTTTTGTTTGAACATTGTGGAGTTCGTGTTTTGTGTTTCTGAGAAATAAAAAGTAATTTTTCACAATTAAAATCGGTAGATTGTTTTAGTTTCACTCCCTGATTTCATCTGTGAAATTATTTAATTTACTGTCTTCCTGAAATACTCTAGCAGCATCAATGGAGAGAACCCAAAGGGTGTTTAGCCAAAGCCAGGAGAAAAAGATGAAGAGGAAGGTTGAGATGCTCCGTAAAGAGTCTCATCAAGATTTCCTACAGATGATGATGGCAGCCCACACCCCACAAAGCCCCTTGGCAGCCAGCCACACTCATCCAGTCTCTCCTGTAGACTCTCTGCTTATTCAAGGCTCTTCGGGCCAGGTCCATCCCTTTGAGATTGCCAGCAGAAAATCCAACAGACCCCAAATCAGAACTCCCATATTATCTCCCCGATCTCTTCTGCCAGCACCACCGCATCCACTGTTCTCCAACATATCAAGCAGTCCATTGGAGTTCAATGCGGAGCTGCTGAAGTCCCCACCAGCTTCTGCAGGCTTACCACAGACTCTTTTAGCTCCTCCTGAGGTATATGTAAACCAAGGGGAGCGGGAGCAGTTGAGTTTGGAGAAAGGTTTGAGAGGCCTAGTTAAAGAAAGAGTGGACAGGTAAAAGCACATATTTTGTACGGTCGTTTTCCTCTGAAATGTTTATTATTCATGTATTTGTGAACTAGTTTTTGAATAAACGTGACTATAGGAAATGCCCTCTTTGGCATCAATGGACAGTAACCAAATCCCAATTTTTATTTGAGCATCTCTCATTTCTCAACAGTTCTTTAGGCATGTCTGGACAGAAGACAGTCCACACTCCAGCCCAGAAGCCAGCTATAGCCCATGTAGCAGGGACCACTAAGGTCATCTCTATGTCCCAGAGACCCCAACCTCCCTCCAAGCCCAGATCCCAGTGCCTCCCATCCAGCCTCAGAGTGTCTACTCACAGACGCAGAAACAACATGGAACCAAACCAGGTGTCTGGCTCGGTGAGAAAACAGGCTGACAGACGCGTCCGGAGATCCTCGTTCCCCCGGGTAGGACAGGCGCTAAACTCGGACAGCTCTGAGGACAGCTCGGAAGACTCAGGGTCCGACTGCTCAGGAGGGAGCGTCCAGCGGAGAGCTCGGAGGAGAAAGAAGAAAAAGAGGAGACAAAGAGATGGTTCCCCTTCTCAAAGGAAGGAACCAGGGGACTCCCAAATACATAGAGGATTGAAAATGTGAGTGTGTTGATCGTAACACATTACCCCCTAAAGAATACAACAACTTTTAATAGTGTATAGTGAAATTAATGTGTTTGCTATGAAATGATAGGTCATATTTCCATGTAAACAATGATCTGGATATGTGTTTGAAATAATTTGATTCGACCTGATATGCCAGCCACGATGCAAAGTCATCTACGGAGCTTCTCCAAGAGGCAAGGGGCATCGCTGGAGTGCTGATGTCTGAGGACCGGAGTGTGGACAACAGCTCCTCAGAGTCCCAACAGGGGGCGACAGAGATTGTGGTCGAGGGTAAGACACTAGCCAGGGACAGCGGGAGGACGGTGGATGAGATCATCGCCTCGTTGCAGCGAGGCAGTGATGTGCCCTCGGCCTCGGACCGGATGATCAAGCAGCTGATGACCAGAGTGCTAGGGGACTGCAGCAGTCCTGAACTCAGCGTGAGGCTTAACAACACTACTTGTATTGCTTCAACATGTTAACCACTCAGTATTTAAATGCATTCAGAGGGATGTTAAAATGCAAATTATATTTGGTAACTAAATATGCAGATAAATTTGTCAGGCTGCTGAACGTGATGAATAAATGTAGAAACTCTATTTGTACCAGCAAATATATATGAACATACATAGCTTTCCAAACCAATATTATTATTTTCTCATTAAAAAAGGAAGAAGAGGAGTCGGTGCCAGAGTCTGAAGAGTCAGTTGTGGTGGAGGCGCCCATTGAGAGCAGCCCTGTCCAACATATGGTATATCAGGCCCTTTAGACATTTGAGGATGTTGTATTGTAATGGATGTGAAAATAATTTTTGATAACTAGTTGTCAGATATAGGAGACTTTTGTTAGATGTGTATGACAAATAATGAATAAGGGTATTTCAACATAGTATCATAAATCACATTTTGTTCACAATTAAGCCTAAATTGATATAGGCTTAGTCTATAGGCTTGATATAGGCATTTTATAACACACTGTATACTCTCTTATATACAGTATATGTAACATTGTAAGAGTAATATCTCAGCTGTCTGAGCGTTCCATGTTTCAAGCCAGCAGTTGGAAGTAGGTATAGCGTATTTATATAAATCATGAAGATAGGGTCACATTGTAAGATGCATCTTTCGACTGTCTGAGCGTTCCATGTTTCAAACCAGCAGTTGAAGGTGTGTATAGGGTATTTCTTCTTTTTGATCATCTTGCCGTGCCGAGAACGGATATAGAGAGGGGTGGCTATGAGACGTCATTGCTCACCGTTAAGCTTTCTGGAGGTGTCGTGGGTTCAAATGAATGAAACATCCAGGATGGAGGCTGCCGACTTGAAATCCCCAATGACATATGTACTCTCAACCGAAATCCATTCTAAATATTGTTTTTTGAAGTGCCCATCTTGCAGTTTGGCATAATGTATATTCTAACATCATATACTGTGTATTTTGAAATGTTCAACACACAGTACACACAGTACATACATTAAAAACACAACATTCTGTTTTAGGAGGAAACATCTCCAGTCATACCCGACATCTGTCGTAAACGGGTATGGGCGATAAAGGAAAGGGTAAATCTCAGACCTATTCAATTAACTGCTGTCCCACCTGGAAAATACAAGATGGACGACACCAAGCCAGTTGAGGAAGCTAGCCTCGATGCCTCATCTCTATCTACAGAGGTGTGTGTGTTAGTATTTTTGAGAGCAAAGTTGGATGTATTTGATCGAAACTCATCCAATATGTAAAGCATTGTCAAAAATGTATTTTAAATTAAACTTTCTTTACCAAAGGTGTCTTATGCAGACATAGTAGCGGTCAAAGGAGAAGCCAAAGCCCAGGTCCAGAGACCCAAGAGAGGCCCCTTATTGTACAAGCCCATCCAAGGCCTCTCACTGTTGGCCACATGGGCCCCAAAAAACAAGTGAGAATCTCAATTAATCAAATGTATTTTCTAATGTAGTAGTAGTAGTCCTTTAAGAACAAACTTGATTTAGGCCTACTGTATGATTCATCGTAAACAGTGTGTTTTTCAGTACCATCAACCTAACAATGATGAGTCTCTTTTTTCAAACGTACACATGTTATGCTGTTTCTTTTTTACATTCTTAGCTCACTTGGTTATCAGTGGAGCCATCTGTCCCACCTTGGTTTTTATGACTGGCGGTGTCGCACACACATTCACATTCACACACTAATCAAGAGGGAGTCTTTGGTGACAGGGCTGTTGTCAAAACCACCCACCTGGTTAAAAAGCATCTGACTCGAGTAATTACAACTCCTGACTCATATATTAGGCCCTTTATCATGCACTCTATCACTCATGTGTGTTCTCTCTCTCTCTCTCTCTCTCTCCTGCATACACACATTGACACACTCAGAAACTGACGCCTGATCTTTCCTAACCCACAGCCTCTCTGTAGTCTGCCGTGCAGTCAGTCTGGGGCCGAGGCGCCGACACACTTCCCCTGGCTCTAACATGAGCTCCTAAGTCAGTCACACAGGCCAGATTTACAACATAAATACAAGCTGTACTTTGGAGCGCTGCCTGCTGAGTGCTCACCAACCTGCTTTTCTCACTGGCTGACTGTATGACTGCCTGTTTGTTGCATACTGACCTGCTTCTTCACGTTTTCCCGCTGGCCTTCCTGCCTGTGTGTCTCCTCACGTACACGATTAACCTCTCAATCATTGGCCTCTGCGCCTCCTAGCCCCGGGTCACCTGAAGGTTACTTGAAGATACTGACGAGATGCGTCATCGGGGAACGGCCAGGAATGGTGGATAAACGGAGAGAAACAGAGGGAAAGAGAGAAAGTTCTTTATACAGTTCTAGTTAGATAGATGGTGAGAGAGAGAGAAACAGAAAAGGCAGGAGTCAAGGAGCCCTGTCCACACACTGACAAAGGAATGCTTGTCTCATTCAAAGCCCAGCCAGTGACTTTGTGGTGACCTTACAGGTTGGTGAGTGTGGCATACCTGACCTAGCCTGGAGAGGCTATCAATCTCTGAGGTGGCAGCTCCTAAAGTGAACACCCAAGCCCTAATAAATAGCCACTGACAGGTTTGAACCGCTAGTAAAAGGAGGTGGAGGGCCTCTCAGTACAAATAGCCCACACACAGAGCTACACACATGATGGCGCGCTCTCACAGTCACACGGACACTCGTGCATGTGCGCGATCACACACACACAAACACACACTGCATGCCAGGTTCTATCCTGTCTCCAGTTCAAAGAGTGGTGAGAAGTAATGGCAAGGGATGATCTGAGCAAATAAACCTAAACCTGAACTTCATCTGTGTTGCGCCATACAACACCCAGCCATATCCCTCACTGTGTCTCTTCATGCAAAAGATAATGTGTGTGTGGGATGTTGAAATGTTGACATTCTTGAACGTAGCAAATCCACGTCTTGTTTTTTTTTTTAAAGTTCAAAGGGAATCTTCTGACGGTTTTTCCATACCTGACTCAGTGTGTTGTCTTAATGTGGGCTGCGCTGTGCCTGTGCTAATGCCAAGTACAAAAATACCTGAGACACAATGTACCGTTTGCAGACGAATACGTACCGATGTGTTCTACATGTGATCATTATGCAGCTTGAGCTGCGATAGCTCCCCCGCCTTACATCCTCTTGTACCCAGGAAGAATGGATTTGGAATCGTAGCTTAGCCATAATTTTCCAATCTACCACTCCTGCCCTACCCCTCAATTTCTTCCTTGAAAACACTACATTATTATAGATTGATTGTTGATGATCTTATGGGTGTTTTGTGACTCATTGACGACACTGTCTGATGTGTCAGTACATGCTCTGTGAAGACCCAGCATTACTGTCTCAGTGTCACATGTTTGTTACTCCCTTCCCTTAGTATGGCTGAACATAAGACCATCCACCACCTGTGCACAACACCAGCGAGCCAAGTCCTACCTGTGGAGCTGCAGCTGGCCTCCAGGGTCTGCCACACGATCAATAAACTCAACGCACCACCACAGTTTTACCAGCAGAGGGCAGCACTACAGCACATTGCCGCTCATCCTGACAGACTCAGGTCAGGGAGACCTCTCAACTTTTAAGCCTTAGGGGCGTTCCACGGTACAAAATAACCCAGTTAATGAAATGTGAATCTCCTGCCATTTCCAGGATTCTAACTGAGGGCCTGCCATGTGTGAGTGTACCGGAGCCAACTGAAGTGTCTGTCACCGAGCTGTCCCCAGCGGGTCCCTCTGACCTGGCAGACTGGCAGAGAATAGCCGAGTACTATGTGGAGAAGCCCAGGATGCTGCTGGAGGGACACGCAGTAAGATCATCAGGGCCTTTTGTTTCTATTTCACAAGAGCATCTATTATAAACATCCCCTATACTTTACCTTTTTTGGTGTGTTATGGTTTATGACTCCCATGTGCCAGTTATCCACTTGCATGGTTTCCTTTCCTCCAGATGTCCCTGTGTTCCAATGAGCTGAAGATGTTCTGGAGCCCCGCTCCTCCTAAGTTCTGCTTTGCCCCTGCTTTAGTCAGACACAAACTCTTCCCGAAGTACCAAGTAAGCAAACAACCCAACAATAGTGTGTTAATTTAATTTACTGTAACAAACACTCTGTACTGTAGCAAATGGGCACACTGTACACACAACTACAAGTACACAGAACATTAGCACTCTAAATACTATGCATGCAGTCGATTATGTAATCAGTTGTGTTCAATTTCCTACACATAATCGAATAAGAGGTGGCAACCAAACGCTTCATATTAGTTAGTGCTTCACAGCAAACCAAGGCTCCTCATATTTTGGAGCCTGTACTATTTACAGGTAAAGGCAGACTTATGGCAGAAATCTCTCTACCATCTGGTCTCAGCATGACTCAAGGGAGGGACAGGAGACTTTTTTGTTTTTTTGAATACTGTCACGCATTCTCACTCAGTTTGCAAGACTGAATGTATTTAAATTGAATCCTGCTACAGCAGTATAGAAGATAAACATACATCTTACCATTTAGCAATAATTGTGTATAGAGCAGTGTGTTATTAGTGGGTTTTTTTTGTCACCCAGGCAACCAGACCTGATTTATCCAGTGAGGAGCTGTATGATGACCTACAGGTTCTCAGGGTGACATCGTCTAATGACACAGTCATCGATTCTAGTATGACCACGGTCAGTCCAATCTACACAAACATTCAAACACTTATCACACACATGAATACATAGAGGATCACGCATCATAACAAAGAGTAAGCCTCACAAGACTATTTCACAGGGGAATGTGCTGTCTAGAAAATGTACGTCTCTGGATGACCTGACGACAGCGGAGCAGACATCTCCACAGTCTGGGAACCCCAGCACCGAGAGGGTAGGCTTTACAGGAAGGTTTCACTGACTCCACTAAATGTTACACATTTCACTGTCGGGTGTAAAGCCTATGGAAAAGCAAAATGTCACAAGGTATTAATTTAATCTGGTGTGGACTAGGGACAGCCGTGTGGTTTGGGCGTAGACTCCTTATGGTGGCACCTGGTATCTCTGTTAGCCATCTGTCCTTCCCTGACACCCCTTTGTTGAGCTGTAGTATCCAACAGTCATCACTAGAAAAACGTTTTCTCGCCTTCTCGTTACATAAAAACGAGTAGAGGAAGCGTCCCCGCTCAGCCCCTACCCTCCACCCAGACTCTGAGAGCAGCCTGAAGGTCCGTTGTGATTACAGCGCCATCACCAGGGAGCTGCAGGTATGTAAAGCCACAGCTTGTAGTTTCTCTACCATTCTTTTTTTTAATGCCATCATATTATTGATATAGTAACATTATAGGTCTTTGCCAAAAATTCTTTGCATATTTGCAGCTTTTTTAGGGTCAATCACAATTTTTTCTAAACACATGTTGAAATTGACAACAGCTTAAACCTTGTTATTTTTTCACTGCAAAACAATCAACTTCATATTTTTAAATAAACAATTGCTTGTAATTAATTATAATAATTATAATTTGGGAATAGTGCAATGTAAAATGTTCCAATTTAATGGTAGCCTAGATTTGTATGGGAGACTGTTAAAGAGAGAACAATATGTTGTGCTCTCAGGCTGTGAAGCAGCAGCTGTCCTCTGCCATTACAGCTAGTGAACCTCCATCGGACTCCCAGCCTCAGAGCGTGTCCACTGGCCAGCAGCAGGTAAGGCAGAATATAGCTAGCGTGTTCTCTTTATGTTTCGCAGGTTATGGTAGACTTTGAGATTACTCCCATTATTCACTTTAGTGAGACACTTGCAGACATAGTTAGACATACATAAACATACATAGCTAGAGTAATTGACTGGTACAATATTGTGTTACATTTTCAAGACGGCATATAAAAATCCTTTGAAATGGCCCGTTCTCCCAGGCAGACGTCCAGCCTCCGCCCAACCAGCTCCCCAGTGATCAGAAGACTACTGTGGGCTCCAGCCCGTCCCTGGGCTCCCACCAGCAGCAGAAAAAGCAGCCGAGGAAAGGGCAGAGGGGCAGGGTGCAGTGTGTCAATAGCCCCCATGCCAAGAAGAAGACCGTAAAGGGGAAGAAACTCAGTCCCGCCAAGTTATCCTACGTCCAACAAAAATTCAACGCAGACTCAAAGGAGACTCCACGTCAACTCACCAGGTAATGTGAGAAAGGATCTGTACATGCAGCCTCACGATGTAGGTGTTGAAAAGAAAACCCCTTTGAATGAAAGGGAATCGCTAGCAAGGTAGCCCTTGATGCTGAAGAAGGTATCTATTTTTATGTACGTGCATGAACGTATTCTCCAGGTCTGAATCCCTGTCCAGTCTGCTGGCCAAACCCAGCCCTAAGCCCCCAGAAGAAACACCTTCCCTCTCTTTGCTCCCCCGAGTGCCGAGCGTACCGCTTCTGCTGGACTTTAAAGATTTCTCCAAGGCGCGGGGCGGCATCCCGGACACGGTGCTTCACAGGGAATGGGTGAGAGACATCTGGGAAGTCTGGTTTGACGAGCTCTTCCCCCCACTGGAGGAGAGCAGTGGCCCCAAGAAAGACGAGGCTAAGAAGGGGGCGGGTCAACAGGCCAGTGGGGCTCCTGAGGCTCAGAGGTAGGCACAACTCAACTGTTTGTTGAAATCTCGAGACTTCAAACTAATTTAGGTCCCAGTGCAAGCCGTCACTGCCCTGTGCTGTGTCTATAATCGAGACGCCCTCCTGCAGTGCTCTGGTTAACTAATCTCCTACTTCTTTTCCTGTGCTATTGTGTTCTGATGACCCCAGGAAGCCCGAGGTGAAGGGCCTGACGGAGGATGAGATGAGGAACCTGGACCGCGTTGACTTGTCGCTGACCTTGGATGAAGGTCTGACCACGGCAGACCTGGAGAGCGAAGTGGCCAGCCTCACCCAGGCCCTGGCAGAGCAGCAGCACGGCAAGCTCTGCCCCTTCCACCTCTGCAGACGCGGGGCTCTCCACAAGAAGCTGGGGCGACTCAACCAGGCCATGGACGACCTCAATGCTGTGAGTACTCTTTCCAAATGGACACCCTGTGAGTGATGTTTAGGTTGGCCTAATTCATCTGATGTAATTGTGTCTGTTGAGCAGTGGTTTGTAATAAATAACTGGTTGAATTGTGCTTGTATACCAGGCCATAGCCTTAGAACCAACCCTGTTGAATGCCTACTGGCACAGACACAGCATCCACCTGCTACGGAATAACCAGAACAGCGCTCTGGAAGACCTCAACTGTGTCATCAAGCTCAACAAAAAACATGCTGGTATGCATAATGTCATATGGTTTCGTAATAGTGTTTCGGGGATGAAGGTGTATGCAGTCCAAGCGCTATAATTTTTCTGGAGACCAGAGGGACGCTTTTGTCGCATAGACAAAACGCCGCTCTTAATGTAGCACCAACCCTAATGCGTTCGACCTACCCACTATTAATTACCATCATTACTCCTGCTTCTTCTCACTCAACAATAAGCTCCCCTCAGCTAAAAGGATCTGATGTAATTACTCTACACGCTGTTTCATTTTGCTGCTGCTGCAGCGCACTCTCAAGAAAGTCACATTTGAAGTGCTTTTCCCCCCCAAAGATGGCACTGCACCGATTAAAAGATTTGCACAATATATTTTTAGTAATATAAGTGACAAACATCTTAGTAGCGGCTTAAGTGTTGCCCTCTGGAGGATTGGACTCTCGAAAGCCGGGATAAGGGCTCCGTGTACTGTATAATATCGCAATCTTAAAACAAACATGCTCTTATCCCATAAAAAATAACTCTTCCTAATCCTGTTTATAATATAACTACCAGTCCTTGTCAGAATCTATCTAAACTAGGCCAGATATAACGACCCTTATTATCAATATCCTCCAGACTCCTTCAAATCAAAAGCAGAGATCTACAGAGCCAAAGGGGATTCCACCCTCGCCATCATCAGCTACACCCAGGCTATCAAGTGCAATCCACAGGATGACGATAACTACTTCAAGAGGGCACAGATGTACGAGAAGAGGAACGAGATCTTCCTGGCCATGGAGGACTATGCTAAAGTAAGCTCCCGGACACACACATACACACAACCGAATTAAACACACTGTACCTCTCCTTGCTCCCTGAGGCCGACAAATAGTGCCTCCCCTTCTGCAGACGTTCTCCATCAACCCAGCCCGTATTGATGCCCTGATGATACACGGGCTGCAGTACTTTAAAACCGGTAACTGGATGGTGGCCCTGTCGGACTTCACCCTGATGCTACAGCATGACCCCGGGCTCGCCAAGGCTAGGTGTGTGTGTGTGTGTGTGTGTGTGTGTGTGCGCGCGCATGTGTATGGTTGTGTACTATACAATACACAGTCATTACAGATCTCTTATACTGTAGAGACCCTTCAAAACTGATCTGTTTTTCCAGGACGTACCGGGCCCGTATCTATAGCAAGATTGGTCAGTACCAGGAAGCCATAGAAGACTTCTCTATAGCCGTCCATCTGGAGCCCAACAACTGGCTGGCTTTCTATCACAGAGGCTGTCTGCTTCAGAAGAGGATGCCAGATATGGCTCTAAGAGACCTTAGCACCTCCGGTAATACACACACAAACACACACATTCTAACACGCTATAGGAAGTGAGGTATTTACAGGCTATTTGCTCATCTGTATATGTAATGATGGGTGTATTTAGTGTTTATATATATATCTATATATATATTTATCTATATATATATGCATACATCCGCACATTGAGACCTTTTGTGTGTTTGCAGTTCTGATCAACAACAGCAAGGAAAACCTGAGTGCCTTCCTTCACCGGGGCCTGCTCTACACACAGAGGAAGCAGTGGCAGCAGGCCGTGTCAGACTTTGAAGCTGTGATCAAGCTAGACAGGTAGTACGTGTGGGAGTGTGTGTGCGTGTGTAAGAGAAATATAGAGGGGGAGATCAAACTGGGTAGGTGACAACATATGACCCCTCGCTGTGACTCAAGCTAGACCAAAGTCACTGTGATGACTCAGAGAGATGTGTTTTTGTGTGAGTGTGTGCGTGCATGAGCGAGTGTGTGGGTGCACATTTTATGTGTTTGGAAAATGGTATAGTCTGTTCAACTCTTGTATCTTTCCAAAGAATTTAGATTTTGTGCACTGTTGCCAAAACAAGTAAGCTGCTAACAGGCAGTGAATAAATGGCAGAAAGAGCACTCATCCTTTGGGAATTGACTGAAGATGACTGTTTTCTAGAGATTCAGGATGGCAGACTATTTTCTACTCTACTCAATGTTTAGAGGGGAAATCTGAGTGAAACGCTGCCCTACTTCTTATTTTTCTTCATAGCGCAGCCAAGATCAAATTATTACCTTTAGTGCTTTTCACTGTGATTATTTTTTGCCTGTGCATTTGCACTTTGAGAGTTTCTCTTTGGTCATACTTAAAACGTAAAGTCGTGGGTTTTTTTTTTATAACACAAACTTTTCAAATGCTTCATAAGGTATCTGTAATATGGCATGACTGCTGTTGTTTTTCAATCCTAGTTTTGATGATTATAACTTCCTCTTTGTTTTATTCTGTGATAGGTAATCCCTTTGTCCTCAGAGTTCTAGCCGTAAGTATCTTTGCTGTCTCCCCCTCATAGACCTACCTACCGTGCGTGTCTGTTTTCTAGGACTGTGGCGGTGGCCCATGTGAACCTGGGTTTGGTCTACATGTTGAAGATGAACAGGAGCTCCGAGGCCGTGAACATGTTCAGCAACGCTCTGAAGGCCGAGCCCACGTACATCAGGGCATACATCTGTCGGGCGCAGGCACACCGCAATGTAATGCCTCTCTGGCTGTACCTTCAGTTACATCAGAGCAGTGTAGCTCACTGTGATCCTTTATGATTGCTTTTGAAAAGTTGTTCTGAATGTTTGTATTTTTTCTTCTTTTTTAAATCTATTCTACAAGTTGAATGACCTGAAGAATGCTCTCAAGGATTTAACTCGTGCCACTCATATGAAGCCAGATGCACAACAGTTGTACATTATGAGGTTAGGTGATTTACTCTACAGGCAATAAAATCCAGTTGACCTGAAAAATTAAGCATTACATTATGTTATTTCCTTCTCATTTCTATGAACCTATATATTTATCATAATATTTTTTTGACATTTTTACAATGAAACTGTGCATTGATAGTGTTGCAATCTGTTTTCTCTTTGCCTTTAAGGGGTCAGTTCCTGTGCGACATGGAACGGTTTGATCTGGCCACTTTCTGCATCAAGTATGCTGCAGAAATGAAGCAAGGTACTGTATGACCATGTCCCACTGAGAAGGGCCAGATGTGATCTTTCGAAGCCATTATTTTCAGATGCTGCCTACCCTATCCTCTTTTCTGTTCCACTACGTCAACTTCTCATTTCTCCATTCTCTCTATTTTCTTTCCCATCTCTTTCGTTCTTTTTTCCAGCTCTGGGTTCCTCCCCCATCCAGCAGGCAGCCGTCCAGTCTTTCCTTGGCAATGACGCCAAAGCCATCGCCTGTCTGGAGGCCGCCACCAGCACCCGGCCCTCCCCACCCATCCTCATCCTCCTGGGCAAGACTGAGATGAAGGCTCGCATGTTCACGGTGCGTTTGTTTTTGTTGTGCCGCAGTGGTCAGCGTTTAGAGGACACGCTGGGTGGGACAACGTTATTGAAGTGAAGTCCTCATTGTGACAGGGTACTGTGTGTTGGCTCTCTGTCTGCAGGAGGCAGTGGAGAGCTTCAGGAAGGCTCTGATTCTGCTGAGCCCCGATGAAACCAATCTGTGTAATGTCACTGAGGCTGCAGAGGTCTTCTACCTGATTGGACTCTGTTATATGACCATGGTTCAGCTTCAACAGGTATTCACATTGATATGCACTCATGCACATGCACACCAATAGATGGAAAGACTCATATGCAAAGAAATTGAACTCCCGTCTGGGTCGATTGCGTCAGACTATTGGAAAATATATCGAATGTACATTTTCTAAATCCAAATAAAGTATAATTATTTTCCCCTCGTTAAGAGAACGTTGTTTTAAAAGATAAATTATAATTGTATTTTTACCCACATTTGATATATATATATACTGTATATATACTGTATATATAAACACACACACACGCATATATATACACACATATGCACAGTACCATTTTCATTTGGCTTAAACAGTACAGAAAAGGGTTTGAAATATACTGCCACTCTGATTCATGTAAATGAAGCTAAATTATTGATGCCTTATTTCAGGGTATTTCTCCGGTTTAATGCATAAAATCACTTGTGCTTCATTTATTAAATACTGTGACAGGAAAATGGAAAAGCTTGACTCTGTCGTCTCACAGAGAGAGTGTGTGTGTGTGTGTGTGTGTGTGTGTGTGTGTGTGTGTGTGTGTGTGTGTGTGTGTGCACGTGTGTGTGCACGTGTGTTTTATGTCTTTGCCAGGCTCTGGATGCTTTCAGTAACGCAGTGAAGATTAACCCCGACTATGCAGATGCGTACCACCAGAGAGGCCTGTGTCGTATGAGACTGCAGCAGTCCAAGAGTGTCCAGGACTTTAATAAGGCTCTTTGCATCAATCCGAAACACTTCCAGGTCACGCACACACACACAAAGACACACACACACACAACCACATTTAAAAAATAAGCCAAAAAACCACACAATACCGAGAAGTACTGTGTCTCTCTGTGATGAACAGGTTTACCTGAGTCGTGCAGCCTTTTACGGAGCTAAGGGACGCTACTCCAAGGCCATCCTCAACTGCAACGAGGCCATCAGCATCCAGCCCAAGAGCATCAGAGCCTACCTATACAGAGGGGCACTCAAGTTTTACCTCAAGGTGAGGAGGGTTGTTTTGGTAGATAGGGACAATAATTTGGCTGGGGCTCGTCACGTTACACACAGATGTGCCCTTTTCTTAACGGTGGTGCTACAAAAAGGAAAGTCCATTTTCTCACAGCATCCTGGTTGTTAGGTTCTAACACAACTGACCACTGTCAGGGAGATTGTTACGAGCTACTGAAATGATACATTTATTTTATTCAAACAGGTGTGTCAAAAACAACAATATAGTGCCTTCTTGGCTGATTTGAAAATAAATATCCTTCTGACAGAACTCGGTTCCATTTGTATCAAGTGTTATTTTTGTCCATAGTGAACAGCGTCACCATGCCCGAGATGTAGCCAGTAGTTTAAATGTCAGTTGGAAAATCACTGGTGGCTCTTAATTCATCGTATTGTTCCAATAACAGAAGATGAGTTGTTTTTTTATTAAACTGACATCCTGTGGAATTTAGAATTTATTTTAAGATTTTCTTGATTAGTGTCAAGTCATTGGTTGTTACAGTTGAAATTGTCAAACTCGTCACAATATTAACAAAACCATAGCCTTAGAGTAGGTCACCTGACTGAGCTCTGCCTAGTGACCAAACTAAAAACAAGTTTATTTGACAGTATGAAGAACTGTGTGGTGGTGAGTCAATGTGTGTCATCACTATTTTAGTAAGGAACATGAATGGACTTCATGGCTCAGTTCAGTTTTTCCCCTGTGAGTGATAGACATACCCATTTGATGTAAAATGACAAAGCCTTTCTTCGTGGTAGCGACTCAAATGGTTAGACAAGGCACTCAGCCGTGTACTCAGTCCTGTGAATGACACGCAGTCATGTGAGAATAGTCTCCTTTCACTGTCAAAGACAAGCCCTGTCAGTGATGGTTCATGCACGATTTATGTTGAGTTAAAGTGTGTGTGTGTGTGTGTGTGTGTGTGTGTGCGTGCGTGCGTGCGTGCGTGCGTGCGTGCGTGCGTGCGTGCGTGCGTGCGTGCGTGCGTGCGTGCGTGCGTGCGTGCGTGCGTGTGTGTGTGCGCGCGCGTGTGTGTTTGTTGCTATTTCAGGCCTACAGAGGAGCAGCACAAGACCTTACCATGGCCATCAAGATTGACAGCAGCTGCTCCTTTGCTTTCTACAACAGAGGAGTGTGTTATCAGCAACTAAGGGAATATGAATTGGTGTGAACACATACAATACATATTATCGTGTTCTTATTTTTGTCTGTCTGTTCACCCTGCTCATCTGTCTTCTTGCATACTTTTTGGTCTCTCTATCTAGATAGGTATATATAGGTTATAAATTATTGATTGCAGTTACATGTTACACAGTTTTTTTTCCCACTTTGCAGATGATTTGTAATCGCTTGAAATTTTCAGCCATACATCCTGTTCTTCTGTCTACGCACATGGCCAACCTCGATAATGTTTTGGCTGACATATTTAAGCCTGTGCATTCATGTTAGTGCTTGGTATATTGATGGCTGGTGTGCTGGTGCTGGTGTGCCCCATTGGTTACACAGGCTTTAAGAGACTACGGGATTGTGTTGCTGCTCCCCAGCAAGAAGGAGATTGATCTGAAGGTGCTGATCAATAGAGCTCTTCTCTACGTGGAGCTCGCTGACCATCACAACGCCCTGATGGTAGTCCCACTCATGTATTACATACACTATGCTTTTCAATGGCCGTCCCCTTAAACTACAAACACTTCCTAATCTTTTCTTCATCTGAAGTGCCCACCTACCTACTTCACTTCTTCTTCTATCCCCTGTAGGATTTCAAAGCAGCGTCGGAGAAAAGTTCAAAGGATTCCACCATACACCATGCGCTCGGAGTCTACTACCACAGGTCAGCCTAACTCGGTGGTCACACCACGTTTACCATGGAGGGGTTTTCTAGGCCACAGATTTGTAGTTTGCACACTTAAGAATTTATACATTTTATAATAATTTTAACACCTATGTTTTTTTTGATGTGGAAATGCTACATTCAGTCTTTTGTGTTAGTTATGTTAGTAAGTTATGTGTGGTAGTTTGGAAGCTATTTTTGAGCAAAAAGGGAAATATGCTGCTTTTCTTTCCTTTGACTTTGGATTTGTGCTAAGCCTGAGAGCACTTCCGCAAACATTCCATGACCTTTGATCAAATGATTGATGATACCAATTACCTTTGACGTGGTTTGGTGTTTCCTACGTAGTAAAGATGTCTGCCTAATGTGGCCAAATCAATGTGGAGTGTGACACAGGACTTGAGGCCACGTCCCCCACAGTAGTCAGACTAAATGGATGAATCTCTGCTCTCTTGAAAGTGTTTTCTTGAAAACCCCGAAATATTCCTTCGTACCATCTCTTATTCGTAAAGTCTGCTCAGTTCACTCCATAGAGCTATGAAAGTGTAGGCCCCTCGACATCCTCCTCAATATAATGAATAACATTTCTCAAAAGAAGATGTGAGTGCACAAGCTTCTCATTCGTGCCTTCGCCTAGGTAACGTTTCTAAAGTTCAGAGCAAGGGAAGCGACAGAAAGGGAGTACATTCTGGAGGAGCGAGTTCTATGAGGTGCAGCACTCAGCATACTCCAGGTCGCTAAGACCTAGCTCTTGGGGTCTGACAACAATAGCAGAGCCATATCACATTAGAATGGTGGTACGCTGTCAGTGTCTGGCTCCATGTAAGATGAAGTCCTGTATTGCTTGGGCTTTAAAGTTGCTGCCCTTTGGTCAATTTGCAATGTGTTTTTTTTATTCCTAACAAGTTCTGTTTATGCATCTTTTAAATATGAATGTATGTTCATTTGTAAATAAATTGGTTTAAATTGTTTATGTTCAGTGAAAACCATGCAAAAAAAGAAAATCTAGCACTATCCATGTATTTTGTATGTTGTCTGTTTGAAAATGACTAAGACAGTTAAGGTTGCAACACCTCACACAGGATTGTGTCTGAAGGCCAATGAGCAAAGCCCTCTCTTTGCGTCTGCTTTCTTTTTGGTGTAGACTTGGTCATCTGGAGGAGTCGGTGAAAGCTTTCAGCCAGGCATTAAAGCTGAAACCGTTTTTCCTGGAGGCTTATGTGGGAAGAGGTGGTGCTTACATGGACTTTGGCCACGCCCAGGCCAACAAACAGGCCCAGAGAGACTTTCTGTCTGCCCTGCATCTTGACCCCCTCTGTTCCAGCGCACGCATCAGTCTGGCTTACAACTTTCAGGTGAACACCATAGTCAGCACCTCTGACTGAATCTTCAAAAGTGCTTTGGCTTGCATTCAGTCTAGCCTATCCTTTTTATACGGAAGAGCAGAGACTCAGTTTGCGATTTGAAAGGATTTGTTTATTTTAATTTATTTGTGTTTGTTTAGAATCTGTTGACTTCAGCTCGGAGATCTGTGGCCAGCACAATACTGAACTGTTCAAACTTGTGTATGTGGTCTCTATTTTACTCTGAAACCAGAAGGCTGTTGTTATCTTTTGGATTCGTAATAAGTAATCCCACAGCAACCTTCTAAAACCGCCTCATATCAACAATGAGGGAAATTACTAAAAACAATATCAAAAAGGTTATGGGCTCTCTTTAAACTGAATTGCCTTCCGACAAGTGTACTCTTCCTGTTCACACACTTACTGTCAACCCACAGGCTATTGTGAATAGATTTGTTTTAATTGGCAACAGCATGTTGTGGGGGGTTAGATAACTGCCCTGTGGCCCTGTTACAGACTGATAATGGCTTTGCTACTATTATTATAGAGGAACACACATATTGCCACAGAGGCTGAGAGCCTGAAGGCAGCGATAGAGCAGCAAGATTTTATTACAACCAGGATGGAGATATCCCATTAGTAGTCTATGTATAAATGCTGTTATTGTTCCCTTTTTTCTGATGAGTGATACACAATGTATTGAAGATTAGCTTTCAGTTGGTGTATGCTGTAAAGATATGAAAAGAGCAAAAAAAGTTCTCCGTAACAGGTTTAATGGGACTGAATTGACAATATTTATTTTTCTACACTTCTGTATGTAAATATTTCCATTTACCATTTTGTGTGGCTTTTTTTTTGCGATAGTGAAAGAAATCTTTATGCTAGTAGACAATTGTTTGTGTTTGGCCACACAAACATTAATTTGCTTATACGTGCTGGTGTGTCTATGTGTTAAGAGTAATGTAATGGCGGATCCATGGGCTTCACTCACCAGGCCATGTATATGTGTGTCCAGGTCTTTGGCTGTTTCCAGCGGGCCTGGAACCAGTTCACCGTGGCCATGGATATAGACCCAGGGAGTTTCCTCGCCCTGGAGGGCAGAGCCGTAGTCAGTCTGCAGATGGGAGACACTTATGCTGCTTTCCAGGACATCAACATGGCTCTGAAGGTACATACAGAACACAGGCGCACACACACACACACACACACACACACACACACACACACACACACACACACACACACACACACACACACACACACACACACACACACACACACATCAACTCACTATTTTACTCACTCACTGTATACCTCTCTAAGTCTATTAACACTATAAACTGTGTGCAATCTCTGTGTTCTGTGTGTGTGATGATATTTGATACAAATGGACCTACCGAGTTACTCAGTGTGCTATTTGACTCTGCCCTGATTCTGTGTGTAGCACCATCCCAACTCCGAACAGTTATTGACCAACAGAGGGGTGATCAACCAGTTCATGAATGACCGAGTCAATGCCATGAGAGACTACCAAGAAGCCATCCACCAGAACCCCTCCTACGCTTTGGCTTACTTCAACGCTGCCAACCTCTACTTCTACAACAGGCAGTTTGAACAGGTAGAGTGGGTTTCCAGTCGTGTAAAGTTAGATCATGGATTTGTTGCATCGTATGTCTGTCGGTTCAAGGCCGAGTTTGAAACGAGTCTATGGCTTGCACTTATTAAACAAATGTACTAAAAACATCAGTGGAGATAGTGCTCATTGCGGAGCATATTTATTGCCTTCCATTCCCGCTGTGAATGAAGTTCAACAGGAATGGATGAATGTGTGTTCCAGGCATGCGAGTACTACAGCCGTGGTCTGGAGCTGGACCCAGAGGATGAGTGTGCCGCTTTAAACCGGGCTATCACCAGAACTCTGCTTAGGAAGGTACCGGAAGCTCTCCAGGACTTCTCCCTTGCACTGGAGCTCAATCCCTACTCCTCCCATGTCTACTTCAACAGAGCTAACCTCTACTGCTCCCTGCGCAAGTACAGTCTCGCGGAGGAGGACCTTACACGAGGTAATTATTGCTTTAAAAGGAGAGTTGTCGACACATATGCTTCAACAAGCCTTCGGTAAATTCAGTACTGTGGCGCTTGATAATTAAGTGCATGCTGGTTTTAAAGCAGTTAGCTGAATTTTTTCCACCATTATGATACACTAAAAAGTGTATTCAATCAGCAGTAAAGCAGTGTAATTAAATTATGTAATGGATACTTAAAGTATATTTAACTGATACTTAAAGTATGTACTTGAGACACGCAAATTACACCGACTGCAGAATATTTTACACATCCCACATCAACTTTTCTCAGTGGCTATGCATTATGTACACATATGGTTGACGTTAACCCAGGCACGATGACTCTAATCATCAATATTGAAACCTTTCTGCTCAAATTGTAGGAATTAATTTATTATTTCATATTACATGCTCTCCTCTTCTCTCCTCTCCTCTCCTCTCCTCTCCTGCTGCTATCTTTTCTTCTATTCTATTCACATTTGCACATTGCTGTGATCAATTACAGTACAAGTGTTCCAAAAGGACCTTAAAAAGCACTTGTGTAAGCAAACCGACTTGCAGCAATAATACAAAACACTTTCAACAGAAAACACAAGCAGAGCACAAAAAGCTTGTGACAGACAAAAGCCACAGCTTTGGTTTCCATGGAAACATTGATACAAGTCCCATAATGAAACATCTCCAACTGGTGTTAATTACTGTCTGGTTCTTTGCTACCAAGCCAAACTGGGTTGGTGAGCTTCCCAAAACGTTTGGCTGCTTATTGCATTTCTAATATGACACTAACAGACAATAGAATTGCGAACGATATATTCCATCTTCTCCTCTAAAGTCTACCTGTACCTGAAATGTGTTTTCCCCAGCCCTGGAGCTGCATCCCGGTGATGCTCTAGTGTATAAGCTGCGTGCTGATGTAAGAGGCCACTTGGGCTGGACTGAGCAGGCTGTGCAGGACTACAGGACTGCTGTGGAGCTCCAAGAGGCCCTCCAGGGCTACTGAGGACTAAGGTTCACGAAACAGGTTGTTGGCAGACTCTTCGTGTTGGGAACAAGGTCTAAGTTGGCTAAGTAATCAATGGGAGTCAAAGGCCACCCTCTCTTTTGCCAATCTTTCTTTCTTAAATATTAATAAAAATGCTGCTTTAAAAAAGAAAAACACTCTCTGGCAAAAGATGCTGTGAAAACAGAACAAATAATTTTTACACCAGACAAAATCACTGTTTCAGTGTTTCTGAAAAATCTTGAATATAGATAAAGATACCTGGCAGTGTCTAATATTCATTTTAAAATGTGATATTTGACAGGCTTTGCATATCAGTGCATGTTTTGTTTGTTGGAGGAAAACTGTAACATTTAAAAAAGGTAACAAATGCAAGCGAAGCATAGTAAAATAAAAGGAATTCAAGCTACAAAAAATGCTTTTCTCAGCAGTGTAGACCCCATTGTCCGAAACATTTTATTATCGATGGAGTTGTGTGAAACAAACGTTTTGTGTCTATTCTAGTAGGCTACAAGTATGTGTGCTGTGTGTATTCTAATTCCTTCTAAGACTCACTTCACTTCAAAAAGAGCTTTAGAGATAAGAAGAGAAAAACACAGAGTTTAGGGAGAGGGAGTAGAATGGATAGGATGAGAAAAAAATAAGGTAGAGAGAGACCAGCATATCTATATATAGAAGGGAAATCACCTGACATGAGTTAAGTATCCAGATAAGAGATGGGGAAAGCGAGAGTGATAAGTTAGATGTGCTGTATATATAATTAAATTACAGATGAAAGAGGCAAATAAATGGAGCTATATGGGGAGACATGGAGGGACAGAGAGAGATAAGTTGTAATTGTTACTAGAAGTGGCAGGCTCTGATGGAGAGAGCAAGGGACAGGAGCCACAGAGTGAGAGTGAAGCAATGAAAGATAAGAGTGTGAAAACAGCCATCTGTTCTTCCACACTGAAACTGTGCTTGCTTTTCAAGGGCGAGCACTGCCATTTTCCTTGGAGACAATACCGCGTAGAGATTACTTGATTTTACAACTATGCATTTTTTGAGGCATCTTCTCATGGCCTGTCTAGAAAAATAAAAGAAACACATTTAGATTAAATGGAGTGCCTTGATATCGGGTACATGTGCTCTTTTTAGGGAGTTGAATGGATGTATATTAGATTTTAGTTTTTTTGGTTGATCAAAAAAAAGTGATACTACTCCAGTCATTTAGCTGCTGAAATGCTCATAGAAATGTTGAACACTCAGTTGGAATGCACAAATTTGCACTTGTCAGATATGTTTTCTATTCTGATGTTGTAAGTCAGCGAGTTTGGACTATCTTTTTACTAGCAACCCAAAAATACATTACATTTGGTCAGTTCCAAGGTTTACTAAAACCAACCTGCTCTGATCCAACTGATCCAATGTCCCTCTCTCTCTCTCTCTCTCTCTCTCTCTCTCTCTCTCTCTCTCTCTCTCTCTCTCTCTCTCTCTCTCTCTCTCTCTCTCTCTCTCTCTCTCTCTTATTTTGTGTCAAAGAGAAAGATAACCACATGTGAAATGTATCCCTTTGCAAAAAGTATTCTGGCAAAAATAAGTTATCTTGACCTTTTTCTCATCTCTACAATAATTCAAGAGAGTACGTTATTTTAGATGTTATGTTATATTAACCTTAAAGCTTCCTACACTTCAGGATTTATTATATATATAATGAAGTGTGGACTTCTTAGATTACCAACCATAAAATGGATCTGTATGCTTCCGAAGTTGAATTTACTGGATAATGGATAATGTAAGGCCTTCTAAACTGACATTAAGTTACTTTAAGTATGGCCTTAAATTGAGCTGAGCCAAAAGCCACAACATTATGCAAAAATGTCTCTGCCCCACATGCAATCGCAGTATGAGTTCTTTGTAATGACACTTTTAGTGTTGTGGTAATTCGCACTGAAAATATTGATTTATCTCTGGATACCTTCTATAATACTGATTCGCTATTCAATTTAATTTGACCATGGTTGTGTTTCATATTTATCTTAAATAAATATTGAATGTCTGTTGATTGATATTTGTTGTTTCAGATGATAGCCACCCACTCTGTGATCGATAAAAATTGACCACCAAAAACCAACCAACACTAACGTCATTTTTAAACGTCTGACGCCGCAGTTGTTAAACCACAAGAGCATCCAGTCAGTCCCTGTCCATGGTATTGAAACGCCGTGCGCTCTGTGACCAAGAGAAGATGGGTACACCCGGCACCGGCGCTGTTCACGACGGAGTATAAACCAGAAAGATTTTTTTGCTGACATTTTTGGTGTTTGCAGAACTTAGTCAAAATGCTTTCCAACAGCTCCTCCGACATCTTTAACCTTGAGGACGAGTTTTACCCTTTGAATTCGTCTGCAAATGAAACCCATAACGCCGACTCTCACGGCAGCGCAATCCTCATCTCTTTTATCTATACTGTGGTATGTCTGGTTGGATTGTGCGGAAACTCTATGGTGATCTATGTAATTTTCAGGTATGCCAAAATGAAAACGGCAACAAACATTTACATTTTGAACTTGGCCGTGGCCGATGAGTTACTGATGCTTAGCGTCCCTTTCTTGGTGACCTCCTCTTTACTTCATCATTGGCCGTTCGGGTCTTTCCTTTGCCGCCTTGTTTTAAGTGTTGATGCCATCAATATGTTCACTAGTATATACTGTCTTACTGTTCTCAGCGTTGACCGTTATATTGCCGTTGTCCATCCTATCAAAGCGTCCCGTTACCGGAGACCCACCGTGGCTAAGATAGTCAACTTTGGGGTATGGATGTTTTCGATCTTGGTCATTCTGCCTATTATTATATTTTCTACGACCGTACCGAATTCGGACGGGTCTGTTGCGTGTAACATGCAGATGCCAGAACCAGAGCGCCAGTGGATGGCTGTTTTTGTCATCTATGCTTTTTTAATGGGTTTTCTTTTCCCCGTTATTGCCATCTGCATGTGTTACATCCTTATCATTGCCAAACTTCGAGTGGTGGCTCTCAAAGCGGGATGGCAGCAGCGTAAGAAATCAGAAAGGAAGATTACTCTAATGGTGATGATGGTTGTGACTGTATTCGTGATCTGCTGGATGCCATTTCACGTAGTCCAGCTTGTGAACGTGTTTGTACAGCAGCACAACGCAACGCTCAGCCAACTAGCAGTGATTTTGGGATATGCCAACAGCTGCGCAAATCCAATTCTATATGGATTCCTATCGGACAATTTTAAACGTTCTTTTCAGAGGATTCTTTGCCTGCGCTGGATTGACAATGCGACAGAAGAACCCATAGATTACTATGCCACGGCTCTAAAAAGTCGGGGGTATAGTGTGGATGAGTTTCAAGCTGACAATATAGAATCTGACAGTAATTACAGGAACGGTACCTGTGCTTCAAGAACGACGACTTTGTAGCATGGAAAAAGAGACATGTGGGCCCACTGTGCCTAATGAACAAAATGAATGTTTACCACGTGCTATTCATATTGTATTGTAAAGCTTCTTATGGTAATTGTTTTGTTTGCTTGGAACAATTTCTTTAAATGTTAGGTTGTTCGATGATATGTAATAAAAATTGCACAGGCTATTAAGCCTATTTATTTTTGACCAACACTTAATAATTCAGAAGTTGCCAATGTAGCCTAAAGCTATTGCAGTATTTTATATTTTTACCCAACTTTGTAGGCCTACTCGAGTTACTATGTAGGCCTACTCCTGATCTATAACAGACAGGTTACTGGTAATTTATTATAATAATGCTATGTGTTGTCCAATGACATTTCCCCAAAGACATTTGTATATGACCTGTGTTTTCTCTCTAGAATCACCTCTTGACTAATGGAAATAGTAAAATAGTATGGCACTTAATATTATCAATTTAACTAAACACCCCCTTGAACACCCCAATGACATGTCTGCTCTCAACCCAAATCCCTTCAGAATATAGATTCTAAGGTACTCATTTTGGGTTAATGTAGCCTATAATGGATATTGTAGCAATGTACCTTGTGTGTTTTCAAAGCATTGCATTTGTTAGAATACAATCAGGAATCATGTTAAATTGGTTAATATTAGTCAATATTACTTTAATTGTGTGGAGAGATAACACAACTGTAGCCTATTTAAAGTCTAATTTAACATAACATCAACTATACAATAAAATGTAACACTACCATGAACTGATTTTTGAGATGAAACGCATATTTCGGGTAAAATCAGGATTTGTTTTCATCCTTGATTGATTTATCATTACGTGCTGTATTTTGTAAGCTTTCAGACATCCATTAGGCAATGAATTTGTTTTTTTTTGTTTTTTTACTATACTTTATATACATATGAAAGAAGGCTTGCATTATGTTGGCGTACAAATTGCTTTCATGCCGCGGTACCAAAACCTCTCTGTAACAGGAAACCATGTTTATAAACAAAAACGATCCCATCCTGTTTTCAGCTACATCCTGGCTGACTACCACCCCTCCACTGTCTCCAGCTATTACTCTGCCTCTCCAGCCCTTTAAAAAATAAAATGCAAAAGATCATGCCCAATAACATAACCTTCACATAACTAACAATGCAAACTTTTTTTATACCTTATAATCAAGAAAACATGTACCTGTTTTTCACTGATTAAGTGTAGTGAAAGAAAAGCAGCATTCTACTGGCCACTTGTTTAAATGACTCGAAGTTACTGTGTTTGACTTTTTCATCATTTTTAATTTTTTTTTACATTGACAGTTTTATATTTCACAAATTGTGTTTTAAACAATTCACTTTATTTCGTACAAAAATGGCAGTATATACATACAATCATAGAAATATTAGTGAAAATATCTTGCACATATAATAATCTCATTATTGACAGTGGTGCCAGTTGGGTTCTTTTTTATGGACAATCACACCCTCATGTTGCCTCCTTCTCACTGGCGTTTTCCATTGAATCCCCATTGCATGCGTCCTTGTTGGCCTCAGCCTTCTTCATGGCCAGCTTTTCTGCTTTTTTCATAGCCAGTCTTTTTGACCTCCGTCTGATGCAGCATTTCACCACAGCTAAAACTACAACTATCAGCACCACCAGGGCCATCACAGCTATCAAGATGGGTATGAAGATGTTGTTGTGAGTCTCCATTTTCTCGACGTTAGTGTCATTACCTTGTGCGGTAGGTAGAGACTCAGGTAGGGGGTTGAGGGAAGGCCTTCTGCGACGACCTGGTCTGGTAGTTGGGACCATCAGATGGTCGTCCTCCTTTGGGAAGATTGGAGTAGGTGCAAGAATTTCCTTACATGCATCTGACTCCTCGTCATGTAGCTTCCCATCTTTGTCATAGCATGTGCATTTATACAACCCATCAAAGTAAATGCAATCATGTTTACATGACAGCCCTCTGCAGTGATCAACTACCACACAGTCATTTAATTGTTCCCTCCGTTCAGAGCCCTCCGGGCATGATACCACAGGACATGATACTGTATTACCTTCTATAGGCACCCCGTCCATCTCCCATTGCCCAGTCTCCTTAGAACATGTCAACATCTTAATGTGCGATAAACAAGACAACTCCATTACGGTTGGATCCACTGGGTTGACGCTAAGTGCCCCAAAGTCAGTTGATTTTAGAGCAGGACATGGCTGCATGGCTTTCGGCTTAGTGGCCGACTGTTTGCAGATGAATGGGTGAGGATTCTTACAGACCTTTGAGACCAGACCCCAAGTGCCATTAGAATGAAAAGCCAGTAGGGCACATAACATACCAGTGCAGGTTCCTTTTGGTTCTTCGAGCCACTCGATTGGTGAATTTCTTGGTAGGAGGTCTTCCTCACTGTCGCCCGATGTCCACTTGAAGCCCCTGAAAGGCCTGTCTGGATGAACACAGTCTTTCTTATTCTTCTTCAAACCAATCCAGAAATAAAACCAAGCCGCCTCTCGTAGCGCTATTTTACTGGCTATCTGGTTTAAAACATTCGATACCTCCTTTTCATTGGCTAATGTGATAAGGAATCCATTGGACTGGCACCTTTCCTGAGCCTTGGCAAAGTCAACAGGAGTCTCTTCAATTACATACTCCTCTGGCCCATGATTGAACATTGACATTTCATTGAAGACAGCACCTAATATACTCCAGAGGTATATCCAGCAGGAGTAGTAGCAGTGGTTTCCCATCCTCTCAGCCGCTGCTTTCACCGCTCTCCTGCTAGCTTATCTTCTGGCTAATGACTTTAACAGTGTCTCCCAATGAAGCCAGGTTGCTCGTCCCACAGCTTACAATCAAATCTATTCCTTTAAAATGACAGTTAATGATACCAGTGGATCTATAGTACAGTTGTAGTCTGGTCTGTATTCAACCCCTTGGTTCTTCTCCTGAGTGGCTTGGCTCACTGTTCTCATTCTGTGGTTGTTCTCCCACTGCTTTCTTAGCTGGTGCTGAACGCTCCTCCCAAGACAACAATCAGAGGAAGTGTGCTCCAACTTGATATGAATCTCCCTATTTCCTCTTGGGAGACTGGTGCGTAGTGGGGCTGGGTGGCGGCACAACAAAAATAATAGCTAACTACAAAACGAATTACCTTTCAATAAAAAACAATTGCCGCCCCAGGACGAGTAATAACTGAATGGTATAGTTCAGTTTAGAGAGGTATAAACCAATGTTTGCTTTTGTCAAATTCCCTCCAGAGATAGCCAGGCCTCTCTGGAACAACATTTTGTGTTCTTATCAGCAGCAGGAAGTCAGGTTTTGACGATCTAGCAAAACAGCTGCTAACCACAGCTAGAAGCCCAGGGATTAAACTGAAAAAAGGACTGTGTTTAGAAAAGGGAAAGAAAGGACATTGTAGCATGCTGATAAATCCACGCTGGTTGCAGGATGTGACCTTAACAAACAGTGGAAGTGTGATTCATTGCTTTTGGGAATATAGCAAAGTCAGAAACACACACGCGCCGGTCTCAAACACTGTATTCACAAGTTACTTGGTTTTCAACACCAACAAACCTGACACATTAACTCTCATTGTTTGTTGCTACAAAGTCAGGGTAGCTTTTCACTGGGGATATATTGAGTATTTCATGTCCCTTCCATAAGTGACTATTATTCAGCTCCTGCTGGACTTCTTGTCTGAGAGCCACAGATGCTTCCTGGAGGAAGAGTCCAAAGAATGTCAGGAAGGGTAGGGGTTTAAGTAGGAGGGGCCTCTTCAATGGCTGTAATGATTACTTATTTATTGTTTTTTATGTTGACCGGGCTCTTCTGTTTAAATAAAGGTTTACATATAAGGAACTGCAACTTTTGACAACAGCATACAGTACAGAAGGAAGATATCCATAATAACATTTGAACGATTCCTGTACAGCCTAACGTTCTTCTTAAGTGAATACTTTGCTTGATCTCCACTTAACTTTTCATACGGAGTTCTCAGAAAGACGCATGGCCTTTTAAGATTATGGGAGGAGATTGTGTGGTGGGGGTGCAGATACGGTTGTGACCACCCTAAATGGAATTGTGAGGGACTGGAACAGGAGTAAACCAGAAACCAAGGAAGAGTGAGACATAAACGGAGGAAGCCAATGTGTTTTCCTCTTTTTTGTTATTCCTCTCAGCTACTTGCTTTTGGGGACAGTACGTAAGTCACTTTGCATCAAGACAACCTTTTTAAGTTTGAATCTTCACAAAAAAAAACTGTTGGGTTCAACCGTTGAGTACAATTTGAATCACCCCAATCCCAGAACATTTAGTTTTGTTGTCAACCAAATTAGATAAATGACAACATGCATGCATTAATAGTATATTAGTATTAGCCATCTCTCTGTCTCTATCTGTAGCGCTCTCTCTCGCTCTCTCTCTCTCTCTCTTTCTCTCTCTCTCTCTCTCTCTCTCTCTCTCTTTCTCTCTCTCATTTGTCTCAGCGGGGACTCTAATGAATCTGACCAACACCGCTGATGCTCCCTAATGATTCAATCTGTGTCCATCATCTGAAAATTAATTTAATGCTGCTCTCTCACTGTTTCATTGGACATAGTATCCAGCAAAATACAAAGCAGTGTCAGTTATTTGTTCTGCAGTCTCGTCTCTGAACTAGGGTTAATGCATGTTGAACCTTAACCTGTCTGGTATCTGATAAAATATGTCTACAGTTTTAGCGGCTTGACAGCTCGCATCAAGTGTTTTTGTACTGTTGTTTTCCTCCTGAATAATCCACCGCCTGCAGGGCACTTCTCTGGTAGAAAGTGTTTCAACAGCCCTGAACCACACAGTCTGGAGGAACCCAACCATTTCTGTAGCCTGTGGTGTGTGTGGAGGGTTATGGGGCATTCATCTGCCTGTAATCTCTATTTCCCAGTGTGACTTAATAGGTTTACTGTAACGTTGAAAAAACTGTAGAATAGTTTGTACTCTATTTGATTAATATGAAGCTACTTTCTAATAAGTGGACATAGTTAAAGTATATGGGAGGCTCCTCATCGAAACTGGACAAAAAAAATCAAATAGTAGGTTTTTTTCTAACCTGGACTATGGCAGATAGTGAATAAACAATTCATGTTGTAATTTGTGTTTTGAATTATTTTGGAGCATTAGTTTGGTTCCTACATAAATGCACTCAATGCTTGTGGCAGTTGTCTTGAGTTATAGAGAACCCTGCCTAATATTGAAATGACCATAAAATCTCTTCCAGAAAGTGCCAGGCCTCCAGTGTACTGTAATGGGAGAGTTGCGATGCTGATGATACAGGGGGGGCTGTTGAGTAGGAGTCAGATCAGCTCGATGACACACATATCTACGCAATGTGGAAGAGAAAATTCAAGACAGCCTTGTAGAAAAAGGCATTCCTTATTAACAAAAGCAAGCATAGTATAACATTTATTTAGAATTTTCATTAAGAGGTCGGCTTGGCTGTAATGTCTGTTTGTGTGTTTGCACTATACAAGGGGCACATACAGTAACAGGTGAATGCAATTATAACTGTAACCAAGACAGGCTAATTGGATTTAGCCCAGCCTCTTTATGATTTGCCCAGCACATTAATAAAATATGGTGGCATTCATTCAGCTCAATACACTGTTGGCAGTGACACCTTGGGGGGAAAGAAACCTTCAAACACAATGATATAATGAGGGATGATATGGAGCTCTGTGGCAGAAGGGTTTTGGATTCACACTCTTATAAGGAGGCCTGCCTGAGTAATGAAAAGTCTAATCATATCCCCTGACTATGAGGGATGCGTCTGGACTGTTGCTATTATTACTCGAAACATACCTTGACTGATGGAGAAGCTGGACTGAAAACCTGGTTTAGTTTGTTAGAAGGACATGTAGTATACTGTTGACAACGGTGGAACATTCAACTTTTTCTCTTTTCTTACACTAACAAAATACATACAAAAATATTTCTTAGGCTTGAAAATGTTTGCTTGGTTTCTCTTTCTCTGTTGGTCAACAACTATGACACACTTGCTTTGATGATGTAAAAATATATTTTCTCGAGTTAAGCGGGCCGGAATTTCTTTCTGTATGCAATTATCATAAGAAAGTCTCGTGTTTGAAGTTTTTGACCACTTTAATATCCGTATGATTAATATCATGAAAAGACGAATTGTTTTTCACCATCGTGATCATGGAAAATCGTAATGCAACACAGGAGGCAGAAAATTCTATCTTGCTGTCTCTATGCTTGCAAATTGAGAATGAAATAATTCATTCATAAATGTGCACCCAGTTTCATAATTATTTATTTTTCTACCAGTAATTTTCTTCCCCGGGGTGTTAACCCTTCATTTTACCATAAAGAAACAATTTAGTGGTGTCAAATAAAATGGCAACAACATGGGAGTCACACTATATAAGGGAAGAGATCATATTTCAGTCTACCAAATGAAACTCTGGTTGTTTCTACAACAGGTAAGAGATGTCATCTCAACGTCCACACAGACAGCATGAAACTTTAAAATGTAAAGAATGTACCAAGACAAGATATTGTCAACCATCACACACATACGGTGATGACAGATGTGCATGATCTCCAGCTGCCAGTGGCAACATGTCAACTGATCGTTCTGTAAAATGGCAGCTGCAAAGATAAATACTATCTACTTAAAGTATTGAAATAAAGTAGAATATCTCTAGGCGAATTCTGTCTGGGTATGCTAGCCAAGTGTGTTGTTCAGTCATCTGAATAAATATGGCTCCAATGTTCGCACCAGAGGTCAAACTTCTCATTTTTGAGTCAGGGATAAGCAACATAAACTAGAATATTGTACAAGGGAATAATTGGGGTCACAAAGCCTTGTGCCATCAGTAAGTCACTGAGTGGAAACTGAAGTTTGGAACTGTGATGAAGGTGACTCAACAATACATCTTATGAACGGTAGTTGCTGTGCAGAGCTTCATTTTAAATTGGGCAAATAAACATTTGTGTCAGCATGCAAAAAAATATTGAAAAAGCCCTTCAGGTTATTTATTGACTTGAGTTTGGTATAAATATGAAAGGAACATTTTTATCTTTATTTCATCCAAACGGAATAAAATGTTTAATATTGTAATCTAGATTGCATTCCTAATATCAGGTTGATAATATTATTTGTCAACCCTCTTACTGAAACGTACGGTGGCCCTGAGAGGCCAAACGCACTGCAACTTAAGAAAACATGCAAATAGACAAAACACAAGCAGATTAAGAAAACGTCTACATCAATTTGACAACACATGCACAACATTTAGAAAACGTGCTGCAAATTGAGACAACACAACACATTATAGAAACGCGCTGCAAATACAAAAACCCAACACATAATAGAAAAGCACAGCAAATACAGGCAGCACAAGGGGAATGTTTCCAGATGACACCTAAAAGTGACAAGGATAACACAAGAACAAAGGACCTCCGTTGTGTTGTCTGGATTTGCAGCGCATTTCTGTAATGTGTTGTGTTTTTGTATTTGCAGCCCGTTTCTGTAATGTGTTGTGTTGTCTGAATTTGCAGCACGTTTTCGAAATGCTACGCATGTGTTGCTGTGTGTTGCTACGTATGTGTTGCTATGTGTTGCTAAAATGTTACATCATTTTTTCTTATTTTGCTTTTGTTTTGTCTATTTGCATGTGTTTTCTGAAGTTGCAGTGCGTTGGCCTCTCAGGGCCACCGTAGAAACGACCTCTATAAAACTAAAAACAAAGTAAAAAATTGTTACAAACCTTTTCCGTTTCCTTTGTCATTACTATGATAACATTCAATGGAATTATGATCTTGTGTAGAATTGTAATTGTAAAAATCTGAGGAAGTTGAAGGGGATTTAAAATACGTAACAATTAATAATAATGACACGGAACTTGACTGGGAGCCAGTGTAGGTGAATGAATGTGGGAGTGATGTGCTGCCAGGGGTTCGGTGCATGTGAGTACATTAGCAGCAGAGCTCTGGATGTACTAGACCCTATCCAGGCCTTTGTTGGGCACCCCATATAGAACTCCGTAGCGGTAGCGACAAAGGCATGGATGAGGGTCTCTGCCACTGAGTCAGTGTGATGGCCAAAGTCTGGAGATGTATTTGAGGTGTTAGGCCGTTTTGGTGACGGATTTGATGTGGGACAGGGTGGAATTGAGAACAACCCCCAGGTTGTGGATTTCTGCGTAGGGGTAGATTTGGGCAGCCGTTAATGGTGAGGTGAAGGTCCCCAGCCCTCCGAAGCAGTGCCTTGGAAGCCACAACCTTGGTTGATATAACCACACCTAGTGGGTAGGGTGTTTGAGTGGGGAAAGGCATGTGGAGCTGCTGGCGCCAGCTAATAGGCTAACTAATGCTACCTTTAGGGAGTGTCATTTATTGCTGTTTTCAACAAGACCACAAGAAAGAGAGATAGATTGGAGGGAGATAAATGTTGAGACGGGAGCTTAGAGCTATAATTACATAGCTGGTATTCTTTCCATATGTTGATGTGCATCTATAAATAAATCCTTGGAACTGTGCCAGGCAACTTCTCCCCCCCCCCCCCCCTAGCGAATGGAGATGGATAGATGTAGATAGAAAGGAAGAAAGAATCGATTGAAGGACAGTGCGAAAGACGATGTGTGAGTGTGGAAGAGACATTCTGTAGCAAAGAAAGAGATAAAGTGTCTGAGAAGCTAGAAGGAGTATGAGTCATCCCTTAAGTGAGTAATGGAGAGATGTGCATTATTTGAGAGTGGAATGAAGTAGGGACGGAGAAAATAGGTAATTTAGTGCTGCTGTAAAATTACTTCCACGGCAGAGTTTCTTGGGGATTTGCGTTTTTCTCTGCGTTATGGAAATTAGAGGCTTGTCAGTCTTTCAGTCTTCTGCAATCTTCTACTGCATAATCATGTCCTGTATTGTCACAGACCATACAGTTACAATCATTTTCAGAAGATGCTGGCATTACAAAAACCACTACAACTATCTAAATTCCGGAGGGGCCACTAGATATGTTTCCTGTGTATAGCTGATGGTTTTTAAGTGTCCACTTCCGTTTGATATCCCTTATGGCTATCACTTGAACTGATGAACAATAGTCACACTTAAAGACACCTACACTACGCTATTTTTGAGTTGCCTTGTGCTAGAGAAAATGGGCATGGGTCCTTCAATGAACATGAACCACCTGCCCTAACGGAGGAAGTAGAGTGTCAGAGAGCACACACTCCTTTGTTTTGCACCTTGGCATAAGCAATCCTAGGAAGTCACACCCATAGATACTGGGTCTTTCTCAGGGTTCATGACAGTCTTGTGAAGCCTATCCTCAGTCTGTTGAAATAAACTGAAAGTAATGTTAATATCTACAAACTGTGTGTGTGGGGGAGTGGGGGGAGGTGGTGTTGGTGCGTGTGCGCGTGTGTGTTTGCCATCCATCTGTAACCTGCTGAGTCACAATTAGAAAGCACAGTCAAATGGAACAAGAGGGGAGCCGGGCCACAAGTGTAGACTGTGTGTGCACAAACGATGATTACATGTCCGCCGCCAATAAACCTAAAACACAACATATTGTTTTATTTCTAAGGTCAAATGAACGTCTGCTAATTGGTTGTCTCTCCCTCATTACCGCTCTCAGCAGCAGTCGACAGTGCAGTCTTAAACCTCCCATATAAACACAGCCAGGATTTTAGCCCCAACGCTGTACTCCTTGCATTAGTCACACCTTCTTGTTTTTGTTCATTTCTGGTACGGAGCTTTAAATCAAAGAAGACATACTATGAATATTTATGTCCAATGACTGTGACCTTGGTTTGAAAGCGCCCTACGAGATGTGCAATGTGCTGCGACACAATTCAGTTATGATGAAAATTGCCTTCTTGCCGTTGCTTCACAGCAGGCTGTAGACTAGAGGCTACTGGGAGATGAACACTGGGAATAGAAACGTTTTTTGGAGTAGATGTTGTCAGCAACACTATAAAATACACAGCAGGATTTTCATTTTGTACATTTGTGACTGGACCATTTTGGGGCCCTCCAGTTACACAATTATCCCAATAGTATTCAGATTATCATGTTGAATAAAGGAAGTGCTTATTGCCACTGTAAGTTTTACAAAAAAGAAAACTAACATCGTTGTTAGTGACACACCTCACTACCAGCCCTAACAAGTGAGTGACTTTTGCTTACAGGTGCTGGATCGTGGACGTAAGCAAGCATGCATGTACTTTTTTTGCATTTATAATTGCGGCTTTACACTGCTCTCCTTAGCTGTGGTTTTGTTGTTGATGTAATTGGATTGATGTATCAATCAGACCAATGGTTTATGCCCTTGCCTCGACTCCTCCCACCTATGATGTTATTTGACCTGGTGTTGCCAAGCTTTAATGGTGATTGATATGCAGATGAGCTTTGAGAGCATGTGGGGTGTGTATTAGCAGAGATGGGCAGGTGGGGGAGATTAAGATGGATTTGATTGTAACCTTTCATTAAACAACCGTGACCCATTTTGGCTCCTTTAGATCTGAAGTGGTGATAGGTAAGACACCAAAAATAATTAAGAGACTGGGCTACAACAAGAGTGTTCATCCATAATCATTTATTGCCATTTTACATTACAATAAAGGGGATGGCCATAGATATTGTATTTGCAATAAGTGGCTAAATAACTGTCCAGTTCTCCTGAGTCCAGTCACAGAGGCTGTGCAGAGGTTGAATAGCTGGACATTTGGATAGATGCCTCCTGTCAAAAGCCCATTAACCTAGCAGCTATATTTGGACCATGGTTCCTCACAGCCTGGCAATCACATTGATAGCTCTGCCCTTTCTCGTGTGAACTCACATCAAAGCCTAATTGCATCTTTGTCTTAAGCAATGTGTTCAAATGAGCCAACAACATCCAAATGATTAGCGGCGTGTATTCGTGTGCTCGTATTTTGTTGTGCTCAGTACAAAGTCAGCAGATTATGTGGGAATTATTTTTGTGGGCTGTGGTTGTAATGATACATAGGAGGAGGAGGAAGCAATGACAGATCTAATCTCGGCGAGGCAGGGACAGACGCAGCGAGAGAATCAACGTCAGAGTACACCAAGTACTGATGTCTAAGCAGTCACGCTTCCCATGGTCAACCTTTAGCATTATGGAATTAGGACTTTAGTTTTATTACATTGCATTTGTTATATGACCCATGTCTAATGTAATATTTCAAAGGCTTTTGAAAGGCCCTTGGACTTTTTGATCTCCCTCTACCCTTGCTTTTATCTCTTTCGTCTTTGTTGGATACTAGTAACCTTCTTTTCTTACAGTAGTTACTGTCTTTATTATTGTTTGAATATTTGCTCTTTTCTTCTCTCCTCATACTTACTACTTAATACACTTTTTTTACTCCTTTCTGAAACAATAATTGTCTGTGTTTTTAATGTGATGGTTTCAATTAAGTGTGTGTGTAAATCACTTAGCAGCTCACAAAAAAGCACTTAGCTGATAACAAATCAGAGGTGGTACTAGTAAGCTGTATGCAAATGTATGCAGATATAAACTGTATGTCTGCTCCTGAAATACCAGTTATTTCAGTATTTTATAAATATAACACACAATAGAATAATCAGCATAGATTGAAATTGGCGTTCAGCAAGTGAGACATGTATGTTGCCTACTCCACTGCCCACACCAACTCAAGCGCGCAGACATAAACACATTTAGTCATATACACACACAAATACACTCTCTCTCTAAATAGTGAGTCACCTCTGAGCCGTAACTAAAAGCAATGTCAAAAAACAACACTGAAACAACTCCTGCATCATAGAACAACAGACTTAGAGTGCTGCTTTCAGATTCAGCACTGCAGCAAATTTTAAAGGCAAAATTAAAAAGGCAACTGTTTGGTAAATTATTATAAATTATCATATTAAATTATATAGTATTAGTATTATTATTACTCACTTTTCATTAATGTGTTTACATTGTAGTCCAGTGTAAGCTCCTAAAACTGCAGCCTTAGCTCAAAAACGTTGAACCTAAAGCTGCTCCTAAGCCGGGTAAACTGGCCCTAAACCAGAATAATGCCACATCGTACACCTTGTAGTCCAAGGAGCCTTGATCTGAGGAAGTATTTACTGTACAAAAGAATATGCAACACATACACATGTACACACAAAACCCACTTTAGTCTCTTGTGATAAACTGCTTTGTGGTGTCAGTACGGCTAACAGCTGCTAGTACAGTAGTAGGCTATTTGCAACCCTGGCCTGCATTGTCCTAATAAAGCTAATGTCTGTTAGGCTCCTTCCTCATCCCTTTAAGACAGTAGATCACATTGACTGTTTATATTCCTGAGGCACTGCTTATTTTACTTGCTTTTATTGATGTCCAGCTTTCCCCCACATCATTGATGCATTCCATTATTACCTATTACTTTATGTGCTGCACTTTATTAAAATTGTGTGTGTGTGTGTGTGTGTGTGTGTGTCTGTGTGTCTGTGTGTGTGTGCGTGCGTGCACGCGTGCATGCGTGCGTGTGTGTGAGTGAACGTGTTCTGATTTCAACTGCTTTTTAGAGCAAAGGGATTTTCATAGGCTCCAAACCTGCCAGTACAGGACACAGTGAGCTAACAGATCAAAGATATCATAATACAGATGTCAGCAAATAATTATACTCTCAAATGTGTTTTGTTAGAAAGTCAGCAATAACCAGACAACAGCTAAGTGCCTGTTATAATTAAAGGTCAGTCTTTCCCTTTCATTTGAACATCCAGTATGGTTTATGTAGAAAACAACTGGAAATAGAACATTTTGTCTAAGTAATGAGCAACAGGCAATGGACAAAAACATTTTTATTTATTTTTTCAGAATTTTTATGGTGATTTAACTAAGGCACCTTTTTCACAGTTATTGTGTCCATCTAAAAGGTTTAAAATATTTCTATTTTGCATACCTATTTATCTATGTGTTTGGATAAACAACATATACAGTATGTGTTTTTAAATAAATATGTTTAGTGTGGAAGCACTGGATGATGATTGCAGGTGATCTGAGATGAAGGGATCTGGTGTTAATGAATGATTTGTATATTTCTGGCTTTAGATTTACCTCTACTTTTATAGATCCATACTTGTTGACCTATTTTATTTTACAATGGTTAAAAAATTGCTTTTAGTACAAGTTAAAACAGGCAACACATACAATGACAATGTACATTTGTAATCCAACTATTTCACATTTGTCAAACTCTGCTGAATCAACCCATGGAGAGATTCCCCTTTTGAATAACACTTCAGTGGAGGCCTACATCTGCAGTGTATGTGAAGCGTGCGACATCGGGTGTACTTCGGTTCTCTGTGTGTATTATGTACTGTGCAAGGCTTACTACTTTGCAGTATATTTACTGTACATCTGCCTCAATTAGTCAAAAGTAAATATTATTGTAAGTTTGTGAGTTTTAGAAGTCCAAGTTAGAGTTGGGTAAGTAAGTTAACTTATTGCTCAGGGACACACTAGTGGTGGTGTTCCCAGGTGGGATTTTAACTCCTGACATTCTGATTGCCAAATAGCGGTTCTACCCACTCTGCCGCAAGCATCCACGATTCAACAAAGGCCTAGATCAGTGCAGTCAGTCTAAAAATGGCGGGATTTGTGTGTACAATCGACACAATAAGGCTTTTTACGGATGCAAACATAAAACGTAGTCTCTTTTGTTGTGGTTTAGTGCACATTATTCAGGCTAGTGAGCATTTTGAAATGGCTATTGCCATAGCGACAGTGAAGACTTAAGATAAAACTGGAGATTGTTTTGTTTTTCACTGAATGTTTTGGAGATGGAGAGCAGGTTTCACTATGGCAACAGGCACATGAGAGATGAGGGGGTGTGCTAGTTTAAGGAAACACTTACGCATATAATTTTTTTAATGACCTTAGAAGACTTACCAAAGTAAAACCATGGTTCACGGATGCCCTTTCTCTAACCTAGAATCAATCAAGCCTTTTCATTTTATACATTTATTTAGTTTAGGCTAACTACATATTTTAATATAAAGAAATGCATAAAATGAAAAGGCTTGATTGATTCTAGGTTAGAGCAAGGGCATCAGCGGTCAGTGGTTCTACTTTGGTAAGTCTAATTGAAACACTTGCCGTGTCATTATTGATACTTTGAGGATCATGGATCCTGTCTTACTCCATTGCAGAGTAAAGACACCAAGCATCTTTGAGAGTGTTGTTGTAGGCGTGAGCAACATGTTGTCTCTCATTGACAGAGAGAACTACATTTTTACACTGGTGTCAAACACAGTAGAGGTTAAGTTACATCACAAACTGGACTAATGAATATAAACAAGCTGTTGCTGCTACAAAGTCACTAGGTATCAGATAGTATCCAGTAATCATTTCACAACAATATGAGAGTGGGACACAGACAGAAGGGGAGTGACAGAAGGAGGGAAGGAGATTAAAGATGGACTATTAACGGGTGGGATCGAGAATGATGAAGCAGGCTTCGAAACACATCTAAGGTTGTGCATCTGCTGTATAACCAAGTTTGGTTCTTCAGTCTGTTGTTGTGTTATGAATAATAACAAGCAGTCTGGCAATCGTCTCAGCGGGTCCTGGACACAGACTCAAGGTCACTGTTATTCCCCACCTGCAAAACAGGAAAGTAGGGGACTGTCAACAACAGCGTGAAAACAGCTATAACTCCTAAACAGTGAAACATACAGAGAAGACGGCATCAAACCTCAGCCCCCTGGAATGGTACCACCAGCCAGTGTTGAGGAGGTCCTAGAAGATCTGTCTTTGTGGGTGATGTATTTTGGTAGTTTGGTATTTTTGGGTAGGCAGCAGCTGCATCACAGCGCTATGTATAGCAGTGGGAGAGGAGTCATTCCTCAGCCTGCTCTCGTCCTCTTCTCCTCCGCCTCCTTCACCTCCTCCTAGGCTGGGCTGACTGTGTGTTACTATGGCTGAGTTAAAGGAGGTTCCGGGGACAGCAGTCGTGGCAGAGGGCAGCCATTCCTCTCTCTGTCATGGTCGTCCTCCTCCTCTCCTCCTGGTCCTGCCTTCTGGTCGTGCAGACTGGTTGAACGAGGTGACATGAGGAGGAGAACAGAGATGAGAGCCTAGAGTAACAGAAGGGGTAGTGGGGGAGACTGGGCACCGTAGTCTGAAATACAGTGCCAAACAATATGCATCTTTTTAATGGTCTAGTTACTGTATCTTAACAAGATCTGTCACACGTCTGTTGGGAAATGTGTTTTTTTGTCTTATTTCACTAAACCTCTAAATGGGTCATTGGTAACTTCAGTCCATATTGGGCAATTCTCCAGATAATAATAAATGATACACTTTCTCATAATCTGAATCTAATATACTGTACATGTTTTAGATGACTACTTGCACAGCAGGAGCAGGGTAGACTTTGCTGTACACACACACACACACACACACACACATACACACACACACAAACAAACCGAAAACCTTTGAATTTAATATAATTATCAAAGTGTATAGCTCTGATTTGTAAGTGCAGATAGTCATGTAATCCCATATTGATTGGCATATGGAGTAAATGGGAGCATTTTGTTCTAGCCATGAACAGACGATTGTCATGTCGCTCTGGGTGTTTGATTTATCTTCTGTCTGCTGGATGGCAGATTTGTCCCCCCTGAGGGAAGTAAAGCACTGCGACTTGGCCAGAATGACAACACAACCAAGAATGACAACACAACCTGCTGTTACCTGAGTCCTCACTTCTACCTTCATTTAACTCAATTATAGTCAATTTAGTCGCTTACTTGGTGGATATTATCCTCTGGTGGAATTTGTCCTTTTCTGCTACTTAAAAGCTGCAAGGTTTTGAAAAGAGTGTCAACCAGTAAAAAAATTATTAAATAAAAATGTCTCCAATCTTTGCAAGAGGTGAATACCTCTTAATGAATGTTCAAGACACCAATTTCTTTTATGTATTTATTATAATTTTTCCCTGTAGCAGATCTTGCCAAGTGGGAAAGGACTGATCAGTCTAGAACTAGCCATGGTGACCAGCAGTGTGTGGATCAACAAACTAACCACAAAATGAGTCAGATTTTTCACTTAGAAAGATTGATTCACTGACACACTTGAAGTGATTAACAATCTGGTTGCTACTGATTAGATGTTTAAAGACTGTCACATTCGATAACTACACCAGTGTTTCCCCTATCATAGTGATTGCAAGTGCTGCATCTAATTGATTTGGGATTGTCTATTTTCAGTGAACAGTTGAAGAGGTTCCTAAATTACTTTAGCCCCGTCATGCCCTGGGGAAAATATCATGCAGAGGAAAAAATTACCCAATGCCTGTAGAGCCACTAAACTACCAGAGTAATACATTCTTATATTTCTATTGAATCAATTACACAACCTAAGCCACAGAGCAAATAGGCTACTGGATGTTTTTGACAGAATCTTCCAAGCATCCAAGTGAAAGATCCTTATAATCCTAATCTTGTTTATCAATTAGTTTCCCGGCTGTCATCCATATGATATGTGCTGTACTTTAATGTTATTCCTTGCTTAGCTTAGTTTCTCGCTCTCCTTTTCCCGCAATAAGCCATAAATATGTGATGATTTCCTAAGAATGCTACTCTGTACCCATATCAATTTTGCATATTTTTCCTTCCGTGTCTTGGCGTTAATTTTTATTCTAGCCATACCCTTGACAAAAATGTCTTTTATTTGGTGAAAATTATCTGAATCTCCTTAAAAGTCACTGAATATATTTCTACTTGTTGACATCTTTTCCAGAAGCAGTATAAAAAGCTGAATTCAAAGACACACCTGTCCCTATTCACAAATTACAGGCCTTTTAAACTTGCATTGGTAAATAACTTTTATTTCAGGGCTGCTCTCTTGAGATTTCAGCTAGCATGATCGAGATCAGTGTGTTCTTATTTAAAGTGTGGTTTCACCGTGAGATACAGTAAAAGTGTATCTTCAATACTTGCAGTTAGACCTCTCCATGAATGAATGGTGTGTCTGTCAACCATCTGTGTTCAATAATGTAATGTTTTTGAGTCTGACACGTTTAGAGGGAAAGTTATAGGATACTGTATCGACAAAATATATATCTGTATTTATCTATTCATGGTGGTAATAGTCCCACCCAATTTAACACAGCGTTAGTAATGAGGTGTGAAGTCACAGAGTAGAATTGATCTGGAGTGACCATGTGATCAATGACTTTTAATCATTCTCTCGCTGGCCTGACAGGTAAACAACACTAAATCAATAACACGCTGGGTGACACTTTACCGATATAGATGAAATATTTAATGTTATTGTAGCAGTAAAGTGACTGTGTATCATGTGAATAATTTGCATTATATAATTTCAATATAAATCAGCCTCGAGGGTTTTTGCTTTTTTTATTCTCAATAATATTTCCTTCTCAAGCTGTCTTTATAAGGTTCACCATGTTCTTACAATTTAAATAGTTTGTAGACCCAAATTAAACCTGTAAACACCCTTCAAATATTATGAACCTTATGTACCTTATTTATCGAGACAATACAAACCTATTAACGTCATCACCAGTCCTGTCATGAGGGCGGTAAAGTATATACTTTGGTACATTTTCTCGGTTACCAATGACACCTTCTCTTAGTTAAAATGCAATATTGCAATAGCTTAATTTAGTGGCTTGTAAAATAAATATTTGATGTATAGTTATAATCCTACTTGGCCTGGTCAATTATTGTTCCATCAGTGCGCAAGCATAATTATGCTTTCAAGCAAATTAAACATTTTACATTACAATTTCAAACCCATAAATGACAATTCATGACATTCTGTACGTCATTGGAATGACAGACTATGCAAATGAAAGGAAAGTCTTTTATTAGAAACATCAGAAATAACACTGTATTAACAAGGCAAAGATATTATGTATAGAGACAAGGCAAATTAATACACTGCTTCTCTCTCCCTCAGGCCGCATCATACAATACAGCCTCTTTATGCCAAACCACTCGCTCTTCAGAACCCCAAAATGTAACGGAACTGATTATGTGCAATCTTTGTCATGAATTATTGTTGTATATTCGACTTGCTAACCATGCCACAGTGAAGCCTTTCGATGAAGACAACTTTTCATATGGTTACTTCATTTGAATAAATAAACTTTTATGACTGGTTTAGTCAGTGTCACATAAACAGATGGGAGTTATAAGGGTGAAGAGAGCTGATTAAGTACAAAGTAGCTTAACAGGCAGCATACATAAAACCTAAACATTCAGGCAGTCTGTTTGCAAAGCATGTTAGCAAATCAGATCTGGGTTCAATTGTTTAAAACATTTGTTTTAGCCTGATGAAACAGTTAATTTTAATAATCAAATAATTTAATTAACTTAACTTAACAAAAAAGTTTGAAACTTCCAATATTTTTGGACCCAGGTCTGAATTGAGTACTAGCTTCTGAATTTACTTTAACATCTATTTAGATAGGATCACTACGGTCCCACAATGCGAAAATATTGATCTGGAAAAACTAAATAAATTAATGAGACCCAAGAAAGAGATATGTAGAGAGTTAAAGAATAGCAGGGATTGTACAGAGAAGTGGGAGAACAAAAATGCAGATCTATACATCCGCGTGTGAGATGCTTAGGTAGCAACAATGTGCTGACTGTACACCATACAGCCTAATCGAAAAACTTGTTTCACCTGTTTGATAAGGTTTTACAAAGAAAAGTATGAACACAGAGACTGTCCTGCCAATATTGTTATAGCTAAAATATATTGGTTTTGTAGCATCACAGACAAAAAAGTTGGTTGTAAATAGTTAAGTTTCGTTGGGCACATATGCATGGATAAATGTTAGACCAAACAAATTACATCTTATCACACACGGGCAGTATTCTAGGGCAATGTCGATAAACAATTTTCCAGGATTTGTAGTTGAGTGAGAACCACTGACAAAACATGGAGAATAATCCACAAGTTCGTGAAAAATATTTTTGAACATCCTTTTAAATTCACCCATCTACATGGTCTTCAAATAAGAATTGGCGCATCATACACCTAAGACAATACAGTTACAATTGCTTCTTTCATCAGCCTACATTTACAAGCAAGAAGTAAATTTTCAGTTCTTCCAATACAATTTTTGACCATATATCAATAAATCTGATGTTACAAATGTAAATGCTTAGAAGTGGTTTCCAGCGGATAGCCAAGCAATAATTGTATTATGTATTTTATATATATTATTTTATAATATACATGGACTCTACAGCAAGTTTGCTGTTTGTTTATCAACCAGTCATCCTTAAGAAAGTTAACAGAGGGGGGATTTTATTCCTATCAAGAAAAAACTACTTTAAGACCTCACATGTATTCCGATGTGTTACTCTGGAGTATGGACAACGTTCCTGAACAAGGCTCAAAGGGTGTGGGAAAGGGGTTATTATAAAAAAATTAAGCTGATATGATGGCTTAGGTGACTGCTGCATACTGAACAGACAGTCCCCAGTCTATTGCTGATTTGATGGTTAAATTTAGGCTACTGCTGATACGAGCGTGGATCAAAGGGCTAGAATGATTGGTTGGTGCTTTGGTTATGCCACTGACTCAGGCCGCGCTAGAGACGGCAAGTTTCTTCAGGTGGTCCATGAAGACCTGCAGGCTTACATCATCAGTCAGGATAGGAGCACCAGACTCCTGGCCAGAGAGACAGAGGGAATTGAAGGAAGTTAGCTTGTTAATGAATTAAATAAGCATGTTTGTGTGTTTACTCCAGAGAGTTGGGGTGTAACGAACCTGACGACTGTGTGCATCTGACATGTGCCACTAAGGTCACACGATGACTTTAATTACTGGCTTTTGAACCGATACTCGGGGTGGATAATTACGACTAATCTGCCTTGAGGCTTTCAGATTAATGTCCCTAATCACACACACCTTTACAATAGAGATTGTTACTGTAGCAGATAAGCAGTAATTTGCAAGCAATTTGCCTCACCTTCACAATACGCATTCTTACGGATTCTTATAAAAGAAGATACTGTATTGCATCATCTAACATGAAAACAAGTTTGCTTTAAATTCAAGCCCAGTAATTGTACAGTTCAATTGTACAAAAAAGAATAACAGATTAGAAATAGTTGCCACATTAAAAACTATACTGGACCATACCTGTCCCCAGGCATACATGTTGTTGTGAGTTTGGGAGGGGTTTACTTTGGACAGCAAGAAACGAGCCTGCAGAGACACAGAAAAACATATTTAATTAAAGACTTCATAGCACTTTATACAAACCAAATTAAAAAGGTGTGATATCTAGGTGATTAGGTCAGGGATGCGCTTATCTAATCTACCTGACTTCTGTTTTTATTTTTGTTTTTTTACCTTCATTTGTTGAAAGCACTTTTTTTAAGATAAAAGCGTCTGCTAAATGATTGTGATGTGATGTAGTTTACCTGGCTGCCTCCGTGCTCTGTGTCGATGTAGCGAGGCATGGGGAAGCGAGCGTGCAGCAGCTCCTGTGCGTCGTCCACCGGAGCTTGGAGAAGATGGCGGAAGTTCTCGTACTCTGGCATTTCCTGGTAGCCAGCTTTACGCCACTGGGAGACCGTCTGGTAGGATGAAGGGGAGGAAGAGGAACAGAAGGAATAATATACCATACTCTTTGCTCATAAGCCCTACGTTCTGACAGGCTGAGGTAGAGAGTAGTTGGCAACTGTATCCCAAGAGTCTGCGTTGAAGATGATGTCTGTAGCGCAGTGATTTTACTTTCTTTGTCTGGCTCAGTCAGGTTGCTTGAATATTAACTACCGTTCCCTGTTCTGTGCATTCAGTCAAATCAAGGAAAGAAGCAACCTGGAAGCACTGATCCGTATCAGAACCCAGCTCCTCCAATGGCAGATGTCTCAGCCCTTTGTAAGGAGTGTTAAGGAAGGATATAGTCCCAATGAAAAACAGTGCCTCCCTGACAACTCCTCAGACACAAGGTGGCAAATCAAAGGCAGTGCTTAACAGCCAACCGGGCTGTATTGTAGATTGGTAGAAGCTAGGTGCTAGGCTACAGACTATACCTCTCCATGGTAGATAAGGATCTGGAAGAAGGTGTCCATGAGGAGGATCCTGTCTGGGAGAATGCTGCTGCTGTCCAGCAATACAGGCTAGAGAGAAAAAAGACAAACATTATGGTCAAAACTGTTACAAGTATAGCTAGTCAACAAGCCTCGTCTTTCAAAAGGACATAATTAATACTAATATTCCTTACTGGGGGGGAAAAAGGAGGCAGTTAGTCTTACTATGTCTAACACTTTTTACAAGCACATTTTTGGTTTGCCTAGAAAAAATAGGAGGGAGATTCATCATTTATGTATAAATCTCTGCAACATAAATCGCTTGCCTGCCAGCCAGCTGCATAATTCTGCCCCAATCAATAACGCTGCTGTCTTCCAATTAAAACAGATTAGAGATGTGCAGATTTAATAGATTAGGGACCAGTCTAATCCCTGGCACCTAGGGATCGAACCTGCACACAACCCTGTCCCTCTAGGCTCAAGGTCATATCTCAAACAACAAAGTATACAAGCCACGCAGAAAGTGACAGTGCACTTTCTTCTAGCAAAAAGCGTGTCAAATCAGTGTGCAAAATCACACCGGCTCAAACACTTCAGTTCACACGAGTACAGCAAACTGTCAAATATTCGCTGTCAGAGTGTGATCCACACTGGGACTGCAGGAGTGTAATTCTATAAATCCTCACATAGTTGTCCCTTTCCTATTCTGACTATCTCCCCTTGACGTTTCCTGTCCCACTCTGTACTGGACTGTGTCTTGTGTAAGAGAGAATTGCAGTGAGAGCCCAGAAAACACTACAGTTCTGCTGGCTAAGGAGAGCGCCTGACCAGCAGGTCTTCTGCTCTTAAAGAACCACAGAAACGGTTGGCCTTGACTACACAGGGTTTGATGCTTGTACAGCATCAGCTGAATGAATGCCTGTTAACCTACAACGATGTGGTGGAAACTTTGTCCTCTTGAGCCTAAGCTCTGTATATACAGGCGACCATTGAGATAGGCCTCTATGGGTTCCACACATTCAAAAGGCAACCATTTAAACCCCTGGTGACCTCTAGCAGTAGAGGACCAACCTACAGAAGCAGTTACGCATTTCATCAGCTAAATATGATACCATTTATGTCAAGGTAACTGCTGTAATTTTCTACATGGATTTGTCAAAAGTGTAAATGGCAGAAAGTTATATACACTAACATTAAATAAACTAAGCTGGTTGGATACTGACTTCTGAAAAGTCTGAACAGAAAAAGCACTCATAACCCCAGCGGGTGAAGATCCCTTCCAAATGCCCAAGGTGGCGATAAAGATCCCACAAATTCAGAGCACATCTGAATCGTCCCCCGAATTCGTCTGTCCACCATGGGATCGCGAGCCTTCAGCTGCTCCGCCCCACGTCTATGGAACTCCCTCCCCCCTGACATCAAAAATCTGGACTCAATTTCCTGTTTCCAAAACCACCTCAAAACCCATTTGTTTAGGCTGGCTTACTGTCCCACGTGATGCTTTTTAATGCTTGATTGCAGGCTCCATGCCTTTTTAATTGTATACTACTTATTTTGATCTTATTTTATTTTATTTATTTTTATTATTTTTATGAGAACTGTTTTTTATATTACTGTACGGCGACCTTGAGTGCCTTGAAAGGCGCCTTATAAATTCAATGTATTATTATTATTATTATTACATCTTCCGTCTGACTAAGAGTAACTAACAGTGTAACTTGCCATGATCAGTTCACAAAATGCAAACAGGTACAGCATCTAATCTTATCTACAATCAAGTCGCCAAGATACAATATTTATTAAGTTTGTGAGTTAAGTTGTGTCATAATTTGCCTGTAGCCCATGCCAGCTTGAAGGTCAATTGACCAACAACAATTTATCGAACCAAAACAGAAGAAACAAATTGGCCAATTCAGTTGGGTTCACCTAAAGTCTATATCAGCTAAACATGACCGGTGGAAACCCTGTGCAAAGCAAAGTGTGTTTATTTTGCCCAATCTCACCTCTGGTGGCCCGTTGAAGGAATATGCATAGAGTATGGGCTGAATCATGATGAGGGACTGTGTGAGGTCTTGTCTCATGAACTGGTGTCTGTAGTAGGAGCTTTCGTCTGGACTGTTGTTAAACACCTGAAGGAACGGAGACCGCCTCAAGTGGAACATGAACTAGATCAAATAAAACACATCATGTAAACATTTATTATATATTTTTTCATGTATTATATGAATACAAATATAGGGCAAATCATTTATTTACAATGTAGAGGAGAAAGCCATGGCAAATTTTTTTATTTTTTAATATATGGCATGGTGATAAATTTTAACATGTGCAGTCAAAAAGGACAAACAAGGTAGACGGTATTCCCCATCAGCCACTTAGAGTAAGAACTCAAGAGTAAGTGTTTATCGTCACCGTATAAAATAAATAGTGTGGAGAGCTTTTGTGATTTACCTGAGGATAGAGAGAGAAGGTTTCTGAAAAACGGAAGGAGTTGGGATCATCCTTGTGGTAGTCTCCAAACTTCTGACACTGAATAGAGTGGAAAGGTGGAAATAAGGTATAGAGATCGAGGAACTACAAAAATGGCAATTATAGTATAACTTCAGGTCGCCTATGAAGCCCACTTTGCATACTTGCTGAAGTATTTTCTCTCTCTGATCAGTAATCTGGAACAACGGGTGTAACAAAATGTAGATTGTACTAATGCATGATAGGATTATGGAGAGATCTTGAGAGCAGAGAACACATGATAGCATACAACACGTCCTTTGTATAAAATTACAGATGCTATCGTTCCACTTGCCCTGTGTCTTGCTACACCCTTCCATGAAGATTGCAGACTGACTGAAAAAATCCTGGCCTTCGAATACATTGAAATTGCAGACCTCCTATATATTTTCCTTGTGGTAGCCTCAAAGTCTGACCAGACTCCCGAAATCACACCAATCTACCCAATTGCTACTTTTCATTCCCTGGACTCCTCAGTAGTAAAGCATGCTTGCGTCCTCCAGTGTGTTGTAAGGTTGTCATGATTCCTACCAGTCGTATGAGCTGCCTGTCCAGCCAGCGGAGCACATCAGGCCCCTCCTCAGTCTCTGCCCTGTACACCGCCAGCCTCGCCATCAAGATGGCCGACGCCTCTTGGTCCAGTGACCCACTAATGGTCTGAATCTGGGTTGCAGCATCAGCCCAACTGTTGACGGCAGAGGAGAATACAAAGATACAGGGAAGGTTTTAGAGAAAAAGAGCAGGGGATTCATAGTACAATGGTGCAAGCACATGCAGTAACGCCTGCTAAAATTACATTCTACGCAAGAGATTGTTGAGGCAGACAGGCAAGATGAGAGAGCCATAATAAAAACGTTATAATCATGTAAAGCCACAGACGGCCTAGTCGAGTTGGGGACATTATCCTAGATGTTGCATGGTGACTTTAATGATACATATCATTAACATTCTTGGGAAACCAACACTTGCAATCTATCCACAGGGACTGACCAAATGATGTGTTTGCTCAAGCAATAATCCTTTTCATTCAGGATGAAGAATAAGATAGAACGGTCAGCTCTTATGCTAGAAAATGCCTCGGGGACCAACAGTGACTTATCCTCATTTATGCAGGCACATTAGGGAAAGAGTGCACCGCTCAAATTTGGAGTTTTAGTGTAGCAGGGCTAGAATAAAGAGGACATTTGTCAAGAACTACAGCTGAAAAACTGGCAAAAGGAAGGAAATTACGTACTAAAAGTAAACCCAGATGATCGAAGTAAACCGCTTTGGCACAAAGGAAGTTGATAACGTCTCAAAGTAGGAGGAAATGGCAAGGTGTGAAAAAGTTCAAATTGAAAGCAACCCGTATTTGTCTTTTTAATAGAGCACTCTCCAACGCACTGTCAATACAATGAACCTTAGCTAGTGGATAGGTGTAGGTTCAGCTTTCAGCCTGGTATTACACTGCCTGACTGCAGGTATGGTGTGCAAGTAGAAAGCTGTTATGCCCTGCCCAACAGACTACAGACGACATGCAGCAAATTAACTTCTCGGGGAAAGATAAGTGAAGAAAGGATTCCATTCAAAGTATGGGGAAAATGCAAAAACCATACAAGTTCTTCCTATACAAGTAACATCAGTGAAATTTCTTCAACGATTGTTTTACCTATCAATTCATGAACATGCCCTTTGTTCTGGCTATGGTCATCAAAGAAATATAGCGTCTTTTAAGATCTGGAACTTTGTGATCCTGCACCTAAAGGTAAGTGTTTGTGCTTGGTTGCATGAGTAGAATGCTATCATGTACACCACCAAATACAGGTCAACGTAAAGGAATGGAGTAAAATCCATTGAGGAAAATTTAATTTAAAAAAAGATCAGCGCTAAACTGTTCCAATTGTTACATGGTTAAGGCTTAGGAGGATGGTAGGCTGTAATACGCAGCAGACATTACGATCAAAATGAAATAAAAATCAAACCCAAAAAGTCTGGCCAAGCCAAGAAAAAGCAATGAGGGAGGTTGCTCTGACTATTGAGCCTTAATTCAAGAAAACTTGAATGGGAGCAGGGAACCAAAAGAGCTTATTCAAAATATCAACTATTGACATATCTGCTTTATACCAAATAATTTTCAACATCCAAGTATTGATCTTTAAAGTGCTCACCTTTGATTATTACATAATAGTTAATTTACCCTCATATCCGGTGTATTTAGAAAGCACTATAATAAAAAAGCAATATAACATGCAGACTACCTTCAAGAAAAGGAAAGCTTTTAAAGTCTATTGATTTGCTACTTCAATGTCCATTAAAAAATATCAACAAAAGAACGACAGTCAAAGTGGCAATTATAAGTAATGAAAAAAATATTCTGACAAATAGCTTTAAAACCTAAGCCCTACTCATGTTTGTACAACTAAACAGAACTGGTATTTCATTAGACTGTAAAACTTCTGCTAGCACTCTGCTTATCTAGACAAATTTCCTCTCTAAACCAGTCACATGTTAGTGTATAAACAAAGTCTTCATAAGGTAGAATAAACTGATACCACTGCCCTATAAATTGAAGGGACAAAATTCATCATGAAGTGTCATTACCTAAAACCTATGGTATATTGCCTACAAGCTCCCAGTAAAAAAATATATAAATATAAGTTTGACACGTTCAGCTCAAATGAGAAGATCAAGACACCAAAACAAATGAGAAACTTTGAGAGAAGTGCATGAGAGTCACGCTCTAGCTTCAGAAAAACACATGGGCATCTTATTCCAGCTTCTCTTCTTGCAGACACAGTGACTTGCAGTAGCATGTCTTAGTAAAGGGACCGGTAGGGAGAAAAGGCTGACCTGCACCCGACCTTTCCAAGGGGAACTTACTTCCTGGCTATAGTGGTGACTCGGATGCGTCTCTGTCCACTGGAGTGCTGGTACTGTGTGACGTACTGGACAGATCCACGACCGCCCTGGGGGATGGGAGCGTTGTGCTGCAAGGCAAACCACACAAGCACTTTTAGCCCGGTACAGAACCTTGGAAAGATAAGACTGACACGGACGTGGAACATTTACAGCAAGGAAAGAAAGAAATTTGATGAAAGCTGAAGAAATCTTTTTCTCAGCCTCACATGGGTGTGCCATATGTATCGGAGATAAATAGATATTTACCTATCCGGCACATTCAATTTTCAAAGGTCGCTGATTCTTTCCCAGTTAATCTAGTGATGCGAGACCCAGATTGGCCTGTGAGCTTTCTAGTGGAGAGACTCTTAACGGTGCGTTCTCTATTAGCAGTCCTTTTTAAGACTTGTATTGTGTATGCGCTATTAGCTAATAATCTCCAACTTTTTTAAGTTCAAGGGAAACCTCTACATAACTAGCATCATTATATTTATCATTAGCCTTAAACCATAATTCAACAACATTGTGAAAAACAAAAAATCCCTGTGCTATCAGAGATTGCTGATAGCATCAGAGCCTTAAAGATGTAAAACTAGAAAAAGGGAAAAATAAATATCTACACGATACACCATAGAATAGTAAATATCTACTCCATCTATTAATTGGAATATCAGCAGGAATGTATGTCCTACCTAGCTATCAAACATGGTCATCACTGTTACTTATAACATAACCTGGCATCAGTAATACACCTAGGGGAAAGTCTTTCTAAACAAATTAATTGGAGATGTGATGGCGAGGGCTTAGCCAAGCCAAGAGGCAATAATTAATATAGGGAGGGGGTGAAACGAAGGCTTAGAGCAAATTAGATACACACTGAAAACCAATTACCCTCCAGTGACACATGGCTGGAGTCGAGAAAGAGATAAAGAGAGGAGGGGGGGGTGGGCATGAGGGAGGGGGCTAGGGATATTGGTTCTCAAGACTGTGTTTACTTTATAAAGCCAGGCAGCTCAGGTTAGTAACTACCTCCCTCTAGCTTTGCCTGCCTGTGTAACCATCCACACAAAATATCGCCGACTGACTATTAGCCTTTGTTTACAATGCACTATCTCCTATCTATACCATTAGGCCAAACGTTTAATTTCTCATAGTCGGGACTGCTTTCAAGAAAGGCACAGCAAGGCCATTAATACTGCCTTCAAGCTGCTAAGGTGAACAAGAGAAACGACAAGCGAGAGAGAGATACAGAAAACAGAAAGGCAAGGGAGGGAAGAAAATGACAGTGGATGGGATGCCTGGGTGATGGGGTAAAAGTCGGTAGGCCTTAATGATCACCACTGTGAGTAAGACACGGTAAGTGGAGTCTACGTCTTTCAACAAAGTAATCTGAATGAACTGGGAATTTGATAACAAAGCAAGGACTTCATAGTATGTGGTCATATATTGAGCTTCTCTGGTTGCGTTTTCACAGCAGGAGATTGGCACATGCATCACAGCAACCGCGTCCCGAGAGGAAACCTTTCTATCAGTCACGGCACACCTTAACATTACTATGAAACACAAACACACAAGCTGGATATGATGTGGAGATTAGCTCCCTTGGACCAACTCTGCATTGGACTATTCAGAAGTCAGAACGAAATAATGAAGCTGGAAGCGCTGCCAAGTTGTTGGAATTATGTCCTACTTTAAATTTCTACAATTTGGGTAGTCAACCAACAAAGGATCAACTTTGGATTTATCAGTAGTGCTGGTAAGTGCTGTCAACAGGCAACAAACATTCAAAATATAATTTATTAATAAAATTTTCAGTTTTCTTAGTTTATGTGATTAAACGCGTTGCTCCAATCCTGTCAGCTGCACGTTATTCTAATTACAACATATTCCTTGTTTACACTTGCTGACTTGGTTTAGCCAAGCCTTCAAACCCAGGATGGAGGAGGTTGTGATCCGGCTCTACACAGCCCTGATGTTGATGTCCACTCTGGGCTCAGTGTGTGGGAACCTGGTTCTCTTACTGGTACTCCTCCTCAACAAGGACCTTCGTACTGACACCTGTGGCTTAACTTTAAGTTTCAGCCTCTGTGACCTGGCTCTGGGGATATCCACCCTCCCATTTGGAGCCTATAACAGTGTGTTCCAGCCAGAAGGCTACCCAAGTGAAGGTGCACTCTGCCAAGGCAGTGGCTTCCTCTTCATCCTACTCCAGTTGGCCTCCATCCACTCTCTGACCTGGGCAACCATCGACAAGTTCACCGAGATCTGCTTTGCGCTCAACTATGCGTCGATGTGCACGGCCGTACGAACCCGAGGGGTGCTGGTTCTGATCTGGATCTATTGTTTGGTCAACGCTGCCTTACCACTCCTAGGATTCGGTAGCTATCGCTATAACACCAACAAGTTTATCTGTGCCCCCTGCTTTGGACCCTGGAATAAAGGATTTAATGTGTACTTCATTGTGGTGGGAATCATTGCACCCATAGTCATCATGTGCTGCCTGTACGGATATATTGTGTACATTGCACGGAAGCAGGTGCGCAGAGGAACGTTTGTGTGCAACGACCAGCACTGCTTCTACGTACCTGCCAATAACTACTTTAGAAGCTCCATTGTTATGGTGGCAACAGCAGGTGAGTGTGCTTGAGATTGTGTACCTATCAATCTATCATTGCCTCTTATGAAGACGTAGATTTGTTGTGGTTGGAGACAAAGAACATTGAGTTAAAGAGTTTCTTTCTAAATTCACAACCTGCCTAAACCTGCCTAAAAACTTTGCGATCATAAAGGCTTTTGGCTAACAAGTTACTCTCTCTCGCAACAGTGTGTCTGCTGGTGTGCTGGCTACCGTACATAACCATGTGCTTCTACGAGACCTTCACCGGCAACGAGTGTCCGGGAGCTGCCTCGGCCCTGTCCACCTGGCTGGTTTTGTCCACGGCGGCCCTCAACCCCTGGGTCAACTCCATGACCCAAGCGTAAGTAGAAAGCAGTAAATAAGCGCACACATATTGATCCATTAGGGCCATGACAGAAAGGTTAAAACAACAGCCACTGGGATTTGCTCCATTTCATACTTTTAACCCATTGAACTGTATATGCCGTAAATGACTAACAATATACCTCTCAGAGACAAACAAAGTTACTCATAGCTTCTAGCAGGCTAGGAATTACAGGATCCTTCCATCATTTTGGGAAGCATGGTGGCTCAGTGGTTAGCACTGGTGCCTCACAGCAAGAAGGTCCTGGGTTCAAACCCCACCTGACCCAATGGCCTTTCTGTGTGGAGTTTGCATGTTCTCCCTGTGTTTCTGTGGGTTTCCTCCGGGTACTCCGGTTTCCTCCCACCATCAAAAACACATGCTCCATTTTCCTACCCTGTGCCCTGACCAGTCACCAGACCAGTCACTGCCAATTCTTCTGGAGTTGGTCTGTATGTCCTATGTCCTAAGCAAGTCTGTCGTAATTTGTTGGGTGAGCAAGTCTCGCGCAAATTGGCTGCCATGGTATCACTCAGACTGAGTGTTGTGTTTGATAGCTGTCGGTCCATTCGTTGTTCGTTCTATGTAATTAATTGGCAACCAATTTGTGTGAAGCGCTTTGAGTCTCGAGAAAAGCACTAAAAACTAAATAAATGTATTATTATTATTTTAAAATGGGTGTATTTTCTCACTACCTAGTATGGGAGAATAAACTTGGATAAGCTTTATTTTCTGTGCAAAAGTATACTTTAAGGGTGAAGAAGCAGTAGTTGTTATCCTTACTTCAAACAAAATGTCATTTTATACTGTACTTACAAATGATAACACAATTTGGTAGCGACATGCAGCATTAGATTTTGCCTTGCTGAAGTAAAAACAACAACATCACACATGCGTTCACAATGTCTTCACTCTCTCTCAATTTTAGGAGGTACAGGGCAGCCCTGAAAAAAACCTTCAGTAAACTACAGCAGGTGTTCCAGCGCTCAGGGAAAACCTCTCGCGCTCAGAGTACAGCCGTCCCTCTAGAGGTAGTCAGCAACGGCTCCAGGGAGTCCTGCTCAGCACGGGCCAGCCCTACGCGGTCACCAAAAACTGTGCTATCATCCCCACCCGAAACCATGTCAGAGTCAACACCAGGATTCAATACAGACGCTGTTCCAGGGTCAGAACCCGAGCCTGAGGCATGTTCAAAAGGATGCAAGAACACCCATCCACACATGGACAGCCAGACAGCAGAGGAGTGTGCTAGACGGAGTGCTGAGCAAGGAAATAAACACGACTTTCACACAGCAGATGTTGCTGGGACACGAGATGTGTGACACAATCTACGACGGTGCAGACCCGGTTGCTCGGCAACCACATACGACACTCCCGGACTAGACCAAACTTTTCAAACAAAGTTTCCCCAAGAATATGCATCATAACAAAGTCTGAGTCAAGGTCCCCAATCCAAAAGAAGGGGTTTCATTGTTGACATCTGAGACTTGGCTTACGCGATATCCCACGGCTTAACATTGGCTCATTGTAGCTCAAAAAATATCTCACCAAGGGGAAATGTCTGCTTATTTGAACAGCTTGGAATGTTGCCGGTCATGTTTTCCATTGGAGTCCTACACATCTTTTACTATTATCATGAGGAACAAGATGCAGCTGAAAACATGCTGGACAGAATGAAGCCATAGAAAATTGAAAAGATATTAGCACGGTTAAACCACACCAAATCAAACTACACAAATCTGAGCTACAAGCTTATTACTTATAACTATGGGTTTGATCTATAAAATACAGACAATATAATATTTCGGACATTAAGCTCCTGGAACAGTCATTAACGCATAAATTAATCTTACTGCATTTTCATTTGTGGACAAAACACCTGTCTTTCCCCTTATCTGTTTTGAACACCTCTGTCAGAAATGACAGAATGAAAGCAATGATAAAGAGTTTGGAATGGTATATTTCTCATACTATAATAATTCTTTGCATTTTATTAATTGCTCGACAGTGGCATTGGCAAAACTGTGGGGTTATGGCATTTCTTTTAATGAAACCTGTAGTCTGGGCACTGAGCCAATATAAAAGATGGCCAAAGAACTGTTTTGCAATAGCATTCTCAAAAGATTCCTCTTGACGATATACTGGACAAGCACGCCATCAAGTGGAATGCTATTGTGTGTTTCACATTCCAAATTCAAACTATTCTTTTTTTTTTGTATCTCTTCTGAAGAAAGTTATTTAGAACCAAAGGTCACAATAAAACTGATTCAGCACCTCTTTTACAATGCCATAGCACTGCAAGGTTAAACAGAGGAGAAACAAAACGTGGCTTACATGGGCAGAGAAAATGACAATAAGTCTACAGAAAATGTATGATATTGCAATAAAAAAAGTGATGAAAAACCTTTGGAATTTATTTGACTTAATCCTTTAAAACCTACCCCTGACTATAACTAAGCAGTGAAAGATATAGCTGATTGATATAGTACCTGGTTGACCACCTCAAAGTAGAGCGCCAATGTGGTGTTTTGATCCATGCCACAAATTCTCCACTGGCACGTACCTCCTGTTCCTATCTCCTAAAGGTAATAAACAAACAAATAACAGGGGCAAGGGTCATGTTCCTGTTCAAAACAAAGACGAAAAGGACTCAAAAATAGTCCGCAGCCCGGGTGAAGTACACCTGACAGAATTATCTATAGTTTAAACTACATCCGCTAAGGGTTTTTAAAGTAGTGTGAAATCCAGTTTGCAGACTTACATTCTCTGATACGCAGGGTCCTTTGGCATTTAGTGATACACATGGTCCAATGGCTCCTGACACCTTGAGCTCTCTAGATGTCTAGAGTAAAGACAGGTGACGTGTTCATGGTTAACAAAAAACGCCATCTTAAAAATGAACTATGAAGAATAAAAAGGTATCTACAACAGTCAAAGAATACGATTCGGTACAGCAAAAAAAGTGCAGGTTCCTACTCACAGAAATGTGAAAGTTCAGCAGAACTAGATCAAGACAAGTAAAACAAGAACCTTACCTTTATTTCTAGGGTTCCTGCAAAGGCCATCTTGAAGGAACCCTGTACATCCTTGGTGAAGACTCTCTGAAAGGTCTGCTTGAATAGCGACGTGTTGAAAGAATCTGCCATTACCATGTAGCCCCTGGAATAGATACACAAAATGATCTAACTTACAAAAAGGAAGCTTTCAAAATTTTCCTAAATAAAAACTAAATAATAAAAATATAAATATAAAAAAATAAATGTTTCTGAATGTTTGAGGGTATACGTGTCTGGGGTATTCCTTCCACACAAAAGTAGACAGCTTAGACATGCAACTGAATGTTAGCCAGTGATCAGGGGCAACACATCGGGGAACCCATCACCCACACTATCAGAGATAACATCTTTATCTACACAATTTTTACATGAATAAAAGATCTTTCAAAACGACAGTCTTACCCAGTGTGATTGGCACAGCACTTCATCTCCAGCAGACCAGTCTGGTCCAGAGCGCAGGCATAGATATCAATGATGTGACCACTGGAGGAGGCTCGGGTGGCCAGGGCCTCGTAATGCTGAAACACAGACTGGTTAAAGGTCTGAAGGGGAAATTAACTAAATAGCGCTACAGAATAGGTGCATAAGCATGTGAACATTATAAACACTGTCCAAACCCACACACTAACTATTGTAGCATTCACCTTGGTAGCTTTCTTCACAAACTTGGCATTGTCTTTCTCGATGTCATGCCAGGAGCGAATGGGTGTCTTAAGCTCATCTCCTACCACCATGCCTGGTCCCTGGGTGGCTGGGCCTCCAATAAACGTCATGATTCGAGCCCCTGTGTTGGGGAATGTACACTGAGGAAGAGGGATGCAGGAAAGAAGAGGGGTAAAAACATATAATCAGACTGCATGCTTAATTAAGCTTTCAATTTAACATTACATACAATTGTTGTTTAGTCATGTGATGGGAGATTTCCGTGGAAGTGGTCCTTACCTCCAGTAGACCCACGGCTATGGACATGGCCACGCCCAGGGAGCGTAGAGGTCTCTTGCCCTGAGTAACAGGCCAGGGGTCTCTCTGCAGCTCTCCTAGCAGGTCTGTCAGGTTCATGTCAATCTTCTGAACGGGCTGGAGGAACCTGGAAAGAAGCAGCATAAAACTAATCTGTGATGTTATGACATTTTATCTGTAATCTGTATTTTAGTGTATAGGTCAGTTTCAGGTCAGCCCAAACACAGTATGTAACTTTAACCCTTTTTTCTCATCCATTTGATTGATTGATTGATTGATTAATGAAATACAACATAAAATTGTCATTGAACAAATAAAAGGTGATAATGTAAATTTAAACGGTCTGAATATATTAGCCAGCACTTTCTCATGCGCAGTGTACCGGTTGAAGAGGGGCGGCTGTGGAGCCTGGGGACCGCGTGCAGCCTGACCGGTCGAGGGTTTCGTCAGCCCCAGCATCTCCTATAGAAAAAGCACGGTGCAACAAATACTCAACTGTCAGGTCATTCAACCACAAACCTAAAGTTACAAATAGGTTCTCATTCACTCATTCTGTAAGGGCACAACATTCAATATATTTCAGGTAGGCAAAATTTAAAGATAAAGACACATTGGACAGCAAACACATGTAAGTAACTATTTTTCTGATATTCATGTGACCGAATAGAAATAATAGGCTGTCCTCATCAAACATGCAGAATATCACAAGCCTTTACCTGCAGTTGTTTAGCACTAAGGTCCTTTGTGCCCCGGAAGACATAACTCTTGGAAATGCCTTCACAGCCCAGCTCGTGAACCTGGATCATACGACCAAAGGTGATGAGGCCCACCAGGGCAGTAGGAGGCAGCAGACTGAGAGACATCTGGAGAGACTCTTTCAGAGCCTGCAGGTCCTCGTCTTCCATGCAGGTGTCAACCACATACAGGAAGATCAGTGGCATCTGAGGACCTCTCTGGATGTAACAACAAGAACAAAAACATTACTCTGATTGATCTAGTATATTCTGTGAGGGGCTGCATGGAAAGAGAGGAATAACATACCCAATGGTATTAGCAATATTCAAAGCAATCTCACTTACATATAAAAGGCACTGATTCTTTAAAGACAGCCCCTCTTCCATTCTCTTCAAAATTCACGATACACAATCAACCCAACCCAAGTGGCAGAGAGTGAACACATTACCTGGACTACATATTCAATGGTGGAGAATTGCGGAAGAAGCTCAGCTGGTTGGTTGACCTCAGATATTCCTGCATAGGTGGGTGGGAACTGTCGACAAATACAAAATGCAACTTCAATTAACCCTGAAGATGTTCACCTGGAGCATGATCGAGTGAAAAATACAATTATATGTATGTGGTACATCCTCTTTGAATACCTAATTTGAATAGGCATTGCATAGCAAAAAAACAACAACCTGGGTCTCAGTTGAACTCCTCTGGGTACAAAAACGTAAATAAATAATTGAAATACATCAATGACACTTGCCTGATTTCTTTGGTAGCAAAAGTTGCAGGCCCACAGCTTTGCTCTGTAGTCTACTTGACTGGTTGACAGAAAACAATGCAAGGAATTAGAATTAGAATAATAATAATGTGAGCCCCCCCCCCCCCCCCCCCCCCCCCCCCCCCCAAACAGCGCAGTCTGCATTTTAAAGGAAAAATCACTTGTTGGAACGTCATACAAACCCGTTGACGCTTCTGACAATGTTGTGTGTTTATTATAACAAATACATAGATAATGAAAGATGGTAAAAAGAAAACAAAAAACATACCACATTGGGTTAAGGACAGCACGGCAGGTAGCTCTGGAGCACAGCACTGGTTCATATTGTATGGGCGGTAGATCAGGCCGCTCCTTCAACGGTGTGAAAAGAGAAGCAACAGGGACAACCATACGAGTTGCTTCCAAGCGGCTGGAGGGCCAAACATTCCAGCTGAAACGCACCCCATCTCGCTCCTCGGTCTGCGCTATGTACTCTGGGAAGGTCGCCATGGCACCCTCAAAGAACTACAGACTGGGGGCGAGAGCAAGACTGGTTAATTGTGGGTGCACTTTGAATGATGACTTCAAATAAAGAAAACATTCTCACTAGTAGAGATTATATAATTATATTCAGCCTCTGAAAGACCAAACAAGTCGAGTACTATTGCATTGCTTGAGCATACAAATTAGTCTAGTAGATCAAACAGATATTCTGAATGTAAATCCTGTACCTAATCGCGGATGTCTCTTCACTTGCCCAAGATACTTCTTAATTCCTACCCAATCCTATCAGGGCAATTGAGTTGTCTAGAAAGAGTGAAGGCTTGATTAATCCATTCATTTTAATTAACAGACTTTAAAATGCGACCTCTGGATTGGACATATCTGGGTTCTTTCGGAGCTATAAAAGTTCACGTTTACTAGATATTTATACTGACGGAGCTTCAAAGCAATCAAAGAGTTTTGCATTATATCAGAGATTAATTAGGGCAAGATTAAAGGAAACAATGTTTAAACTTTTATTGGCGTGATGTGGTTAAATTTCATCACCGCATTTGCCTTAAATGGCCTTTTGGACTTTGAAAGAAGGTGACTTGATATTGGGACGGATATTATGATATCACTGTGTGCTATCAGAACCGCTACACTGATTTAATAACTTTAAACTAGTTTTACTTGATTTACCTGCATAACACTATGTTACATAGTATGTAGCAAACGTTAACAGCACATCTATATTATACACCGAAACGGTTTTATATATAAACTATATAAAATACATATAGCATACTTCTAAGTAGTATATATAGCCTACTAAGAAGCATAAAGGCAGTCAACATCAACAGGCGAGGCAAGCGTTAGCATCGACACAATCGGTTTAACATCCACGCCTAACGTAAAATTAGCATGACTGGATCTAGCATTAATTTCATTTGTTGTGAATAAGGTTGTATGACTACGAAGATAAACTAAACAATAAATGCAACTGTAAAAATGTACATAAATGTTATCGACAATAAAACGTTTGTTAACACAACTCGGTTAGCTAACGTTAGCTGCCCCGGTTAGCTTGGCTCTATAGTCTACACCGGTGGGGCTTCAGTGTCCGTTTAAAGAAATTTACAAACTTGTTAATTACTGAACTAACATTATACTGAACTTCAGCAAATAATTGGCTATTACGTACCTCGTACATATATTTTAATGTTAATATTAAGAACCAGTAACATTTAAGTAAAGTTGATACATTCACCTGATATTCAGTAGTCCCACGGTGGTTGCGTACTCAGTGAACAGCGTACAGCTGCAACATACCAGCATAGTTGACAACGTAGCAAACATGGCTACGAAGACCAATGCCACGTCAAGAGCCAGGGGCGTGCCCAGTCTTGATTTTTGAAATACCCCACATTTGAGGGGCACCATGCAAATGAACATCACTCAGGATGTCGTGCGCAAAATTGTACAAGGTATAGATTATATTTGAAACTGTATACATTGTACTGGAGGCAAAGTAAAGGTATTTCCAATAAAGTATAACTGTGTTCAAAGTTGGCCTGACAAACTACACAATTAATTAGTCACAAATAATTTAAAAGCTTGCCATACAAATTTTTATTATAACATAGGACAAAAATATTGTCAAACTGTTTAGTCATATTTATCCATTGCAACTCTCCTTGAATCAGGACCATAGGTCATGATTTCACTGGTCGGTCTCTGTTGCTTCTTTTTGATTGATTAAATCACATAAATGTATCCCAACAGGTAAATATGCCTGCATAATCTTATAGACAAAGATAAAGAATTATTCTTACTGACTCTAAAAGGAAGGCTAACTCTCCTCCCCCATATCTCTTCTTTTATTCCCCAAGGTTGAATCTGAAAGTTATACTTTCAGTTTCTCACAAACTCTCCTCAACTTTTTCAAAATCCTCCAACAAGGATCAGATGTTTCTTCAAAAACACACTGAAATTGAGGTGACCAGAGATAAAGAAGAGTAAAAACTGCCGAAAATAATTTAACCTAATTTCCAACTGTTCCTCAATTTTTAATTAAACAGGTAGATCATTAAGTTATGTTAAGGCTCAGCGGTTTACATATTGTTAAAGCCCATCATTCCTTTCATGTTGCCAGCTGCTCCCTGCTGGAACTGTCTCATCATCGACTGAAGACCGGCCATTCCACCTATGAGCACACAAAACTTGGCTTAACACTCTCAGTTCCTCTATGTGAATGAATTGTGTGCTGCGTGATAAGAGGAAATCAGGGGGGACATTATATTGTTCTTTTGGAATCATTGTCTGCTCAAATATAGCTTACCCATGTGGTGAAGTACTCTTGGGTCCATCATTTTGGCCATCTGTTGGTTCAACTTTGCCATCTGAGAGGGGTTGACATTCTTGGACATATCACCTCCTAAAAAACAAAATTGATAAACGCTGGCGGCAACACTATTTCATTATGGTTTTATTTAAAAAATGAATTGATATTAGATGTTAAACTTTGCTTTAAGGAGCTCAGCTTTGTAGCACTATCTGTAGATTTGCCTATTTTAAATCCAAAGTGAATTCAAATATGATACACTGTCCTACCTTTGAACAAGCCCTTAATGCCCCCCATCTTCTTGACCATTTGGGCAAACTTGGTGTACTGTGTGAGCAGCTCTTGAACATCTCGAGTAGCAACCCCGGATCCCCGTGCCACTCTCTGAATCCGGTTAGGCTGCTTTGTAAACAGCTTGGCACCATCTTTGTTGTCGAGTTCTGTTTTTGTTTTTTTGTTGTTTGTTTGTTTTTTAAAGAGAAAAAAATGGAGAAACAATAATTCAAGGAAAATTAAAATCAATACATAATCCACGGTGCTGTCTGGAATATTGCCAATTCTGAGAGTTTGAAGCAGCAAGTTGCGAATCTTTAAAATGTACCCTGGTCGTTCATGCTATCCATTATGGTCATGAGTTTCTTTAGCCGGGCCATTGACTCCTGCTCGTTGCCTTTGCTCATGAAGTCTGTCCCAAAGCCTGGAATCATACCCTGAGGGAAAAGTAATCATTTTAAAAAGGACATGATTTTCAGTATGAGTAAGGAGTTTTTTCTCCTGTAATTTCTGTAATTGTCAAGTGTACTGCAGAACAAATGGTCAGAGTACATCTCTATGTAACTCTTTCTGTGATGGGTGTGCTACACAAAATCTTGATGTCACCGCTAGGCCAACGTTTCTCAAACCCTGGTCCGCGGACCGGCACCGGTTCGCAGAGCACAAGTCAAAATAGGTTTAGAGTCTCTAAAAAAAAAGGGGGACATTAACGAGCACCGCGCTTAAGCAAAAGTTGAACTATTTACGTAGGGAATGAATGGAGAGGAGGCACTGGGAGTTGAGAAAACTCGTGAAGGCGGCGATCTCTCCTCTAAATACTGTATGTGCACTACGATTGTGATTGCTAGCCAGTTTAGGCAGCCAGGCAGGATTGAGGGGGAGAGCAAGTTTCCATGGTTACATGGACGCCATTTCTGCGTGCGTTGCTTTAAAAGTTTCGCGCACTTCGAACATTTCACCTACCATTCACTTCTAAAAGTCTTAATTACAAATAAACCATTTCCACCCTTTTATATCTACCACCCAGATATGTTACTGTTGTTGGTCTTTATATTGTGATTGCAGATGGCTGTAATTGCCGTTTTATAATAACAATTAATACTTAAGTCAACACTGTCAACAGCAAACGACTGCACAGCAGCGAGACAGTCACAGAAGTGAACTGCGCATGACAACTGCGCAGGATGGAATGGGTCATTAACGTAAAAATAAATAAATGTATATATTAGTTTAAACATGTGTTGAACAGTTTTAAGTTGGGGCAGTGTTGCAGTTCATTTAGCCCCCCAAAAAAGGACAAAACAAAAAAAAATAAGAAAAAAACATTTGTGTTGGGAGTGGTCATAATAATCAGTTTATATTTTATTTAGTGTTGGTATTGTTGGCAGTAATTTTATGTTCAGCCAAATCACTTTTGTTGAAGCTTTCAATTAAATGTTACTTTGTACTTATATTGCGCTATATAAACAAAGTAATATCCAATTTCATATGGAGCAGGTCTAAATGGCCTGTAATCATAAATCACATATAAATAATAATTAAGACTAATAATTAATAGACAAATAATAATATGCAGGATATCTATCACCACTGCTGGGGCGTGGATGGTGGTATTGGGGGTGCTTTTGGGGGGTGTGGGGGTGGAGTTGTGGTGGGTCTTGTAAACCCAAACTCTGACTTTACTGGGCCCCAGGACAAAGAAGTTTGAGAAAGGCTGACCTAGGCCCATCATTCTGTGTGTTAGCTCAGATTATGTTGGTGGGAAAGTAATTAGTCATTAAACAATCTGATTTTCTTTACCATAATCTGTCCAAATGGCCCCATCTTCATGATGTTCTGGAACTGCTCATACATATCTCTGAGTGTGAACTGGCCTGTAATATAAAATTTTAGTATCATTGTTTAGTAACTACATTATAATGTAATGCATCTCCAACCACAAACCATGTGCTATTCTATGAATGATTCCGAGTAGCCTCATAACTGATATCTGACTGACATTTGTAAATACTCTTACCATGTTTTAGCTTGTCAATCAGTTCCTCGTTATCGTCCAGCTTGAGCTCATTGACTTTGTCAATCAAACCCTCAATGTCTCCCATTCCTGATAAATCAATAAAAAAAACTTGCTTTCAAATGACATTTGGAAGGATGATGAGAAACAACTGAGGCTATTGCATGATTGCTGTGAGACATTGGGTCTAGAAGTAAGCCGAAATACCACACTAATGAGGCATGAATAAAAGCCTACCCAGCAACTTGCTGATGAACGGCTGAGTTTTGAAGGGCTCAAAGTCGTCAATATGTTCACCAGTACCAATGAAGATGATGGGACTCTTAGTTGCAGCCACTCTATAAAGTAGAACATTGATACACAATGTACAATTAGAGGTTCGCCCTTATTATTGCACTAAACAGAATTTAGAGATAGTACAGTTAATTTAAAATGGGTCAGTCAGAACACTTTATGAATGAAATAATAATCACACTAAAGTTACTTTAAGAAAACACATTTGTATACTTACGCGCTGAGAGCTCCTCCACCTTTAGCATGGCCATCAAGTTTGGTCACAATGACAGAGGCCACGTCCACCTTGTCTTTGAATGCCTTGGCCTGGGCCTCGCAGGCCTGACCAATGGAGGCATCCATTACGTATACAATGTTGTCTGGTTGCTGCATGATGTATAATGAGTAAATGTTATCACATCGACCTATTCAAAATAATTTATTAAAATAAAAATCTGTAAAATATGCATTATACTTAATACTTCCAACAGAAGAATCCTTACCACTGCATTGGAAACCTGTAACATTTCCTCAAAGAGAGAGTCTTCCTGTTTGTGTCTGCCACTTGTGTCAACAATTATAATTTCAAAGTTCTCATTCTTGAATTTCTCAACACCCTCCGCTGCTATGACAACTGGGTCCATTTCTGTGTAACTGAGAGGTTAATACGGTCAATGCAATTGGCCATAGTTAGCATTTAATTTCAAGACAAATGAGAATCCGAAAGTCCAGAAAGGCGTCAGCTAGTGAGGAAATCGACAACTTACCTCCCATAGAATGGGATTCTGGCTTTTGTTGCATTCTGTTTCAACTGATCAAAGGCACCTAAAACACAAAATAAGTTATTATTATTATTATTATTATTATTATTATTATTATGGATGGATGGAATGGATGGATGAATAATGTACCTCTAAAGGGAAGTAAGCGTTAATGCAAATACGTATGTACATTCACTTACCCGCTCTGAAAGTATCGGCACATATCAGACACGTTTTCCAGCCTTTTCTTTGGAAGTAGTATGCAAGCTGCAGAGAGAAATGTATTACCTTTAATGAATTTGGAGGTGTACAGAGAAGATGCAGTATTAAGAAATAAGCATTAATACATCTTTCCTGCCTTTTAAATGCCAAGAACATGTTCAGCACCACATGAGGTGTAAGGCTTATTGGTTCTATCTTTAGGCTAACATCCAAGAATCACTAACCTTTGAACACGTAGTCGTTTTCCCACTGCCCTGAAGACCAACAAACATGATGACGTTGTTCTTGCCTTTTGTAGGAGTCCAGGCCTTCACACCAGGATCCACCAACTACAAGGCAAATGGAATTTTCTAAAAAAATTGTATTGACACGTGTAGCAATACAAAATATTTGCCACATTCCATAGCCAATATTAATCCAACTGCAAATCTATGAAACATATAACTGCTTAAACAATCTATTGAAAATGATCTGGGTTGGTTAAGAAAAAGAAACGGAGTTCAGGACCAGTGTTTACATTCTGCTGAAGTCATATAAGTATGTTTAACACATCACAGTATATTCGACCTTGACTAGCTCCTTGAAAACGGCATGCTGGATCATCCTTCTCTTATTCAGACCAGAGGCCATCTCTTCCAGGTCAATGGCCGACCTAATTCAGAGTAAGGATTTATCACAGAAAAAGGTAATGAACATTTACCTTCAACTGGAATGTGATTAGTCCAATGAAAAATAAACATACAATTCAGAATACATTGGCTGATTTGTAAGTTGTATGTGTTTTATAGTCAATGTGGTATGTCTATATGGGCATATTTGTGACTTACTTGACATTTTCTCTGAGCTGCTTCACTAGTTTAATGTTGACGTCAGCTTCTAAAAGAGCAGCACATACTTCTTTCAGCATAGCATTCAATACCTGGAAAGGGAAACAAAAATAATATTCGTAAACCACTGAAAGAACTGACTAATGATAAAAATATGGTTTACTCTTACCGAGCAAAAACAATCATTTGTTGGGTACACTAGATCATGATGTTTAGCTACCTCCTCATTGATGATTGTGGCATTGCTGAGAGATCTCAGGGCTGATGTGATCTTTCTTCCTAAGTCGGCTAACACCATCTTGATGGAAGTAAAACCTGAAAAACATTATTGAGAAATTCAGTGCTAGGTCAGGAGTAATGAAATAAATTAAATATTATCAATTTTCAACAAAATTGATTGAATTGAATCATGATCAATCATCAAACTTACAAATTTAGTTGGAAAAAAAGGCCTCTGGGGCTCCTGGTGAGGGGCAACCCCCTGGTCTATATCGTTCACCTCCTCTTAGAAGTGATCAAGGAGGGAGACCCCGTTGAGTTCTTAGAATCAACGAAATAATAATAACAACGAATTTAAGTTAGTCTGATCTTTTTTATTATTATTAAGAAGGAATTGTGCAATGTGAGGAGTTAATGCTTTTGAGATGGGTGGTTATGTTTGTGTACAACATGTTTGTTTACATCGATGCAGTGCATTCTACAGACACTGTTTAAAATTGTGGAGTCCTGTCTTTAATACGGAAATGTCTTAATTTTAAAGACTACAATGTATCAGTTTATTCAACATTTCATACAATCAACATGCAAGTCTATTGAGAAATTAAAATACCTAGATAGGCCTTTGCTTAGTTAAGTTCAGCGAAAGCTACATTTCAATTATGTAGGACATGTTTAACAGATTGATTGGTATGTAGCACAAATCGCAACATTACATTTTGACGATTAAGGATCTTCTCCGATATTCGGCTCTGTCATCAAAGCAAACAAAAAGAATCAGGTAACTTCACTTTAGCTAGCTAGCTAGCTAATTTAACGACCGCTAACTAAGCTACACTGCCATTGTTGGCACTGGCACTGGCTAACGTAGCCGTCGTTAGCGCAACCTGCTTATATAGCCGTATTCTCGTTAAATACCAACGATACATTTACTATTAACAGCTTTATTTACAGTTCAAACAACACAAGAAGATGTTGCTTACAATCAATATTCTTAATTCGTTATTCTTACCTATATCCAAATAATCAGTTATCCCAAAATTCACCAGCTGGTTAGGTTAGTCATAAACGCTGTCTTCAAACGAACGTCATCAAATCTAAACTGACCCTGCCAGAACAAATCTGCTTCCGAGGTTATGTTTACCATCACGGGTTGTTAAGGTAGTCAGAAACGGGACAAGTCTAGTATCACTTTATTAAAGCTGCTTTATTTTAGGAGTTATTCGATATAATTTTACATATAATGTCATACCTACACAGCTCATAATAAACCAGCATTTAATATTTTTTTTATTAATTTGCAAGATAAACGGTTGCCATATTAGCTTGCCGTTTGCCCCCTTAAATGTCAACCACGTTACTTCCTGAGCTTTTACACATGCTTTAAGGCAGCATTTCTAACATATTGTAGAGAACGTATCAAAATGAATTTTTTGGAAGCTAAAGAGCAAATACGAAGTCTATTTTTAAGAGTTAATCCTAAAGATATTCCTATGCTAATTGACTGGTTGAGAAACTCAGGTACGAATAACACCGCTATTCTAACAACTCGTTAAGTTTTCTGAGACAACAATTCTATATTATCTATTAATTTGAACCTCTTCTTTACTACAGTCGTTCGAAGATAGATTTCCGAACTGGTGGCCTTAAAAAAATCCTTAAGGCTATAGGGGACTCCATGCCATGGGTCTTCTTAAAACTTTGACTTGTTTGAATACGTTTTTTTTGTTTTTGTTTTTTTAAATAGACTGCGAAATAGACTGCGAAATACAAGTTATTTTTAGTATCATAAAATAATAAGTATTTTGAATAAATTTGAATTTTCATGAATGATAAAGTAATGTCATCAAAGTAGCAAAATATTATTATATTATTATTATATTATTATATTCAGAAGCACTTGCCAAATGCAGCTTTCAAATAAGCCAAACTATGCTATGTTGTTGGTTGGTGGTCTCTGAACACTCGGTTTGCATAATTGTGGGTCCTTGCATGAGATGTTTGGGTTAACACCTGTGATAGATAGAGCAGCACAGTTAGTTGATTTCATTTGGTTGGTTCCCATATTTCCTGATCTTGATGTTTCGAACTGTGGTTTTGAAACACCATGTGTCCTTTCACAATATAACAGTCAAATAATTGGTGTGCACTGACTAGCCTATGTTCATTCTTCCAGATGATTTGGATGATGCTTTGGTTGACAACCAACAGATCATACTGCAGAGTATCTCAGAGGACCTGAGATTTTCTCTACCCATTGAGGCTGTACTCCCATCAGAGTCCTTTGCCATACAGAAAGTAAGCTTAATGTGTATTGTTGCTAATTAATTCATGTTGTGTCTGAGTCATAATGCCTGTGAATAGTTTGATTCAGTAAAGTCATTGTGGCATGAAACACATCTCCCCCCAGACCCAGCTGAAGCCACAGCCAACTGTCCATGTTGATGCATTCCTGTATGACGATGACACCGTGGACACTTTATGTAAGGAAGGAAAGATGAGCCGTAATTACTGCCTGAACTGTGGTTCCCACAAAACTGCTCCTTTAGGTGTGTTTGTGAACTCTTATCTATTTACGAGAAATGTGACAGAAACTAAATTCAGTGTCTTTGGATATTCTTTCATTCTATTCCTAGAAAATAACAGGTAACATTTTCACTTTTTATAGATTTTATCTCTCACTCCTTTTCCATCTCGGAGCTCCAGTTTCTTTTCCAGTATGCCCTCCCAGATCTAACGGGGAAGGTAGTGGTGGACGTAGGATCTAGACTTGGAGCAGTTCTCTACGGGGTACCTGAAATACAATGCTTAGTTTGACATGTTTCTGCATCATTGTTACATCACATGATACACTACATCATAGAGTTGATGTCCTCGAGGACTGTGCAATTTGCCTTTCAGGGATATCTGTATAGCTCAGCAGCTCGGCTTATTGGGGTGGAAATAAGTGCTGACTTCTGCAGGCTTCAAACATTGGCTGTTGAGAAATATAACTTTACTGATAGAATACAGGTATGATTTTCATCTGAATGCATTTAGATTGTTGCACTGCTTAATTATAGTAGGAGTAATGTTTATGAAATACAATCCTCATTTATAGGATCAGGGGGAAAAGGTTTTGTCTTCCATCTACAGGTTATCCAAGCAGATATCTGTACACAGGATACGCTCATACAGAGGGCTGATGTCCTCATCATGAATAACGTGTTTGAATACTTTTTGCAACCCAGCGACCAAATTAAGTAAGTACATGCCATGTGGATCCCAGGCCAACATAAAGTTCGTTTTTATATTTATTTTTAACGTTTTTATGGACTAATTCTCGTATTAATTCAGACGCCTTGTTTTTGTTTTATTGTGCAGTAACTTATACAACACAACATATGTTTTTTTTCAGAGCATGGCAGTTTATTATTCATAATTTCCGCATGAAAGGTGCTCTTTTGGTGACTATCCCTAGCATTCAGGAATCTCTCTCTTCTCTTCAGGTAAAAAATAAGTTTTGTAAAGACAAACATGCGCAGGGGTTTTGGTAATACATTGCTGGTGTTAGTACTAGTACAGGATATAACAAGGCATAGAAATGGATATCAAAGTGATTTCTTCAACACTTTTACATTTTACTGGAATATTTTAGCAGAATGCTTAACCCATCTCTGTTTTGATATATAAAGGGAGAAATTATAGACCCTTGTCATTGGGTGGAGGAATTGCCCCTGGATCATAATATCTACTTGGGGAAAGACAGTGACCCTGACTCCCAGAGAGAGATCCACCTTTACAAGGTCCAGTGATCAAGACAAATAAATATTTTTTTCACTGTTTAACTTTATCAGTTCCATGGATCAGGGTGAATCTATTCCCTGATTGTCTATAAAACATCACTCTACTCCTACAACTACTCCTCCTACGATGTAAACAGGATTTCAACAAAATATTCATATTTGTTATACATTATAGTGTATTTAGGCACTGTTTTGGCCAGGATTACCTGGAACAAAGATGCAAAGATGTGAAATAGATGTTTTCTGATACTCAACTGTGCCTCAACCATGTGAAACATTTAGACATTGAACTATATAAAATGCTTTGACTTGTGTGGAAACTGTCAAAGCCTGTCATTACATTGAGCATTTTGAAACAAATACATTTTTATATCATCAGTGTTATAACTGCCTGAATGAATTCAAGTGAGGTGTCTTATTTAACTCTGATTGTACTTATTTGTTCTCATTGTCTACATTGTTAAGCAAATGTTATATGGACAAGAGGAAGAAAAATAACTGCGTTATGGCATAGATTGAACAATATATTTATTTTTGCACTTGAAATCGTTGTGTATTTATAATCTAAAAAAATGGAAAGTTTTTTTTGGAAGATGCAATTAAATCACTGGTGCAGATTATCATTGTCAGCAGAATCTTTTTTATGAGATATTGGATCCTTCTTACCAAACCCACTTAACTGAAATTTTCTCCATCCCTCAGTGACAAATTATCCTGTGTATAGGGCCTATAGCAATAAACATACATTTCACATATAACGTTTTAAATACACTTTGTGTTAATCCCATTGCCAAGATTTTTTTTTAACATAGTATTAGTTCTACTCAGGGGGTGTGTGTGTGTGTGTGTGTGTGTGTGTGTGTGTGTGTGTGTGCGTGTGTGTGCGTGTGTGTGCGTGTGTGTGTGTGTGTGTGTGTGTTTTAAGACTCTTCAGCGCGTTTTGTGTTGAAGAGCCCACCCCTGATCTTCAACTGAACATAATTGTCGAACCAATCATTGGCTGCAAAGAACGAGTGGCGGTCGAGCAAACCATAGACATATAACATCGTCACTAGAGAACGCCCATCTACGTTGGCCCGACACGGGAACTAGAGCGGATCTAAACTTGTCGTCAACAACGTTACCCGCTTTGGAAGTGGAAGTGGGACAGGCAACGGAGTTTGTATTTTTTTCGAGCGCGGATTATCTTCTCATCTTTTACGTAACTGGTAACCACAGCTAACATATTTCCACAGTTGAAAATACTCGAAGCAGTTTGAAAGTTTCGTTTTACACTTATACATTTGACACTTGGCAACCACTGAATGAGCAGATTTTCCGTGTGGGATTAGCGTTACTTTTGTGTGAGTGAGTCGTGGCGAACGGCGTAGCGTGTGACACAACAAAGGCTTTGGTTCCTCTTGCAATTTCTCGTAGCAGGTCTCACACACATTGAGTTTTATAGTAATTGTTCCTCTGCTTATTTCACTTTTAAGAAGTAGTGTATATGGCTATCGTCAACGTGTACAGGATTTCTGAATTCACTTGTCCCTCTCCTTTGTAAAGTCTGGACCAAAGAGAAGTCGAGTTCACGAAAGATGCCGCTTCTTCATAAAAAGCCCTTCGTGAGACAGAAGCCTCCAGCAGACATCAAGCCCGACGAAGAAGTTTTTCTTTGCAAAGTCACCCACGAAATCTTCAGAACATATGAGTATGTGTTAATTAAATTGACAATGAACTGATTAAAATTAACATAATTAAAATGTATAAGTCAAAAGGAGTGTTAATTGTAGCAATGTAACTTTATCTAACGATCAACCCACGCGAGTCAAGTGACAGCCAGAAGTAGCGTTGTTAGCTAACCTGCTAAATAAGTGCTTAACAACATGAACCGGGCGATTCTTAATGTAAAGTTATTTTCAGCCAATGATATTGAACCTAAATATTCGTTAATTTCATTGACATGTTTGGTGTTGGCCGTTAAAAGTACCCAACATAGCATCCTATGAGTTCAATAGACCCTTTATTTCAGTCAAACTAGCTAACGTTTACTCAGAACCAAACTAGGTGTCTCATCCATCCACTTGGACATTCTAGACTGTAAAAGTTAGCATCAACCTTAGCTTGTAGCAGCTCGCCAAGGTTGAGCTTGCCTAACTCGTCAGAAACATGCTGGCCGGGCCTGTTCGTAGGCTTGCGCTGCCATTGTTTAACGCAAAACATATATTAACACGAACAGACTTTGGGTACAATTTAATGTTTGAATGGTAACGTTAGTAAGTGTAATACATTATTTCACAATTTGGAGGAGTTATTTTAACTAGTAGTAACAAGTTAGTCGTAGTGCCAGTACAAGAGCTTTCTAAAGTAACATTTCTTTACACTTGTCAAAGTCACAGCAGGGTTTCCAGGCGAACCACGCTCATGCAGTTTTTCTTGTGTTGTGGGACTGTATAATTTGAGTTCTATTTAGCAACAGTAATTTAACATGCTTCCTTTTTAATATGTAGTAATATAATAAATACTAAGTTATTAATCAGAAAGGATGACAGTGTTGTCTTGGATATTCATTAATTTGATAGTTTAGAATGTATTGATTGAGGCCTGTAACTTTTTTTATATAATCAGTCACTGTCTCTCTCTCTCTCATCTCTCAAATCCCGCTATTTTTAGTGAGTTCTTTGAGAGAACCATTCTTTGCAACAGTCTGGTATGGAGCTGTTCTCTGACAGGAAAACCTGGCCTGACGTACCTGGAAGCACTGGAGAGTGAGAATAGGGCCCAGCAGAACCTGCAGAGCTTTCCCTCAGTTCTAGTGGTGCCATTACTCCACCTGACTGCACTCACTCACCGTACACGGCTGACAGAAATCTGTGACGATGTGTATTCATTCATCAAAGAGAGATTCTTCCCCGGAGAAATTGTAGATATTGTCAGTCGCAATGGAACAAGGTAAAGAGAGAGAGAGTGTGTGTGTGTGTGTGTGTGTGTGTGTGTGTGTGTGTGTGTGTGTGTGTGTGTGTGTGTGTGTGTGTGTGTGTGTGTGTGTGTGTGTGTGTGTGTGTGTGTGTGTCTGTTTTTCCCATGTTTAATTACTAAAAGCGAATGCAAAAAACATGGGTATTCGCAAAAAGATTTAGAATGACCTTAATTTGCATGTGCCAAGTATTTAGCCAGTGTAAATTAAATGCACAAACACTATACAGCAACGGCATCGTAATGCTCCCGTAGTATACATAAGCGTATTTAGTGTTAACAAGTCAGCCAAGGATAGTTTATGGAGAGGCTCCTAGGTAGCACTGATAGGGCAGACTGTGTGTTGAATTACTGTCTGCGTAGTTCCATCGGTAAAAAAACGTATACTAAGCCTTTACTGGCTTCGTATCTGCATATTTATCAAACAAGGCGAATGTTGCTGATTGTTAATAAAGCACAGTTAGAAATAAAACGGAGACTGGAGCGTATTTGCAGATGAGTGTAAGAAAGTGTTTTTGAAGCAAGTATGCCACTGATTGCCTTACTAAGCATAGTTTATTTAATTTTATCATCCTGAGACTTACCGTGTGCTTTACAAAACGTGTGCCTGGTGCCTCCCAAAGTTCGCCTTTGCTTTGTATATTGTGCTAATGTTTTTCCAATGTGCAACTACAGTTCATGAATTGTTCATTCTCTGCTACAGGCAGCTTTGTGAAATCCTGGAGGTGCAGTCTCCCCACTCCAACTGTAACGGAACAGCAGCTGTCAATGGACACAGCAAGCCACCCATGGACGGAGATGCCATAGTTATTAGTGATAGTGATGGGGAGAGCAGCACACCAAATACACCCAAGTCACAGCTCAACGGGTCAGTGTCAATCGACCAGTCTTAGTTGTTATCGCAACAACAAAATATTGTTTGTCACTATGTAATGGTATTGCATAATAAAGAACTTTGTAGTCTAACCACAAGATGCTTCATACAATATCTACTACCTCTCCTTCCTTTTGCTCTTTCGGTTTCACTTGTGTTGCGTATATAAATAATACAATTAGAGCTCTAAGCACATAACCACACCTTACCCCAGAGACCGTTAATCTGTATTTATTTTTACTCTGCTTGTTTTCCTTGTGGTTAGAAAAATCTCATAATTTGTAACACGTGTTTGTGCTGCCGGTTTCTTTGATTCATGACAACAGGAAGAAGAAGAAATCACTCAATCCGTCTGTGTTCAAGTACAAAGCAAAGCCCCTCAAGACCGAAGGCAGCGAGCCCATTATTGCCAAGGCCAATCAGATCAGGTCAGAATAACACGCACCAGCCCCAGCTATGGACTGTCAATTATTTTGCCAGATAAATCTAGTGAAAGAAATAATGCATGTTCACAAATCCACTGCTGAAATTGTAAATCTAATGCGTTAATGTGAGTGAGTAAGTGCTTGCACATTGAAACCTTCAGATGCCTAGAGACTTTTGATTCTCAAACAAAATTATTGCGTTCAACTGTTGCATTGCAACACTTCGTATCTGCGTAGAAGAAGTTATCAACATCAGAGTGGAAGATGTTTTATCTAACTGCAAAACAAATTATTAATTGCAAGTAGAAAATATGTTGAATATTATGCCACTTCTAAATTAAAATTGTTATGCTTTCAGTCGCAAGAAAAACACACTGTCACGAGAGAGGCTAAAGCTGCTTCTGAAACAGCACTGCGAGCCACTGTATGGAACTATTGTTGTCAAGGTACGCACAATGTTGATATGTTTAATCTGTTGTTACTGTACCACTGACTGAAGAAGCAGTTAAAATTAATGGCTGGGTCTTGGTTTTATTACAACAAGCCTTAGAGTAAACAGAAGGGGAAGGGGAAGGAAAAAACATCCGCTTATTGATGTAACATGTATCTACACTTAAAGATATGTTGGTTTGTTGAATTTTTGACAGCCAAGTACAGTGGCCAAGTATGGTCTTGCAGAGCAGAGCTTCTCCCAGTTCTTTCCTGATGAGCCGCCTCAGTTCGTCTTCAGTCCCCCTGCGAAGGGCCGTGGTCGTCATTCTGGCAGCAGTGGGTCTCCTGGGGAGGTGAGAAAGTAGATTTAGGTCTTCTGGATGAATTCACAGCATTGAAGTACATATAAAAAGCACACTAATAACTGTTTTTGACCCTTTTGCTCTACCTGTCTTTAGAAATGTTTTCAATAATTGTTTTTCATTGCCTCCATTCGTCTTAGAATATTCCATTCCAAGTATTTTAATTTTTGTGTAAATTAAATGGTAAATTAAAAAAGAATCAGCTAAAATATTTTATAGTTTACTTTAAACAAAGAATATTTGGATGCACCCAAAACTATTCGAAACCCTTTTGGAACACATTTAAACAAAAAATTGTTTGATTGAAAAATTATCGATGGTATAGAACTATTAGTTACTGTTCTGTTGTTTGTTCTCTAGTTTGGACATAAACTGCTGAGAGCAGCGGAGGAACGACTCAAGCTGATGCAACAGAAAGAAGAGATGATGGCCACAGGTACTTTCATTTTTATTTGTATCGTGATGTTTTATACACATGCGCACCACTTTAATTCCAGTACTATTGATTCAGTGGCAAACTTGAGTTTTTACATGTGATATTCACTCCTCAGCTCAAGACAAAACAAAGATGAAGAGGGAAAGGGAAGATAGCCTGGAGGCCAAAAGGAAGGAGAAAGAGGACAAAGAGAAAAAGAAAGAGGAACTCAAAAGGTTTTTTGAAGAGGAAAAGCAAAGGAGAAAGGAAGACAAGGAACGCATGAAATTGGAAAAGGAAAAAGTAAGTTAACCTAAATAAAGATTCGCCCATAGTATCAGTTGGTTTCACAAACCAATATTCGTCTATATACATGTCCTGTACTTGTACTGAATCATTTCGTACATTTTCGTTAAAATAAAAATGTTCTACTCCGAAGGAACGAGAGAAGATAAAAGAGGAAAAGAAGAAGTATGCAGAACGTCTCAAGCTGTGGAGCAAACCCAGAGAGGACATGGAGTGTGAAGATTTGAAGGTAAACAAAGCAGTGAAATTTACCTTAACCTGATCCTGTTTTTTGTTAGGGTTGTCACACTCCATTAAACCTATCTGTTTGTGGTGTTGGCATTTTAAAGGAGCTGCCCAAGCCAGTGCTAGTGAAGACCCGTTTGCCTACCGAGCTGTTCGGAGAAGCTCTCATGGTACTGGAGTTCCTCAAGGCCTTTGGAGAACTATTCGATATCAAGGACGAGTTCCCAGATGGAGTCTCGCTTGGTAAGATAGCTTTGAACCCTACAGTACCTTATGACTCACTTCACATGGAAATTAAAGGTGCTGGTAATAGAGGACCTGATCGTCAAGTGGCTGCATTTTTATCTGACTGTTTCTAACAGAGGTTCTGGAAGAGGCCCTTGTTGGCTCTAACCCAGAGGGCCCACTCTGTGAGTTGCTGTTCTTCTTCCTGTCGGCCATCTTCATGGCTCTGGCTGAGGAGCAGGAAGAGGTGGCAAAAGACAAAGTGGCCGAGGCAGATACTAAAGGTTAGGATGCATGCACACCAATGATCATGTTTCACAACAGAAAATTGAGAAGTTGAGAAGAGCCTTGACAATCAGATTCATCTCCTTTTGTTCAATAGTTTCTTGCATTGTATTCATTTGTTTTTCGGTCCCCAGACCTGAGTGAGGCGCTGGATGATGATGCGGACCCCACCCAGTCAGCCATGAGTGCTGTTGCATCTTTGGCTGCTGCCTGGCCTCAGCTACACCAAGGTAAGAAAATCAGATTTGATCAAGATTTATCTTATTATCTTGGGGGGGTACTGGCATAGGTTTTCTATCTGGTACCTGTGAATATAATAACTACAAAGAAAAGTCAATACGTGCATATTTTATCTCAGGTTGTAGTCTGAAGCAGCTGGACCTGGACAGCTGCACTCTGTCTGAGATCCTTCGCCTTCACATCCTGGCCTCCGGCGCAGACTGTAATAATGGAAACACCAAGTTCCGCTACCAGAAGCAGGGCGGGTTTGGATCGATGGACGACCCGTTTGTTGAACTCAGGCTAGCCAACCCCATGCTTCTGAAGAGGCTGTCCTGTACTTCTGTGTATGACCTAACACCAGGTGAGACATAACTTTCAACTTCAAAAAGGTGTGTCTTGCGACTCATGACACTTCATGAAAGTGAACCATGGACTTATTATTTGCCACTCACTTATTTAACGTTTTGGCTGTTTTAGCTAACTTGCGCTATTGATGCTACCGCAAATGTTACTTTGCTTACAGCTGCACGGTGCTGAATTGACCCTCTATGTCTTACTGTTCTGTCCACCAGGGGAGAAGCTGAAGATCCTCCATGGTCTGTGTGGGAAGCTGCTGACTCTCGTCTCTACCAGGGACTTCATAGAAGACAGTGCAGAGGAGCAGAGGCAGGCCAAGCAAGAGCTCAGAGAACTGAAGGCAGAGCAACACCGCAGGGAAAGAGAGGAAGCAGCGCATAGGTAAATAATTACACACACACACACACACACACACACACACACACACACACACACACACACATATTGAAGACATTTTCCGTAACACAAAAACAAAGAAGTTCAGTATGATCTACATCTCTCCTGTCAGGGTGCGTATGCGTAAGGAGGAGAAGCTAAAAGAGCAGGAGCTAAAATTGAAGGAGATGCAGGAGAGACATGAGAAACTCAAAGAGCAGGAGGGAATGAACGGCCTTCACACGTGGTAGGATCTCATCCTTGACCTGGTCATAGCTGCCACACCCTATTGAATGATAGCTGTTTTTTGGTACAAGGTATTGACAAAATCCTTTTTCTTTTGATAGTGTGGAAATTAACACCAGCACAGAGAGTCATGCTGAGCACCATACGGAGGATGAAGAGGAGCAGCTCACTCCACATAATAATAAGAAAGGTACCCAGTCTTTAAGTTCCCTCTGAGGCCGTATCTTTCACTTTCTTTGTAAACATTTATTAGGTTGTCTTTCAACTTGGAGAGCCTTAAACAGCGTGATTCCGCACCATCTAACAAAGACCAAAAGGTTTTTCCTCTTGACAAAACGAGTGGGCCAGAGGATCGTATATGATCAAAGTAACACAATGCATTGTTTTCTCCCCTTGGTAAAGGCAACCAGAAAGAGCAGCAGGCTCAGCAGCAGACTCCTACTGCTTCTGATAACAAACCCCCTTCCCAAGCCCCAGCCAGTCTCATGCCAGAGGAGATTGAGCAGGAGCCGCAAAAGATGCGGGAGCTCCAAGAGAGGATCCAGAAAGCGGCAGCCTGCACCTATATTCTCCCTCTCGGAAGAGACAGACTTTACCGTCGCTACTGGTTGTTCCCCGCCGCCTCTGCCTTGTTTGTGGAGGACGACTTCTTTGGAGTAACTGAGGATATGTTGGAGCCTCAGCCAGCCTCAACTCAGGAATGCAAGATGGAGGAGGAGCCTGCTGATCAGTCTCCAAGACGGTAAGTAGTACAGTGTTGTGTTTGAAAGCTGCTAGGTTAAAATCTGGCAAATTTACTTTTTGTCAGCTAGCAAAGGTTTAGTGGGATGCCCACGTTTTTACTTGCCACTATTTGGGATCGTTTTGAATTTGTTATTTTGTTAATTTATTGATCTTTAAATTAAATTAATGAATGTATCACTCCAGCTAAACGTACTCAGTGGTGACCTCTTATACTTAGTTTTGAGTAGGTGTTAGTGGTCTGTATAAAAAAAAATGATTGTACCCAAAGAAATATGATTATGATTATTGATTGCTGAGACTAAATGTATTACTTATTTTCTTAAAAAACGTTAGCGATTGATCCTTGTCAATCCTATGGTTTTATTCTGTACTGTGAGAAACATGTGAAATAGATGTTATCTCATGAAGCTTGTGTGAGACGACGAGGCTTTTGTGGAAATCTTTTAATGGAACAATTATTATTAACCTGTGACGTTATTCTCTGAAAGCAAGGACCTTCCTGGACTGAATCTGGGGGACAGTGTAGAGGGTTTTTATTCAAATTTAAAGAAACAGTCACATGGATTGAGACGATAGTTTACAGTGAGGGGAAAGGACCCCAAGCAAGATTACATTCAGACAAATGAGAGAAAAAATATTATAATTTGCTCAAACTTCAAATCTTCCTCAGGAATCTCTGAATCATCTGAGACCAAGGTCAGAGCATGAAAGGCAGCTAAGTTCAAATGCTGCTGTTAACTAAACTACGTTGTAATTTGCCACCCTGGTGTTGCCTCTGTGTAGAATTGTCAAATTTTTGGGGATTTACTAAACACTGCAAAATGTTCAACTAAAATGTATTATTTTACCCATCCTAGCCCTGATTGTGAGAACACGGCCAGCACTTGCCCAAGCCCTGTCCTTATCAGTGGCCCACCAGTCAACCGTCCAAACCAGTGGGCTTTCTACAGCTCAGCCGAGGAGGTGGATCAGCTCATTGAAGCACTGAATCCAAGAGGCCACAGAGAGAATGCCCTCAAAGAAGCACTGCTCCAGGAAAAGGAACGTATCAGCCAGTTGCTGAGCACTGCAACACCCGACAGATACAATCACGCAGGTAACAAAGCACTGTCAGTGAAACCTGTAGTGATTGTCACTTAATTAATGTAAAAAACTGTACCAACTGTATATCAACTTTAGAAAATGATCCACAGTGTAAGTGTACAGCTAGGGTTGTACTTGTAGTAGAAGTTGTCAAATGGAGCAACAACACCAAAAAAAAGCAAGAGTTACTACTTCAAGAACTGCAAAGGACACTCTCTAACACAAGCTTTATGTTATAGATAAACCAGAAGTGGCAGCCAAGGCCAGCTCTGCCAGGTCCAAAACTGCTCTTGCTGCGTCTGTCCCAGACTCCACTGCTCCGGCAGAGCGCTTCATGGAGAACCGTCTCAGAGACTTGCTCCTGGACATGGAGGACCGCATCTACCAGGGAACGCTGGGGACACTCAAGGTATTAACCCACTCAGCCTAACACCCATCCATAGCTCCCTCAGAAAAGATTCAAGATACTTCCAATACTACTACCAATTTCGTAGTAGCCCAGCCATTGCCAAGAGTTTAGAAGTTAGGCAAGTATCAAACAACTTGAATGTCTGAGGTCACTATTGCTTTGTGTATTTTCTGACTCTTTTGTAGGGGATGGAGAGAGCAGCTTGGAGGGCAACCCTGGAGGAGGGTCGCTATGAGCAGCTTAGCCCCTCGGAGAATGGAGACGTAGAGCACATGGAGGTCGACTGTAACCAGCTGAAAGTCAGCGGAAAGGACAGGTAAATAAAATGTTTGAGATTTTTGGGAAATTAAGGATGCCTGATGCAATTTAACAGTGACGCTTTCCAGAGCTTAGACTGACTGCTGTCCTCAAACCATTAATCAGTAGTCCATTAATTGTTTGAGGAAAATTGCTTCCTTTTAATAGTATAAAAAATGCCCTTGCATGTTGCTTAACTTTGAGTCCCAAAGTGCTTCCTTCAAACCACAAAGGAGTATTGGAATGCTTTTTGTAGATTATGAAGCTAGAATCTACATCGTACATTGTCTGCTGTTGCACAATTTATATTTAAATTTAACATGTTTACACTTTCATTCTGACTTTGACTTTGTAGTCAACTAATACTAGTTGCACTGACGCGATCTCTTGGTTGAAGTCAGCCAACATTGTCATCATTGGCCTGCAACAAGAAGTGTACATTTCAGATTTACACTGTCCCTGAACTACTGTCAATCTCCCCTTCCCCTTTGTTTTTTCCTACTATCCTGAAAAAAAGAACAAAAGAGCGAAAGTACAATGAGAGTTTCCTACTGTTTTCTTCATCTGTTATGTTGTGTAGGCTCCAAGATTTAAGGGGGGACAGTGTGAGTGTTCCATCGGGTGGAACAGGGACCCCTCAGCTGGTGAACAACACAGTCAGCTATCTTGCCCAGGCCCTGGCCCAGGTAGAACAAGGCATCGAGAGGAAGTTCCTCAAAGCTCCCTTAGGTAAGAGACGCATAGTTCTAATTGTAGGACATTAGGGATGCACCAATCGAGAAATTCTGGGCCTATACCGATGTTTAAAATAGCTATTTGGCCGATGGCCGATACTGATATTTTTAGGTCTATTTTGTTTTTGTTATTTATTCCCGCTTTTGTACCAGGGAAACAAATACATTTTCATAATAAAAAATAATAATTGAAATGTTTTGAATAGGGATGTTAATCTTCATTAAGAATTTAATCGATCAAGTGATTCAAATTAAACCATTAAATTGAACAGTCTCGTCTTTTGGTTGAAATTCACGGTGCGTTGTGTGTTCGTATCCCGTATGTGTTCAGTGCCTTTAAGAAGCATTTGTTTTCGAGTGATGTCATCACATTGCTGCTAGGAGACGCTAGTTTGTCGTTAGCGCTAAAGACTATCTCTGCCAGATTCACATTGTGTTGATTTGTGTATTGGAAGTATACATACGTTTTTCAGTTTTAACCTACCTCCAATGGCTCAATAAACTGAGTTGAACAGTCCCACTTCTTCAGAGTGGTTATTCATTGGATGAGGAGATATGTCTGCCAACTTATGCAGGGCGCATAAGGGTGACAATTAAATTCTTGAGGTGTATGCAGGATGTTAACTTAAAATCGAAGACTGAGGGTGAGCTGTTCATCTATGAAATAAGCTAAAACACAGTCCAGTGTAGGAAAATTTCACATACAAAAACTATAAAAACAAGTGCATTGGCACCACAGTGATGCTGTTCTGACTTCTGACTAACGTCGCTTGATGTTAAGGTGTTGTGACGAAATTTGACCGGCTGCCGAAATTCGATTTGAACACAAATTCAATTATACAAATGTGTGAAATAACCCTTAATATTTCAAAGCCCACTCTGAAATATTACCACACAGCTGACATTTTCTTTCCCTCTTGTTCGAAAACGAACATGCGCGCAGCAACAACATTTAGGCAAATTGATGCGACATAAACATCGGCCACTGCCATCGGTAAATGCCATCTTATTTGCCGATAGACCGATGGCAGTCAACATCGGCCGATACCTATGTATGGCCGATACATCGGTGCATCCCTATAGGACATTGATCTTAAGTGTCTGGGCGGGTGTAACCTGAACGTCAAACTGATGACTGTTAACACAACACTGGGACTTAAATTTGCTTTGTGGGACCTTGTCTGCATGCTAAGAAGTACCAAACGCAGACGTTTCTTTAACATTTACACTTTCTCTTGTACATCCAATGTCATGGGTTTTGCATGCGGGCTAGGGTTTAGGTGCCTGTAACACGTCAAGCACAAGCACAGTCTCCTGAAAGGAAAGTTGCTGACATGAGGAATGGCCTTTTTTCTGATCCGTATTTTACAACTGAATAGCTGGTGATGATTCAATGTTATGCTAAGTTCTTGATTATACTTCTGTCATGCAAATTGGTAGGTGTCTGGTATTGCATTACAGTAATGGCAGCAAAGAGGATGTGTATGCAAATTGAGATCTTTTTTGAAAGCTATTTTATGGGAGAATGTCAAAAAACTACGGTTGTTGTTGAGCTGCTATCAGTAATGTGTGTACTAGAAAATACATAGAAAATATAGATACTTTTTTTTTTTTTTTACATTGTTGCTGGAATTAGGCTATGATGACTCCAGGAAGGAACAAAAAACTAAGAAGAACAAGAAGAGAGATGAGGACCAGTCCAGTGAGGGTAAGTTGGAACAACAACGTTTTTTCCCAGTTATTTTGAATTTGAATGGCTGTCTTAAAATGTAATACATTTTGTCTCCTCAGACGGAAGTGACAGTGGCCGTGTGTGCAAGACAGTGCTGGAGCGTTGGCGGGAGTCTCTGCTGTCCTGCTCAAGTCTGTCCCAGGTCTTTCTGCACCTCTCCACCCTTGAACGCAGTGTGGTCTGGGCCAAGTCCCTCCTCAATGCGCGCTGCAAGGTCTGCCGGAGGAAGGGAGACGCTGAGAACATGCTGCTGTGTGATGGCTGTGACCGAGGGCACCACACTCACTGTGTCAGGCCCAAACTCAAGGTAAGAGTGGCAGATGCTTGTGAAATATATGTATATATCTATCCTACAGTTACTCGATCCATCATTAATCAAACACTGTGGCTATGTAAAAGGTATTTTTCATAACAGGATAAGTGAGGTTCAAACTGAGGATTTGAAAACTAAGCAGCCCACTCCAGAGATAAAGTGGTAGGCTACTAATCTGTCTTTCTTTCTCTCTTTCCCCAGGTGGTCCCAGCAGGAGACTGGTTCTGTCCAGAGTGCCGCCCCAAACAGCGAGCTAACCGCCTGACCTCCCGCCAACGCTCTTCCATCGACTCTGAAGAAGAAGTGGAGGAAGCGGAAGACTCTGAAGTGGAGGAAGAATCTGAAGAGGAGGAGGAAGAAGAAGAAGAAGAATCTGAGGAAGAGGAAGAAGAGGAGGTTGAAAGGTAGGCGAAAGCTTGTACTGAATGATTCAATTTGTTTTCATTCAATTACTGATTTTCAAGTAGTGAATTTATGTTCAAATTATATTAATTCCATACTATTGTTGGTCTTTATTCTCTTTTTGGTTTGGAAGAATACGCCTTCCTCCAAGCCTTTTGTTTGTTTGTTTTGTTTACATTTTTAAATTAAGCTCACACTAAGCTCCCCACCAACTCTTTCTCTTCAGTGTACCGAAGAAAGGACGGGCAGCAGTGAAACTTTCCACTCCTAAAGGCGGCCGGTCCAATAGCAAATCAGCCAAACGGAGTGGGTCTGGCGCCAGTACACCTCGGAGCCAGCAGACCACCCCTAAACAGACAGCCTCTGCTGGGAAAGCCTCCTCAACTTCCAGGTATTTTCATTGCCACTAATTATGCCATAGTTGTTGATATATTTTAAATAATTGTATCCAGTAGCCAGTGGTCATGGTCCAGGCCAAAGGTAATCAAACCCCAATGAGTGATTGTTCTCTTTCTGCCCGTCTAAACCTTTGACTCATCCTTTCACTAACGCAGGTCTTCAGGGAAGAAGCCTACCCCCTCATCCAAGCCTACCCAGGCCTCAAACGGCAAACCCCCTCCTCGTGCTGGCAGCCGTGTCAGTGCTCGTCTGAGCCACGAGATTGTAGTGTCACCAAATGGCACTGCTGGCCAGAAAGTCAACCCCTCACCCTCACAAAGTGTCTCCCGTAAAAGACTTATTGCTGGTAAAGAGCTGATTTGTTCAAAATATTCTTAGTATGGTGGTTTCACACACAAAAAAATATATAAATTGGGGACGTTATTCATTTCAGTCAAAATACCTTTAATGATAGTGGAACAGAGTGTTGCATTAATTAATCCACAGATGGATACACTTTCGCTTTGACGTGACAGAAATGTTAACAAATAAACTTTCTGCAAACTTGGATACACCATGGCACCATCATCACCTAGACAAAATCTGTGTTTACCCAATTGAGATCTTATTTGTACAATTAGAAAACACCCAAACTACCATACTACCAGCATAAATCATTGTTAAACTGGTATATTAGTAATTTATTTGTAATTATATACAGTGCTATGAAAAAGTATTTGCCCCCTTACAGATACTTATTGTTTTTGCACATTTGTCACACTTAAATGTTTCAGATTATCAAACAAATTTTAATATCAGACAAAGATAACCTGAGTAAATACAAAAAGCTGTTTTTAAATGATGATTTCATTCATTAAGGTAAAAAAGCTATCCAAACCAACCTGGCCCTATGTGAAAAAGTAATAGCTTTTTAAAAAATAAATAAAAGCTTTTTTTCCCTTAATAAAAACTGCATTTTGTATTCCCTCAGGTTGTCTTTGTCTGATATTAATATTTGTTTGATCTGAAGAATGTAAGTGTGACAAATTAGCAAAAACAGAAGAAATCTGTAAGGGGGCAAATACTTTTTCACAGCACTGTATATTTTAAGATTTCTTATTTTTTGCTTCCATTAGCCTTTTTCCTTCAGCATTGTTTGGGTATTGTATTCATGTAAGAGTAATCCTATTTATTGATCCATAATTCAGTTCAAATTGAATGACTCATGTCAGACTGCAAGAAAATAACAATTTTTCGACTACCTCATGAAGTTAATGAACCTGACAATGTGAACTCTTGACCCTGTCGAGACTGAAAATGTGTTAACATGATCTGTCCACTTATAAAATCTATTCATGGTAAGCACAGATAAAGAGACTAGATTTTGCTCTATGTGAGCATTCAAATGGGGTGTGAAAGCAATTATCCAGTTACAAGTTTTTCAGCTTTGAATTAAATTTTATAGTCCCATAATTTCACCTAAAGTGATTGTTCCCTTTCCCTCCAGCAGATGTCGCTCCATCCTCTAAACCTAAGCCAGTGCTGCCCGTGCTGTCTTCCCCTGCCTCCTCGTCCTCGGCCAGCCGGCGTAGCTCAGGAAGGAACCATGGTGTCCATGAGCTCTCTGCACTGGAACAGCTGACAGTGGAACTGGTTAGACATGAAGATAGTTGGCCCTTCATGAAGCTGGTCTCCAGGACTCAGGTTGGTGGTCGCACATGTTGTCTCTAGGACTATCAAGGACAATAAAACCCAGGGATTGTTAGTTAGGTTGACATACCTACACATAATATACAACTCTTTGTTTTTTCTCTAGGTACCAGACTACTATGACATTGTCAAGAAGCCCATTGCCCTGAGCACCATCAGAGAGAAGGTTAATAACTGTGAATACAAAACATCTGGTACGCAAAAGAAGAATTTTGTGGGGGACATTAATGAATACCCATATTAAAACCAGTATTATTTTTGTATTTTACCAATTATATTAAATGTGATGTGATCTGATTTGAATCTGATCACTTAGTGTGTTCTCTAATGTCTTTCTCCCCACAGTGGAGTACATAGAAGATGTGGAGCTGATGTTTGCCAACTGTTTGCAATACAACCCCAGACACACCAACGAGGCCAAAGCAGGGCTTCGCCTCCAGGGCTTCTTTAACTGTGAGCTGCAGGCACTGGGTCTTGTTGATCGGAACACCCCTCCACAAAAACGTCCTAGGCTCTAAACCTAACTGACCACACTTGAACCAACTTGGCATTTCCAAATTAACCCATTGTCCTTCCCCAGGCACCCATGTACCTTGCTTGATCTGAGAAGACTGGATTCTAAAGGTGCTAGTGATACATGTTGAATTCTACCCAATTTGTAACACATTTTTGCTCAGAGTTGTGACTGAAAAGTAATATTCCATTTGGAATGTGCCAGTTTAGTCAGCTAAGTTTAAAGCCTGGGCACTTACTCAGGCAGGTAAAGCAAGTCCTCAGGTACTGTCTCTGATCATGGGCATTTGTAGTCACTGAGACATGCTACTCATACCAGTCCAGCCCTCTCAGATCTTCACAGTGTTGTAGGTGAGGCTTCTTGGGTATATTGTGACACAAGAAGCTACAGTCAAAGTTAAGTTCATTCCAAAAGGCCAATGGCTGTTAACATTCCCTTTACTTGCAGGTAATCTAGAAACCACTAGCTGTGAACAAACAGTAATTTTGCACTGTATATTTGATAAAGCGGTCAAGGCTATTCGTATTCACTCAGGGAAAACGAATTGTGACTTTTTAACAGTGCATTCTAATTTTGTATCTTGACTACTAATACTACTCCTACATTTAGGACATAATTTGTGAGTGAGCTCAGTTTTTTTGGGTAAATTAGGTATTGCGATTTTGAGAAAAGTATTTTACATTGCTTAGTACTGAACCAAAAGTGAAATCTTTATCTCCTAGTAACACCTTTTCAGTGAAACACTACACTGGAAAATGTTTTCTTATTTGCTCTATATAGTTTTTTTTCCGTTCCTTATTTGTTAATGTTTATTTATTTAGTTTTCAATTTAAAAACTTATTTATGGAATGCTTCTTTTTTTTATATATAGACAGACCATGTCTGTATTTTGTAAAGAATGATTGACATTTTTCTGTTTAGACAATTTCTAGGGTTTAAATACATAGTGTGTTTTCCCTGTCGCTTTTCCAACGTTTGCTTTGTATTGTGTACATCTTTGTTTGTAAAAAATAAATTGAGTTTCCTTACATTTGTGCAGACTATGAGCAGGCATGCACTGATCGCTTTAACTGTGTAAGATTTTCTACCCAGGTAGGTCTTGCAAATTCTAAACCTATACTTCAAGAAAAAATGTAGTTCGTGAAGCAAGCCAAATCCTGATAGCCGCGGTGTGGAGACATATTCATTGTCATCCAGTCACAGGACAAATTCCCTTCGTCCTTCCAATCACTGTTCTGATCCCGCCCGCCTGTACACATTGCACTGTCCCATACAGTCGCGCCCCCCCCCCCCCCCCCTTTCTCGCCTGCTGGTCTCACACGCCCGGTCCACTGCCCACATTCCCCGTACCTCTACCCCCTAAAGTCCCCCCTTATACGGCAAATCAGACCGAGTAAACGATTGAAGAACATGGTAAGAGCTGTCATTTCAGTTTGGCTTAATGGATTTTAAATATTGGGGGCACTATTATACTAGACAGTTCGCGTCAAAGTTGAATAAAGTTGAGATTATTTGCTACTGTAACTCGCCGTTATTTTGCTAGCAGGCTGAATGAAGGTAGCGGCAATTGCCATCAAATTGACTATTTCATGTCAAGGCCTTTTCTTTTTTTCAAGTTAAGAGTGTTTTTCTTTATATCTGATAACTGATACTTATAATGTTTCATTATATGGAATTAGTTCCATTTAGGGGTTGTCGTAAGGCCCGCAGCGCTGTCCGGAGCGGCCATTTTAGCCTAATTATAGCAGGGCCAGGGGGCAGTCAGTTACTACTACAGAACAGTAGCACGTAATCGCTCAAGCAAGTCAGTTCCACCTCGCATTCAATCTGGCGCATCCGAGTTGTGCCTTCAATGACGCTATACCATCAAGCTAATTTAACACACTCAGTGCATGACATATTTTTAAGCATATTAAACGCCTGTCAACAGCATTGTTGCGAGTTAAAATGTTTCATGTATTTTTATAACCAGCTTGTCAAAGCTGTTAAGTTCAGACATGATCGGTTGTTCCAACTTAGTTAGCTTAACTTAGTTAGAAGTTAATAGACAGTGACAGCCATAGTATACCAGGCCTAAGACACTAGTCTTTTTACAGACCAAAACTTGTTAATTTGTTCTTGTTCATCATCGAAACATACTTTTGGCCAAGTTGCAATGATGATTATATGAATAGATTTCGTTAGTTTGCCATTGATCAGATTGGCCAATTTTCATTGTCAGTAAAGTAGTGAACTTGTGTCCAAGCTAATGCAAAAGAAATTAAAAAAACAGAATTCTCCATTATAGCCATAATAGATCCCTTTGGCTTAGAATGTTACTTGTTGTGAATGTGATACGTTTTGACCACTTATGGAGCATGGGCAGCATTAGCCTACACAGGTTAATATTTGGTGTAACACAGTGCTAACACAGTATAAGAAGCAATGTTGTCGTTAGTGCTGTTTTATTTATTTGGCCAAGAACCTAATGTATGAATCTGGCAATAAGACCTGTGTTTACTACTCGCATGCCAACAGCTCAAATGTTCAGTAAAACCTATATCAACCCTGTAAAGTGGTCTGATACTACCTTGCCTCTAATATTTTTATATAAAGTTAATTGGTCACTTTTCTCAGTTAAAGAAAAAGTATGAGCTTTACTTTACTGCATTTTTCTTTCCCAGGCCTCTGGTGTAACTGTCAATGATGAAGTCATTAAGGTCTTTAATGGCATGAAGGTTAGAAAGTCATCATCATCGGACGAGGTTAAAAAACGCAAAAAGGCTGTGCTTTTCTGCCTCAGCGAAGACAAGAAACAAATCATAGTGGAACAGGACAAGCAGATCCTGGTCGGGGACATAGGAGAAACTGTAGAAGATCCATACGCCTGTTTTGTTAAACTTCTACCTCTGAATGACTGCAGATACGGCCTCTACGATGCCACATACGAAACAAACGAGTCTAAGAAAGAAGACCTGGTATTTATATTTTGGTATGGTTGGTTCTCTTTAGTTTACTCTTTGTTTTTATGAAAGAAAAATACCTGTTGTAAGTGATGCTTCTCTGTTCAATTTTAATGACTTTGCAGTTGATCAAACAGTTTGTCCCCTAGTTTTAGGTTTGTAAAATACATTCAAATTAAATCCAAGCTATTAATATGTAGGAGTAAAATCAACACTCATTCATTAAGAAAAGCTGAGTTTATGTATTTTTATTTGTGGTTTCAGGGCACCTGAAGGCGCTCCTCTAAAAAGCAAAATGATCTATGCTAGTTCCAAAGATGCCATCAAAAAGAAATTCACAGGTGAACTTACCGCAGATATTACATATTTCTGGTCTCAAGCAAACTCTCACAGGTTCTATGTTGCAGTAGAAATGTGCTCATATAAACTCCTCGACGTCATTGTATATCTTTTCTAAAAGACATCTTCAAACATTTCAGTTCAAATCTAAGTTGCGTATAGACGTTTTTAACACAATTAGTCACCAACTGCTTTTAGCCTTGTGATAATTGTTTAAATGTACAAAGATCCCTTTACAACCCAGAAAAATGAACACTATGCATCTGGTGTCATTCATATCTGGTATCCTATCTTTGCAACTGCTGAGAAACATATATTTTTATATTAAAAAAAATTTTCTCCTTTTTTATTTGTTTAGGTATCAAACACGAGTGGCAAGTGAACGGACTAGACGACATTCAGGACCGCACAACCCTGGCAGACAAGTTGGGAGGCAATGTGGTGGTATCGCTGGAAGGAAAGCCAGTGTAAACTGACAAAACATGTGCCATCTGGATTCCAGACGCTTTCATCTTAGCAGCTCGCTCTGTCTGTATCATTTGATCCTTAAGGAATAGCTCCTTGGGCTTTTTTATGTTTGTTCTTCCTTTTGATTTTCTTTTTCTTTTTTCAACATGGAGATCTCATTAACATATATGCAAAAGCCTACCAGTTATTGCCAGACAACCTCTTCATATTGTAGTAGAAACTAAAAACCCTTGAAGTAGTGTTACATCCAGTGTTTTGCCAAAACAAGTAGGAATGATCAGCGCCAATGCTACCTGAGACGAATAGCACTCCTACAAAAAGCTTGAAAGATACTTGGCCACCGTTTTCATCTGATATGTTTCAATACAGTAATGACAACGAATTAATTGTTTAAGTAGTGTTAGGATCAATGTGAATGCTTTCTATTAAGCTTGAAGTATTCTCTTATACCCACGGTATTTGTTATGGCAAGTAATTTGCATTAGTGAGCTTTTCATATTACTTATTTATTATTTGAACTGTTCTAGCCTATGTGAAATGTTACACAGACATGGAAAAACACATAATAGACTATGGATTACTACCAAGCACTTTTTTGTTTATACAAGATGAGACAAAAAGTTTTATTATAACAACTTCTGTGTTTATCAACTAGATAATGTTACCTCAGTTTTCATTCCTGTTTATTCATATTGACAAGAACAGAAATGTTTTAACTGTTCAGATGTCGCCTTACTTTCATTTGAATGTAAACACATAGTTAAAAAGGAGTGGGTGATGCTTGCAGTTTTTTTTCTAAAGAACACTAAAGAAAAAGAGAATTGACTTGCCATAAAAGTTGGCAATACTGTACATGTGCGTTTGGAGCCTTAAAGTGTTTTTGAGATCGCAGAGGATTGCCACTGCAATAAAAATATTGTGGCAGACAAGACAATCAAGTGTTATGTGGTTTAACTGCATGGATCTTTCTATCTTGGTAACTATATTGTGTGATATAAGTCTACAGGCAATATAAAAAAAGAGAACAATCACAAATAGTTTTTGTTACAGTTATATTACATACAGGTTAAGTGTAAACCAAAATGAACTAATGTATGTGCTCAGAAATGTATTCCTCAAATGCTACCTGATGTTTAATTTTGATGTATTTAATTTTTATTCTGCACACTGGATATACAAAGACACATTTTAACATGGAATCCAAATCTGAAACTGTATAGCAGATTCTCTATAAAATATTTGTACTAATGCACGTGGGCCGAATCCTATAGAATAAATGAAGACACTTGAGATCATCAATTTCTTTCTTCATCTGGTGAACTAGGCCTGTGACTCTGAATGACCAGGACCTTTTTTTGTCCAGTCATAGCTAAGCAAGGCCCAGCCAACTGTTTCTGTGTGTGCTACTGCGTACTGTAGTGAGTCGTGTTATGTGAGAGAGTGACTGGGCCAGAGCCTGCAAGCTTCTCCCTGTAGAGAACTTGATCTGTAGGCGGTGAGCAATCCTCTGCTCACCAATGCTATTTATGGCCAACACATGCTTTTGTGTCTTGTCATCGTTGTCCACAAATGGCAAAACTAGACAGCGTTCCAAATAGCATGGTTGAAAGGAAAGTCTGGTGTAGGAGGAAGGAGAACCAAGGTTTATAAATGCTTTAGAGTAGGAATGGAGAAATGTACACAAAATAGCAAAATGTTAAGTAACACCACATTCGAGTGTAATCTTCAGTACCGTACCAAATTACATGGGACCAAGTACCTTAATAATACATGTATGCATTCATACAATAGAATAGCCTATATGTTACATTTGGACATAGGTTTGTGTGGGTGAGTGGGTGGGTGGGTGGGGAGGAATAATGGTTTGTCCTGAATTACACCTTTCAGCTTTCACTTTGCCTTTTTTCTTATTTTTTTATAGCAGTGTACAGGTTTTAGCCAACATTAATTTCAGATTTGTTTCCTAAAACCCCATTCAAATTTTTTTTTACTAAAACAGTTCAGTGATTTACTCCCACTTTTAATCGGTTATAAACTGCCTCTGAAAATAAAGATTTGTATTACTAAAGGGAGGTCACTATTTAGAGAGGAAATGGTGTGTTGGAAAGGGACCTGGAAAGGTCTAATATAATGGTAGAACAGCAAGATGTGTCACATTTGCAACATAGGCCTATCAAAAATATATTTCTCAATCTGTATTTTTAAAAGAGCTGTAATACAAGCCATAGTGAAACCGAATCTGTTTATTTGTGTGAATGGTATGCAATATATCATGAGTCCTGGTTCCGAGTCAGTGATGTAGGCCTAGTAGCCTAATGTCTATGATATAGGCCACCCAACAAATAGAAAGCCTTTTTAAATAGATGTCTTGAAGAATTTGTTCGAAATGTATGTTATTCTCTTTCCTTTCATATTCTGACTGATGACACTTTACTAAATAATACAAGTCGGTGAAGGAATCATATATACACTGTAAAAAAATAAAGTTGGCTCAACTTATAATTATGAGTAACCTGGCTGCCTTCAAATTTTGAGTAAGATGAGCAAAGAACAGGTTGGTTCTGGCAACTTCGTTATTTTAGTTGGATGTACTTCAATTTAGGTTCATGCAACTCACTATGAAAAGTCAATTTCATCAAATTGACATACAGCAAACTAATTATTTAATGATATTGACATGTATTTGTAAGTTGATTAAATTAAGTTTCTCGATACAGCACCTTAACGCAAACACGTTGGCTCCCACAATATGATACTTTTTTTCACAATATATGACAGGAGAGCAGCACACGTTTGAATTGCCTCCCGCGTGTATGTAGAGTTATGTTCCCGGTCAGAACTTCACGGCAGGACAGTATAAATACGTCAGTTCAAGCCAGACGAAGTTCATTGCGCGGGCATCGGTCAAAGCATTCAGAGAACGCGGGCTAATGCAGCATAAGAAAGGCAATTTCAGGGGCTGTAATTAATGATAACAGTGTTCAGAGTAAGAGTTGCAAAAAAAATTTTTTTTCATATGCCTTATATAATTTGATATGTATGTTTAACAGGGATTGTATCGCTTTGAGATTACTCTTGCAAAGTAAAGCACAATCCAAATAAATTGTATTATCATTCATATTACGTCTTATAACTTGCTGGGATATATGCAAATGTATTACCTCGACGGCCTATCAGGATAGCAGTAACGATGACTATTACTTCACGCGGTCAAGAGTCAGGTGACGTCTTCAGTATGTTAATTCAATTGTTCTTGAGTAAACCTGAATGTATAAATTGCATTGACTAATTTGTTTTGCTTGATTAGTTGGTCAGGTTCCAACTTGAAATAACAAGTTGATTGAATGTTTTCTTAATTTTAGTACAACTAACTTATTAAAACAAGTTGAACTAACTAAAAGGCCAAATATTTTTTTACAGTGTATATATATATATATATATATATATATATATATATATATATACATACATCTAGTTTTAGATTAGTATTTCAATGAAGAATGAAATTGGAGGCTTAATCTATTTCGTGGTCTTTATTGCCCTCAGGTGGTTGTAGTAAATATTTTGTAAACAAGAAAAATGCATTCATGCAAGCCAAAGCTGCATAGACCACTTTTGTGCTGAAGTGATCAGAAATATTATGTATAAAGTTTCCTTTATACCAATAACGTTGCAATCTTTTTGTCGTCGCAGGGGCCTTTCTTGGCCCTATCATGACTGGCGATTTATTAACCTTAAACTGTAATACTATCTTATTATATGCCTCTGAATAAAATGTAGGCCTATGTATTCGAATCTTTTTATATTTTTTTCGGTTTGTGGGAAGCTAGGCCAAACAAATGTACATTGCTGAAAGATAACATAAAGATGTTAACGATAAATTGTGGGCACGGTGCTTTCCTGATTGAGGTCTGAATTCGTGTTCTATTTTATCTGAGGTTTTGGATTGAAATCTAAGCTCCACCCTCTCATCCACGTAGTACGTCACACGACTCTCTTGGCTCTGTAACGTTAAGTTACTCCACCCGCTAGCAGAAAGCAGCCATGATGGTAGGTGTTAACCTCAGTAATCGTACAATACCTTACCTTTGTGTTTCCTGTGAACAATTAATGGCAGTTGTTGTTGGTAAATTGCACACTGGCTATTGTGGTAATTTGCCGTTTGTCAGCGTAACGTTGTTTTTGTTTACATTCAGCAAGAAGGGTTGGACGATGGTCCCGACTTCCTGTCCGAGGAGGACAGAGGAGTAAGTTTTCGTCGTTTTTTCTTTTCTGTTCCTTTTACATGAATTATCATCCAAGGTAGTGCACTACATACATAGTTTAACATTACTGCTGCTAGTTTGCTTGACAGCCACGCTAGCTAGTCCATATTGAGTAACATCATTGCATAAATCAAGCAGTAGCATTGATGCTTGCTGCACAGTACCCTGCCTGAAATATAGCCGGTCAGCTAGCTTAAGTTAGCTATACTATTACTGCAGTTAAATGGTAATTAACATTCTATCTGCACTGTTTACAAAATATCTGATCAGAAAGAGAGTATAGTTGGTGGCTCGTGAGAGTAAATATGCCTAAAACTATGTATCGTGCGGTAAATAATGATTTGCTAAATTGATCTTGTAATATGGACCTCTTGCAGTTTTGTCCCAGTCAACGTTAGTTTTAGATTCACAAATTAAAGGTTATGATAATTATTTGATAAGTGATCACTATGGTATAATGCAATTCCTTGAATCATGCAAGTCATGTACCTAGGCTTCGCAAAACAATCAAAGGGGTCACCTTTTATATCTATGACTAGTCTTGACTTAGAGTCTAGACATCCATAAAAGGTGAACTCTCTCTGATTCATTGACTTGGGCTTTATCATTTGTTAAAATTATCATATACTTGTTAAACTTGCCACAAATTAGCTTTGTATATGATCATTTTAACAATTGATAAAGCCCAAGTAATTGTATAGCTAGCTTGTTATCAATGCGTTTTGCAACGAGTTATCATTAGCGGTGTATGCAATCCTTCAAATTCTCTCTAAGGCAAATAAAGTAGTCTTGCCCATAACTGTCAAGTAGTTAGTTGCTTCTAAAATTTGTTTTCCTCTAACATAACAGCCCAGAGCAGTCAATGTTGACCTCCAGACCGATGCCACTCTTCAGGTTGACATCTCTGATGCACTAAGCGAGAGGGACAAGGTCAAGTTTACTGTCCACACTAAGGTAACACATTTTGACAATTTTAAAGATATATTTATTTTTCTTTGTATAATTGTTATTATGTTATATGTTAATCATTATAATTAAGACAAATAACTATATTGAATCAACAGATTTTGTGTTAGTTATAGCTTTATGCTTTTATTGTTTTTGCCTGGCTGAAAGTTACCACTCTCTAGGGGTAAAAGGAAAGTATTTAAAGGTAGCAGTAGTCATACGGTTCATTTACTAAGGATGGTTAATGATTGTCCTATGGCACTATGAACCAGGTGTTAAAAGTTGTATTCAGGTGCATATTCTTAGCTTTTAAAGATATTGTTCATGCCAGCAATATTGACAATATTGTACATTGCCAAGTAATATATACTGCACTTGTCGAATGAATGGCAGTGTTACACTAATGTGAAATAGCTGGTAATCAGTTCTAAACTGCTCAAACTTGTTTGCATTGCTCATGTTGTTGCTTTTGCGTTTTTTTTTTTATTTGTTTGGGGGGAGGGGTACTCACACTTTTCACACTAAACTACCGTTGGTGTTACTTCCAGAGCACCCTTCCCAACTTCAAGCAGAATGAGTTCTCTGTGGTCCGACAACATGAAGAGTTCATCTGGCTACATGACTCCTTTGTCGAGAACGAAGAGTATGCTGGTTATATTGTAAGTATTGGTTTAGAATCTTATGGTCATGGTGCAAGCTTGCACTTGACAGTTATATTCTAATATATTATTACACATGCGATTGGTTGGAAGCGGATTTTCTGATCCCTTCTAAAGATTTATTGGAAGTAATTACTTGTAAGGTATTTCATATTTCTGCATTTGCAGCTGAACCACACAGAGTGCTATTTTGGCGTAATGCCAAGGGGTAGAGATAATGGATAAGAGATTGTTTAGACTACAAGTATTAGTGTTTCATCTATGAACCTTCTTGGTATACATGTCCAACATTTAATTTGCATGTATGCCTCCACAGATTCCTCCTGCACCCCCCAGACCAGACTTTGATGCATCCAGAGAGAAACTCCAGAAGCTAGGGGAGGGAGAGGGATCTATGACCAAGGAAGAGTTCACTAAGATGAAGCAGGAACTCGAGGCGTGAGTTACCTGAAGAGACAAGTCGTGTGTGTGTGTGTGTGTGTGTGTGTGTGTGTGTGTGTGTGTGTGTGTGTGTGTGTGTGTGTGTGTGTGTGTGTGTGTGTGTGTGTGTGTGTGTGTGTGTGTGTGTGTGTGTGTGTGTGTGTGTGTGTGTTTATAGATATTGCACAATGTTGTCCATGTTATTATATTGTGATACTAGGTCTAGCAAAATTATAGCAATTTTAACAGTGGGGGAAACTTTAAATTACATTTTCAGCAGCAGCAATATTCTGTTTGGCAACTTAGACAAGTTTGTATTTGTAAAAAAAAAAATAGAGACTTGCTGCCTTATATTATATGTTTTTGTGTACTTCAGGGAGTACCTGGCCATCTTCAAAAAGACTGTTGCGATGCATGAAGTCTTCCTATGCCGAGTGGCTGCTCATCCTGTCCTGAGAAAAGACCTGAACTTCCACGTGTTCCTTGAGTATAACCAAGATGTAAGTGGAGGTCTATATGTTGTAGGGATTTATTATATTAAAAAATATATATTTGATTTTCTTTACAATGTTCTATCTTATGCCTGTTTATAAGAGGCTATTTTCTTAATACCCTGAATTTGTGTTAATGCTAGTTTACCTTCCCTTCCTTACAGTTGAGTGTACGAGGAAAGAATAAGAGGGAGAAAATGGAAGATTTCTTTAAGAACGTGGTGAAATCTGCAGATGGAGTGCTTGTGGCTGGAGTCAAGGTGAGATGTTGAATATAGAGCTAGAAAAAAATTTGAACCCTACAACCAAGTAAGATCAACACTTGTTAGACCCCGAACTAAACTGAACAGTTATTTTACAATAAGAACAGTCCTGTGCTCTGACTGACCCTATTAGGACTTGACCTAAAGTGACCCATAAATAATACAATCCAATTCCAAACGTAATTTTTTATTTGTTTTGCCAAACTGTCATTCTGCCTCCTTCACAGACACAGTGTGAGGCTTTACCAAATGGTTAAAAAACAGTATGCAGGGTGTCCAACATTTCTTTGCTTTTTTTTGTCCTCAAAAGTCTTTCATCAAAGGAAATCCGTTGGTCTTATTCACTTTACTCCCATGACTTTATTCCGTGTTCGTATTTTCTCCTTTCTCCTCTCAATATGTTTTTTTCAAAATTTGTGTTATATTATTCAATGTAAGTAAACCTGGTTCACAGAGTATTTGGATAAAACCATTATAATACAATTGAATAGACAACCTGAAATTGTACCATGCATTGATCTTGTGATCAGACATTGCTACTGCCAAGTCAATCTGATTAAACAACAATTTAGCTACACAGACTTGCTGCAATAATATTGACCCGGTTGAAAGTTGCAAAGTTGGACCCGTACCTGACCAGATGCAGGGCGGGGCGGGTTATTAGTGGGGACAGATTGCTCCAAAGACCTCTAGTCTGATGTAAACAAATGTATAAACTACATATTCAACCAATATTTTCTGCACATCTGATTATCCAATCATATTTGAAGCATGCATAAAAGGTTTTCAGGACATTTACTGGGGAACACATATCACATTCTATTTCATTTAGCCTGTAATTGTAATGTGAATAAATTGAAGCCTTTTTTTAAGTGTGGTCATCCCAATGTAGGTTCTATGTCTTTTAATGAAACAAATCTAATATTTTTTTATGGAAAAATAGTCTTTCTTTGTTTTTCTTTTCGTGGAGGCATAACCACCTTTTCTGGTGTTTGCAGGACGTTGATGATTTTTTTGAACATGAGAAGACATTCCTTTTAGAATACCATAATCGTGTCAAAGATGCCTCTACCAAATCTGATAAAATGATCAGGTCACATAAAAGTAAGTTTGTCCTCTAATACACATTTGACACAAGCTAGGTAAGCACACAATTTCACACGTTAATGTTATTTGATGTACCTCACATGATGAAGTTGTTTAACTAATAGTAGCCATGAAAAAAGCCCACAAAACAGGTTAAATACAAGGTCCATACGTCAAATGTATGTAAAACAAGGGTAAATGTTTTTATTTTTTATCAAATGTTGACAGCAAAAGCACAAGTTTAGTTTGGTTATCAAGTATCATGTTTTAATGTTGGTGAAAGCCCGTGTTGTTTTGTCCATGTGTTGTGCGTTGTATTTTACGTCTACTTTTTGTTTTTATATTAATTCGCTTACCTATGTGGAAACCGGTGAGTTGATTGTTTACTAGTTACAAGTAACTGTTGGGAATGACAGCCGACTCAGTCCAAAACAGATTTAGGCTCTGCGAAGTAACACATTTATGTTTAGTAGATTAATGGATTTGTTTTTATATATCTATCTTTCATAACTAATGATCTGTATTAAGATTATGTACTTTTTTACTCTAATCTACAATTCCTTTTAACTTTCACAACGGCGTTTGTAGTAGGGGATTTTATATTTACCAATAGCCTCGTAAGATAAGGTAGTACAATATCGTAAGAACGTTGTTATATTTTTGCAGTCGTCAGTCATTCCCTTGAGTCAGATATACTCTCTATCCCAACCCTTTCATCTGACTGGCATTATTACTCGCTTTCTCTTCACAACATTAAAACATGATACTGTAAAAGAAAATTACGTTCAGTATGAAACTGACACAATACTTTCCTACTTGTCATCATCAGTAAACTACAAAGTCGATAAGATTACACATCCATACAAATTCATGGAATGTGGGCTGCATTCCAGTTACTACTGTAGAATAATACAAAACAATATTTATTTTATTTTTATCTGACAAAATAGGTTTGTTTTATTGCCTGAAAATTAAATGTAATTTAATGTTAATTGCATTGAATTTTATACATCATTCCCAAAAAGTTAGATTATGACTTACTAAAGCAATAGCATTTAGCTCTCTTAACGGATCCCAAATTTAGGTGAGGATCAGAATGGGAGCTCTCTATAGGATGAGGTTATGCTTTTCTCAAATAAAATGAAAATTGTAAAAATCAACCCATGTAAGTAATTGTTATGGTAAAATTGTGTGTGTGCATGCAGCCCATCTATTTTTTTTTAAGTAATTTGATGCAGTTTTCCACAATGCTCTATTTTTTCTTAGAACAGGATAGTTTTAAAAAAGCGTAGTACTCTTTATAGGAAAGTGGAATGGTCTACCCTCAGTGATAAGAGAGGAAAACATTCTCCATTTTATCAATTTTTAAAGTACAACTCAGTCATGGGACATGCTTACAAGTCTTTACAACATAACTTGGGAAATGAGTGTAGTAGTTTATTTGCTCCAGATAAATGGAAAAAGGTACTAGCTAACTACTACTACTACTACTACTAACTAGAATTGAAAATGGAGCCGTTTGTTTCACTTGAATTAATTGTTTGAAATACATCGGAGTTGAAGTGTGGTCTCATTTTGGTTGAATCTTAAACATTGTACTGTAATGTTGATATCACATTTATTTGTTTTTGGTAAAATTGTATTTCTTTTTTGTTTGAACTTGTGTATATATATCTGGTCATTACATGCCTTTAACAGGGCACTGCTGGAAAAGAGACAACCTCAGTTGCTAATTCCTGTGGAAATAAATAATATTAATAATAAAACACAAATGTTCTGTTGCAGATGCTGCAGATGATATCAATAGAATTGCTTCCACACTCTACACTTTAGGAACACAGGACTCTACAGATGTGTGCAAGTATGAACTCCCCAAGCCATATCTATTTGACATTACATTTTGTAATACGACATTGTAAATTTCTTACTATTTATTGAATTTCATCATGAATTGCATTAAAAATGTTTTCCAGATTTTTCTTGAAAGTCTCAGAGCTGTTTGAGAAAACAAGGGTAAATATTTTCTGCGCTTGGTAATCTACCACTTACTGTACTTTCTGTGGGATGTGCATACAAAGCATTTCAACAGTCGTCAAAATGTCAGTCACTCATTTCGTTCTCCTTTACTGTTATTTCCTGCTCCTCAACAGAAAATCGAAGCGCGAGTGGCAGCTGATGAAGACCTAAAGCTAGCTGACTTACTGAAGTACTATCTCAGGGAGTCACAAGCTGCTAAGGTAGTATGGATTCCTCCTGGTATCTGAAATTAAAGCTAGACTATGCGGTACTATATTATGCCAGCAAGACCAGAAATCTTATCAAAGATTGTTTCAAGTAGTTAAAATGCAACAACAAGGGTAATTTGCACATCCATCAGATTGCTGATGGAACTGTCAACCTCACTCAGTGAATTTGATAATACATTTGCTAAATAATGTCATATTACCTGATTATTGTTTAGGATCTTCTGTACAGACGAGGAAGAGCGCTGGTGGACTATGAGAATGCCAACAAGGCCCTAGACAAAGCCAGAGCCAAGAATAAGGATGTTCTGCAGGCTGAGACCAGCCAGCAGGTCTGCTGCCAGAAGTTTGAGAAGATATCTGAATCAGCAAAGCAAGGTTATTTTAATAAAATGCCATTTGATAAATTGCCAACATTCATTATTTTCATTGGTAGGCCTACTGCCATTTGAGTGGATTTTGTGTAATTGTATTTTCATCTCTGTTTGAAATCTTTTTTACTCCAGAACTCATAGACTTTAAGACGAGACGAGTAGCAGCCTTTAGGAAGAATCTGGTTGAACTGGCGGAGCTTGAACTCAAACATGCAAAGGTAAGGTTACCTGTAGTCTATTTGCTTTTAAATTAGGATAGTGGATGCATCGTAGAGCATAGATATTCCCATTGTGGAAATTTGAGTTGTGTTTGGCCATCACTTGTGTCAATAAGAGCTCAATGGTGTTCCACATATACATTGGGTGCATTCATTTATCCATGAGCACAATTGTCTACAACTGCTGTATTATTCTTTCTTGTACGTTTTTATTTTTTTTAAGAGCAGCAAAAGTAAACGGCTGAGTGTGGTTACACTCTAAATAAACACAAAAAAACGACTTGTTGTAGCTATTCATTTTGGATCGCACAGTATTCCCATTTTATTCTCTAGAGTTGAAAAACGAATTTTCTTAAGTGGCTTTACAATCTCCTAATCTTGACACATTCCAAATGAGCCAAGGTGTGCTAATTTGATTCCGATGTGTTTTTTGGGCTAAGAACTGAATTCACCTGAATATTTGGAATGTAATTTTTGGACATAGAGGGAGATACTTTTGAAAAAATCAAGTTTATATAGTTCTAAATATATTTAAACTAATTAAATGTTGCTCTAAATTTAATTAGAAAGGTATGGATAATGCAGTCAACTAGCCCTTTGCGGCTGATCTCACGTGTTCCTGTGAAATAGATTGATTTAATTGCATTTCATTATGCTTTATGTTCTAGAATGTTTAATTTGTGCGTGTATATTTATTACTCAAGTTATCAATTAGAGGTGTCTGTAATGTGTAGGGTTTAGGCTATGTTTTTACAATAGAAACCGTTACGCACAAAGCCTGATCTAAAATGCCCCAAACCTTTTTTGAATTCACCTGCCGCGAGGTCTCCACAAAGGTTTAATTTCCTGCTGTTTTCTTAGGATGTGTATGTGAGTATGTGTCTCAGACATGATTTTCTCTCCTTCTCCACAGGGTAATCTACAGTTGCTGCAAAGCTGTCTTGGGGTTCTGAAAGGAGACACTTAATTCACTTTACAAGATTCATCTGTACAGGGCTTTCTCTGCTTGTCTGCTCCTAATTGAGCAGACTATAGGAGGATCAAGCAGATGAAGAGAGTAAGACGGTCCGTTTGTTTTTAAACGATGTCGGTTGTCATCACTACCAGAGACACCGTCCTTATCTCCCTCCACCCTTCCCACATCCCCCACCCTTCATCCACCTTCCCCCATCTCAACCAGAAGAAGAAAAAGCTGCCGTGATGGGACTCCCACACAGGACAAAAATCTATAACGTGCATCTATTCACATCAAACCTTTTAATTGTTAACAACAATCATTGTTATTGATAAGGGCGTTTAGTGACTCTCACACTCTAAATCATCGTTAAGCAGGTTGTTTGTCCAGACTTGTTATCATTTTTATGATTGTTTTGTTTATCATTATGTTAATAATTCTTGCTTTATGTAATCTCAAAGGTCGTTGCTGTCCGTAAGCTTTTTTGTAATGCTGCTCTGTTACTTTGTTCAAATCAAGCAGATTGTTACGATTATTAAAATTGTATTGTCACTAAAAAAAGCCTTGTATACGTGGTATTAGTTCTTACATACCGATCGTTGTCATACTCTGATAAGTACTGTCATTCTCTTTTATATTCTTAAGTAATTTCTGTTTATTCCATTCCAACAAGTAATTCTTCAGTGTGTTTGCCTTAATGTAGATTATTGTTATCAAGTAGTAGAGAAAGCTCACATAAGGACTCATGCTCCGTTATCCTCCCATGGGCACTGTATATGAATGTTTTCACTGAAGTGACCAAAGCGTCAATTTGTTGTAATGGGGACATGCTGAGAGAAATGCTAATGATAATTTTTTTTTAAGGTTATGAAAGTCATTATTCCTGTTGTGTGCACTTGTTGGCACATTTCCTCAAATATGTTGTCTAATTATTTGATCACCTTTTTATTTTTTTAACTGCCCACCATTTTTGTGACACTTGAAAACTTAAAAGAAAAGCAATGGCAGAGGAAATGGAGGTTAAAACACTATTCATAACTTGAGGCGTATATTTGTTCGTAATAAGGTTAAATAAAAATGTAATGGCAGTTTTCCTACATATTCCTATTGTGTACCATTGTCTAATGGAATGTGTGGTCTAGTTTTGCGGGACGGCAAGTAGATTCAATAAAAGTCAAATTTTTTTATATTTTATAAAAGATTTGCATGCTTTACAAAATATATTGATATTTCTATAGCAAATACTTGTCATATCACTTTATAATTCTCAGCTGGCAGTGAACATGAATTCTGGATAGCATCTAAGATTAATAATTTTTATGTTTTCGAGACCAAGCTCCAATTTGGTCAGAGCAGTCGCCCTGCAAGTGACATCATTAGGGCAAATAATGCTCTTCTCACACGGCCTCCAACATCATTAAGGCAAGCACCAAACGTACAAGAAGAAGTCTGTGAATAGAACATGGGGAGGGGGGGGGGGGGGGGACAAGCATGTAGATTTATCATTAAAACCGTAAGTCTGCTTAAAATGTTTTCATTAGGTACACCATAATCAGATGCCTTTAGATGACTCAGACACAAATCTAACTTTCTAAAGTACATTCCGAATGACTGCCAAATTAAACTTAATTTTGTATATACAAATAAATTGGTAAGATGGTATATAATAGCTAAGATGAAAAGTTTTATGAATGTTGACTAACAAACATTCCTTATAAACAATTCAAAGTCCATAATCCAAATTCAATTGAGCATGTAAGTGGGAAAAAGCACTTAACATTTTTATTTTCTAAATATATATATATATTGAAAATAAAAATGTTAGTGCTTTTTTCCACATATGTATAAATATATATATATATATATATATATATATATATATATCAGGGGGTTCTATGAATTTAGAGTCAAAGAGACAGACAAGGATAAAGCATGAATAGCAGGGTAAAAAGGATATGTTTTGTTATACAGTTATCCTTAGGTAAATGTCCTCTTGAGATATAATCAAGTTGAAAGAAATTAAATGTGTTCTAATTCCCAAACCACACAGAAATATAACCAGTCAAAATGCTTGAAAGCAGTACATCATAACTTTGACTTCTTAATTGTCTTAAAACCCACCAATTGTATTTTTCAAGGTGACTTCTGTTTTAACAGAACACTTTATAATAATATGTAAGTCTATAAAAATATAAATTTAAAACATAGATGAGATACGTGTTCAGATATAACCTGGTGAATAGCAAATGTAATGTAATGGGCCTTTTGGGATGACAACATCAGTCATCACAGACAAAACTGTCACCATGCTGGCGTCACCACTCCTCCTCGGGCCAATTCTATACACACACACGTTGTAGTTTATTTCTACAGATTTGACAGGTTCTGGCGGGCCTTTTTAGTCTTAACAAGGCCAGTATATTTCTTTTCGTTTCAGCGTAGGTGGAGAGAGATGTGTTTTCTTAGCGTAGGCAAGAGAGGTGTTTGTATAAGGCATGTGAAGCTAAAAACATAACATCCGTCACATCAACAAAGCCTTATTCTGTGGCCTGAAACATTCCACCAGGCTCTCAGGATCATGACCTTTGGGAAGATGCTTGAGGGCTGGCAGATTTTCCTTAATGCAGGGCATATCCATAGATCTATCTGTCCATCCATCCACTGTTTGGTTTCTGAAGTGTAGGCACGTCTACCAGAGAACATCATTACTGTGACGTGAGTCCATGCTAGCACGTCTCTGATCTGAGCACTCTTCTGGCTGCTCTGATCACATTCAGGTTCTGTTTTGCTACAATAATAACTACCTGTCCTGTCTTGCTCTTCTCCCTAACAACGTTAACAGGCTCTATAATGGGAAGGCAACAGGACTTCCTGTTCCTCTGAAGGCTGTGGCCCGAAAGGGAGAATCAAGAGACAAACGTGTGTTACTCAGACCTGGAAGAAGATTCACACAACTGTTTGATCTGTCATGGTTGGTATGCTCTTCTCCTGCATGGTGGTGGGGGGGGGGGGGGGGGGGTTGAGCAGGAACAAGGGGTATATAAGAGCCATGGACTTAGACAATGGCACAAAGAGGCAGAGGAGCTACCAACACAACAGGTGTCCCTTCACGGCTCAGCTTAATCTATACACCCTTCTGACACCTTCACACAATCTGGAGCTCTCTGAATGAAGCACAGCTAAGAGGACTGAGAGCCTGCTCTGAAAACACATTACCTGTCTAGCTGCCACAGGTAAGGCTTTACTTCAAGGAGATGGTGTTCTAATTGGTCTTAGTGTAGTTCTTGTGTAAACGTAATTTATCGGAAAAGAAACATATTGTTTGACAGATGGTCTTACATTTAGGAATGGCTTACATGGCTATAGCTCAATATACAATAACTGTAACGTTAGGCTGCTGCTGTGTTTCAGGATGACTGACCTAGCGTTTCTTCCTCGTTCTTCGGTTCTTCTCCTAAGTATACTGGGCATGACCCTGGTAACCTCAGGCTACCCTCAATCTCGCCTGCCAATCCTACACAGGTAAAATACACCAAAACCGTTTATAAAGACAGTTTGCTATGTTCACAGGTAATCTTTGCAAGAAATATCTTTTTTTTATTGAATTTAAATACTCCCAAATCTCTAAGCTGGCTTTTGTATACTATTGCAATGTAATATTTATTCTATGCTGGCTAATGGTATTAAGTGGCTTAGGAACCTTAACTCCTGAAAATCTATTTGATTTACTTTGGCATAAAAATGCCCTCTGAGATTACAAGTCATCTTCTAAAGTTGTGGATCTTTTCTTCTTGTGTTAAACATGCTTTCTTGCGTACAGAGGTTCTCCTGACAGTCCGGTAGAACCTAAGAGAGCCGAGTGGGGGGTTCTCTTTCCTTCCATCTCACTCCGCGATTGGAGCATCCAGATGTCTGCGCCAGACTTTGGGGCAGCCAATACAAAGGGAGAGCTGGTTGGAGAGTGGCTGGAGCCCCAGTCAGATTTGAGTGAGACTGTGGAGAAGGGCTGGCCTGGCAACTGGGCCCCACAGGGCCCGAGTCCTAGCATGGAGAAGAGGAACATGGTGGTGGCCGATGACGCAGCTTTTAGGGAGAAGAGCAAGCTCCTGACCGCAATGGAGAGGCAAAAGTGGCTAAACTCCTACATGCAGAAACTACTAGTAGTCGACTGACCATACACCCTAATAATAATATCAGACAACTAATCATGTTTTCTCAATAATAAGCAGTACCTCTGGCAACTCAGATAAGGAAACATTTAAAACATTGGTTAAGATTCTGATGGAAAATAATTATGTCACATGATTTTTAGTGTGACCAAAGGTTTCTTTTGTAATTACCACATCAATTTACATTTTTTGTTGATATTGTATACGCCTATAAGTAGCAAATGTGGTATTGTTTATGCATCTGAAATAAAGTTGAAAGATATTGTTTTAGTATGAATCTGATTGTGTTATTAGCACCATTTTCATAATGTAGATTTTGTGATATTATAGGACAGTTGAGCCAATTGCACTTCCTTACAAGTAGACAGGTTGGATTGACTTTGTGGACAACTTTGACATAGAGGTTCAGAGCTGCACATTAAGAAATAATCACAAACAGATCATTAACAGATAATTTCTAGGATAGATGGATCATTCCTTGATCAGAATGTATAGCACAATGCAGATCATTTTGTTTAAAGACTACGTCCTCAAAGTAAGCCATCAGCAAGAATTTGAGTTCTTCACATTGCGACAAGATATCATCTGTTGCAGTTGCTTTTGCCATCTCTATTTACTTCTGTTTTAAATCAAAAGGTATGATCTAGTGTTTTCATTTGTTACAAGTGACAAAGTAATTGACTGTGACTTAATTTACAAAAATAGAAACATGCTGTTTTAATGATATTTTATTAGAAATACATTTGTTAGATTCTGTGACATTGAAGTGATAAGTGATACACACTATTCACTTCAAATTAAAAAAAATAAAAGAAGACTGAAATCGATAGAACTAATAAGCGTTGTATATGAAGCAGTTATTGTTTGGTCCATCAGGAACAACATTGATATTTCCATATGATCTTTTGTCAGTGCAGCCTCTATTGGTAATTGTTTGTGTTATGGAGGTATCAACACCAATCCATTCTGCCTGCCAGTGAGGTCCTGCAGTGCATTCTTATTCGCCAGCCTGCTGAGGGTCTGTTCGTGGAGCAGCCACAACTCCCTCTCCTTGAGAAGATTGGAGGCATTTGAGCATTGAACCTCGCCTGGCAGCACACAGACTCCTGAGGTCGGGCAGTTTGTCTGTTGGTGTGGCATCTGGCATTTAAACTTGGCTCTGTAGCCGTAGGAAATAGGGGGAAGGGCAGAGGCCATTGTCAAGCCCTGCAATCTCGTGCAGATGTTCCTCTCAACATCCTTCTCTTTTATTTTCCTCTCCTCCATCAACAGAACTTTTTCTCTTCTCATCACCTCTCTTTTTTCTGTGCTCTGAAAGAAAAAGCAGCCAGTCATGGGGATACCTCAATCGAGACACCAACACCGTCCATGGTGTATGTGTGTTTCCTTCAGGAGTGAACTTTCCTGTTTACCTGTTTAAAAGGAAGCCTCTTCACCATGATGTCTAACAGGTCCAGATCTGCTGGGTCACCATGGAGGTAGCCATCCTTCTTGCGACTGGTGGTCTGTGTAGGTACAAGGGCAACAGGACCCTTTTCACTCTCAGCTGCTAGCTGGCAGTCCAAAACACTGTCCTGTATGCAGAATCAAACAGGAGTGCTTGTACAGTGCAGTTGTGTTATTGTTAATGTTAGTTTTGTGTTGGTGTTAGTTTTCCATGTTTAGCAATATGCATGTTGAGAGATAGTTGTCAGCATACACACCATTCAGTACCCATTTTTAATTAAGTATTAGTACAAAGTGTTATGGTTAGAATAAGGGCTCACTCACCAACAATCCTATTTGAACATATGGGTAAATGTTGTTAGTGTTCGGAGAATATTTAGGGTTTGGTGTCACTCACCATCCAGACCCAAAACAGCTTCTCCATATGCTTCCAGCTCAGGTACGCTTCTAGTAGCTCACAGAGCCTCTGCATCTGCACACACTCCTGTATAACACAACTCATATTTGATAACATTTCTCCTTACACACTAGTTCACCTTCATTGTAGAATGCAGGGTTTGAAAATACAGAGATTCTAAGCAATATCGAGCATGCCTACTTTGCAAAACGGCTCAAGATTTTAGGAATGTTGACCCCTGAGGTCAAATCAAACTGTTTTACCTTTTTCAGTGCAGATGAACCTTCAAATGAGGAGTGTGATGGGAAACAAGATTGTGGGGAGAGGCTAGTCCAGGACAGAATCTAAGTAACAATACAAGGAGACAAATGACCAACCATGGAATATCCAGTATACACTTCAATCAAGGGGACACCAAACTAGGGGAAGACTAGAGAGCAAATAAGAAAGAAATAATCTATCAAGCCAAACAGAGTGCATATCGTGTTATTTCTGAACATATGTATGCTATATTGCAGGGCGCATTAACAGAGACAATAATGACGAGAAAACAAAGGACTGTACAGCAGGTAAACCCTAGCTTGGTCCTACTAACCCTAACACAGCAGCACACCTCATCCTCACCTGGTGAAGAAGTCGAACCCTCTCTTCCTGCAGAGACAGCAGGGTCCGCCCCTGGAACTTCAGGCTGCCAATAAGCCATTGGAGTTTTCTAAGAAGAGCAGGGTCTGAATGTAACCCTTCCCCCTTTGATGGAACCAGCTGTAAGAAAATTAGATAGGTTGACTGAAAATGTTAATGTAAACAAATAAACTAAAAAGGTATGCATTGTATAGCTAGAACTCACTTTAGGGCTCAGGGTCAGTATAGGGTTCAGTGTCAGGGTGGTGTCTAGCTCTGCTGCTTTCTGCTTCAGCAGCTGTTCCAGCAGATCTGTTGAAATCAACCAACCAAGAGCGAGGAGCAGATGTCTACTACCCTTCTCCCTCATAACTTCTTTCCTCTCTGTGTGTGCTTCCTCAAGGTCAGCCCCCCAGCCAGAAAGCCATAGGGTTTCTCTCATCAACATATTCTGACTACCTGCAGATACAATACAAACACAGAAGACATACATTCAGCCAGGAAACCTAGTCCAGGTGGAAAACCCAGCCAAGCAACATGACTTACCAACACCTGTTTTTTTCTGATGGTTGGTAGAGCTGATTATGCTAATATCATTGAGAAGCTTCCAAAAGTCCTCCACCTGTAACAAACAGGAATCTTAAAAACTACAATACTGGACAGACAGCACACTCCAGAGGAGCTCCAGAGGAATTCCAATTTGTGGGGAACTTTAGACGCAAAATACGGCAATGCTATTAAAACAATAATCGAATGTCACAAATGCTAGCTAGATGTTAGATTAACTAGAGAACACAAAGCTATTTTATACGTTTGGGGAGAATAACACAGCAAGTCAGCAGAGCCAACAAGTTAAAATAAAAGTTAGAAATACTAGTGACTTTCGAACGTACCACCTCGTCTCCTTTGTTGAATTTGGCCAGTCTGAAGGATTCGGCATTTGGGACAGACTCAAGCCCAAGTGTTGTCAGGAGTCGACAAAGAGATCCAATTACCTCTTTAATTGATACATTATGTGGTTGTTTACGTTGTTTCATTTCAGCCATTAACGACTTGCATTAGTTTGGCAAGGCGCCTTCGTTCAGGAAGAAAATGTATATTACCCACCCCAATGTAGCTTTTGACAACTTCCGGGTAGGTTGGCGTTGCCATGGAATACAATGATCTGATTGGGCGTTGTTGGCAAGGAGAAAAAATGCATGCGACAGTCTTTACAATTATATAATTTTTACTGGCAACTAGGCAAGGCAGATACAATAAAAGGAAGATTGACCACTGTTCCAGCAGCGTAAGAAAAATACTTAATCTCCGAATCCAAGCCTTTCAAGCAGAGCACTTAATATAATGTGCAGGCCTATAATAATATGTGCACGGATCAGTTTAATCCAAATATAATAATATTGAAAGACATAATAGACAAAATATCAAAAAATGAACACCACAGTACTTCATTACGATTTAATTCAAGTATTTTTTTTTTTATCTCAAAATTCATATTTACAAAATCCTATAAATAAGTTTAAATATTTAATAATTTTACAAAACATGTATAAATGATTAAGACATTTAAAAAAATTAACCCGAAATATACTGGCTTTCCAGATGGTTTCCAAAAACCATGTGCTAGATCTTGCAAGGGACTATTATAGAAGTTGAAAGGACAGGGAAAGGAGAGGGAGGAATGTGGTAAAACATGCAGTGTCATAAAGTTTATGCAGATCATAAACTGTCTACATTCGTAATACACCAAACCTACAGCTGAAATAGAAATATTAATTTAAATGAACATTGCTACTATAATTTTGTATTTATCAGTAGATAATTTATCTACTCTAGATCAGTCCTCCAGTGCAGTCATTTTAAATTGCTGTGGGAACTCAGCCCTTGGTGGATTCTAGCTGGGACATTGAGGTGATACTGGTGTGAAAACGCTTTAATTATTGGAGACATCTAAAGTAGAAAAACACTAGCAAATCACAGTGGCTACCGGTCTGGTTGACAGATAACTCAACTCCCGCCTTCATCATCATCACCTTGCTTGATCACTGGGTTGCCTGGAAAAAACGTACACTGGACTTGTCATCGGTCACAAAACCTAAAATCTCTGACAAAAACTAGTTAATACACACATGCATGTTTGCAAACACACTAACAGAGAAAGATATAGCTAAGCAATAGGTTACCATCTAGTTTCTTGAGTTTGGGCAGCCTCTTGGTTGCTTCTTCGTGCCAGGTTCCTTCCGCTGAATATTTCTCCTCTAGAGGGTTACCCACAAACACCATGTCCGCCAATGAAGGCAGGTCCGCCAACTTCAGAAACTCGGCTAAATAAGCATTTGAAAATGTAAAGTTAAAACAAAACCAAAGAACACAGGAGTAAAGTGCAACATAATAACATAAAAAGATTAATGTGAAACGTGTTGCACTAGCATTGCAAAGGCAGAAAGACAAGCAAACAGGTAAAGAACATCTAAGGTAGATTATTGTATGACTCTCTGTCTTAGGGTAGTCAGTGCCCCGGGGGCCTTGTTTAACTAGAGAGAACCCGTAACAAGTATTTATAATGACAAATATACCAATTATGTTTCATTCAATTTTGGGAACTTTGACAAATGGACTGCTTATCTGGTTGATTAAAATAGACCTTATTAACAACACAGCCATTTAAAATAAGAAATGAACTGCTTAGATAGAAAGCTAGCATCTGACCAAAGTTGTCATAGTTTACAGCAATGCCTGTAGGTGGGTGATCATTTACTATGCTAAATTGTAATTTTAGCCTGCTAAAATATTACTTCCCGTTATATCATATGACATCTAGGCTGACTATTAGTTTCCTGAAACTGAGGCTGGCTTTATTTCAAAACAGTGACTTGAGTAAATTAAGTATATGTTGTAACAGAACTTACCCCACTCCTTCACCAGGTTGTTAGACATGTAGAGAACCTTTAGCTTCTTCATGACGTGGATCCCTTTTAGCTTTTCAATCAGATTATATGAGATCCATAGCTCCTCTAATGTGTCCCCAACTGCCTCCTACACATGCACATACACATCACAATCATACTTCTATATGTATCAGAATCAGAAATAGACTAGGTTATAACAAACTGAAATACTTCAACTACATTTTGACTGAAAGGACCACAAACATTCCTTCAAAGTATACTAGGTGGATAGAGAGAGAACAGCTACCTGCAGCTGGAGCAAAAATTATGAACATCTACCTACTGTATAATAGTCCTGAAAAAAGCAAGGTTTACAAAAGAGGTTCAGACATACCAGCCCATTAAAGTTTTTTATGTTGTTGCGTCCCAGTGACAAAATCTTTAAGTTCTCTGTCCGGAAAAGGGTGTGTTAAGTTGATTACAATCTGGTCAACTAGATCATAAGACTAAGCAATGTTGTGTTTATCTGTTTATATTAGAACTATATACTTACTAAGACCATTGAGGTTGGCAATTTTCTCAATGCAATTTGTAGATAGAGAAAGTCTCCTGTTGCAGACAAATGACACAGTAAATACATTAACAGCTTTTAATACATAGCTGAATACATTTGTTCAAAAAAAAAGTACCCTTATTCGCTATTATTTATTACCTTCTAAATTTGTCTGTGACTAAGCCAAATAATAAGATGACAGACTATGAAGGCAAAATGAGTAACGTAAGACATACTCGCAGCAAATAAGGGTTGAGAGGGAGGCATCCATCTTCTCAATGGGAGGAATTTGACCAAACATCTTTACTGCTTTGGCCTCCCCAACCTTCTCTCCCGATTTCTCCTCCTAAACACACACACACACACACACACACACACACACACACACACACACACACACACACACACACACACACACACACACACACACACACACACACACACACAAACCATAACTATCTGAAAAAAGTTATTATATAGCTATATAGCTAGTTAACGTTCAGGCTTATTCTGCACTTACCCATTTAACAAGTGCTTCTTTAATTGTTGTTGCTTTAGCCTAAAAAGATAAGCACAGAGAAAGCACACTGTCATTAGAATTGACAACACTAGCCTCTACCTAGCTAGCTACTACAGTACTAGCTAGCTCAGTGACAGTAGCTGGCGTTCACACATTATGTTCCTGCTAACGTTATAATTTGAAACCTCAAGTGACAAAATTACTGTATACGTAGCTAGCTATAGCTAAACAAAGAATAGCAGCAAATTAGGTTACAAAGCTAAATAGCTAGTGTTGTCAAATAAACAAACATTAGCTAGATTATTACTGCACGTCAAACACTCACCATGTTGTTATCCTCCCTTGTTGCTATGACAGTTACGCATGCGCAGTTTAGTTGCCTAGTCCGCTCCTGCCCTAGAACCAAGGAGGCTTCTGTTCCTTGAGCTAGAACCAGTGTGCGAAAAGGATAAGCTCCAGGCGGAGTAAGATTCTGATTATCAGCTGCTGATTAATAAACGCTACTGGTTTAAAACTAAATTTATTTTAACATAATCTACTCTTTTAAAAATAATTTGCAAGTATTCATAGGTTTACTTGTTTATTTGTAGTCAATTCTTATATGGCGGCCAAGAAAAAAAGTTTTTTCCGATCAAATGTTTCCGAACAAAATTGGTTGAGCTGGGTTATCTTATTAAGAATATCTTATTTTCCTCGTCATCGTTCTACCTTAGTTGGTTTAGGGTTAGTTGAACTGAATTGAAACTAACGTTCGCACAACGGTTGATTGCTTCCATGCTCATTATCACGCCTTCAATAAAGGATGTCTTGACTGCAAGAGAAAAAAATCTACATGAGAAAGCACACTTGCATCCTGGCTAATGGAAATATAATTCATTGAATTGGTGCAGATTTTATCAGCCTTGGGTGCACACAGACTCTTGGAAGAGTGCTAGACAAGGTAAAACTGGGCCTGAGGCAAGACTAAAGCTATACAGTCGCTGCGTCTCAATAACCATACCATACTATATGCTGTGGAATTTTATGCGTAATTCCAATGAGAAATAAAGATTTCAAATTATTTGTCTTGTATTATTTTATTATTAAGAATTGAAGCAACGTACACAAAAATATGCTGGCCAGCAGGTCAAAGTTCCTCTTCTCTACAGGTTCTTCAGAAGTTTGACAAAAGCTGAAACAAACACCGTCAATTTGTACTATGATTGCACACTGTTCAAAAGCCTGTAAGGTGAGCAGGAGCACATCTGTGCGATAACAAGAATGTTTATCGCCACTGAAGGAAGTACTAGAGATAGACTAGCTCCAAACAGTTCCACTCCCCGGTTAGAACAGAGGTTGTGTTCTGAAATTCTGAGCCTCCCCCTCAGGATGGGCTACCTTCGCAAACTGAGCATGCGTATTAACTTGGTAGCGCATTCTGAGTGGTAATTTCTCCCTGTCAAAATGGGCTACCAGGGCTTTACTGTGTTAAAAAGTATGAATTTACTTCAAAACACAGGGTAGCGCATTCTGAGCAGTCATTTCTCCCTGTAAAAATGGGCTGCAGGGCCTTAATGCGTTCAAAAAGTATGCATTTATTTCAAAATCACAGGGTGGAGCATTCTTAGCAGTAATTTCTCCCTTTCAGAATGGGCTACCTCATACTATTCAATTGAGGTAGCCCATTTGGAGGGGAGGCAACATTTTTCAGTTGTATTTGTTTGAAATTTTCAGTTGTATTTGATAATATGTGATACCGGTAAGCCCATTCTGAGGGGAGGCTCAGAATTTCAGAACAGTTGCCTAAATTCACAAAAACAAGTCTCGGCACAAAAGATACATTTGCCACAGTATATAGTAAGCCAAAAAAGATAAAGTATGTCCCAAACATATTTCAAATGCAGTACATACTTGCAAGTGCAGCAGTCTACTAAAAGAAAAAAGTAGTAATATGCGATTTGAGGCGTAGCGAGTTTTTACCATTCTGATGCACGGAGGGCGAGCGCAACGGACAGACGGACAGTTCCTGTTTCCGCTCAGGCTAAGGCCAGATGTTGGGACAGAAGTGGATTGGGAGGCTGGATTCGTCTGACGGTCAGTGCGAAACAGACAAACAGACAGGCAGATGGTTAAATTGACAGCTGGCGGCACATTGGACAAATTCTGATGAATAATGGAATTAAAGGATACAATCGTGGTAAGGGGACTAATTTGAGTGATGTTTTGTGTAATGTTTGCATTTTTATTGGCCCTTTGTATATACAAGGCTTTTTTTGTAAAAAAAATTTGTTGTTGCACGGAGTAGTGACGCAACTACATATAATAGTGTGTTGGAGATGGTCTACACCTGGCAGATGAAGTCCTCTTTTAGCTGCGTTTGAAATGTGTTCTATTGTTGAGTTAAAGTGGTTTACATCAGCGCTCCTGCGAGTTATGCCAGAATTATGTAAGATTTAAGGCAACATAGCCTAACTGTGTGTTTACAGTTAATATGCTGTTGTAGATGTAAACACGTATTTAAAAAATCGTAGCATAAAAAATAACGATATTTTATTAATCCAAGAGGCAAACAACGTAATCATGAATTGATCGATATTCATATCAAGCACAAGAAATAGCTACATACATCTAAATATTTAAATGGCTTCTATTTTTAAATATTAGTGTAAATAGAAACCGATAGGGTCAAATGTGTTTGCTCTGGAACCTTGAGTAGGACTGGTTGGTCATTCAGATGCGAATTGGCCAGTGTCAGACCTAACCATATCACCCATATGTTCTTATGCATTATTTATTCGTGACTTGTCCAGGCATAGGATATGAGAACAGCTCTCTCTCTCTCTCTCTCTCTCTCTCTCTCGCTCTCACTCACACACACACACACACACACACCCTGTAAGAAAGTGAGATACAAAACTAAAAAGGGACAGCAGAGATTTGTAGGGTTTAGTTCTGGTCTGGATTATATCAGTCATGCCACATGCTCTGCATGCCCATAGATGGACCCTCACCCACTGAAGTGTGTGTGTGTGTGTGTGTGTGTGTGTGTGTGTGTGTGTGTGTGTGTGTGTGTGTGTGTGTGTGTGTAGGGGGATGATGATAGTGTTTTGTATTGATGTGATTCAAGACAGTTGATATGCTGCTAACAATAACCTGCAGTTGAAATCTTTCCATTTTCTCTCCTTTTTATGTCTCTCTCTTGTCACAGATATTTTCACTCTTTCACAGAGAATAACCATGTACACGAAGAGATGGAAACAGGCAATGATCAAGTACAATTTAATTGATGAGTACAGAAGTGTGTGTTTGTGCACAGAGAAATTACTACAGTCAGCGCAGTCTAACGACATAGTAAGTTCTCAGTTGACATGGTTGACACGATTATATTGGTCTTAAACTAAACAAATAATCCCATTGGTCAAGAGGGAACACATGTGTTAACTCCCAGTATCAAAAAGGACATGTACACATATCCACATGTCATGGCTAAGACACAAACCTAGATTCTAGTGTCTCAGAAAGGCACATACAATCTCCTTGGTGATCTGACGTAGGCACATGCTATATTTTTTGGTGACCTGATGTTTACTCTGACCTTTACCCCACATTGGACCAACAGCTTAGGCTTGAAAACCCATAAGGATGCCAAAATGTTCCCTTACACTCTCCAGACGGACGTCTTGGCAATTGTGTACATTCTCTATAGGGGCCTGAGATGAGTTGTCTGAAGGTGAGTCGCCGTTTGCACAAAAAAAGAGACTGTGCAGGCATTTTTTTAAATGGGCCTTTGTTTTATAGTTAACAAACAGCTATTACTCATGTTACATCTTTATGTTAATTTCCGTATAAATAATGGATGGCATTAATTTCCTTCAAATTGTGGAGAGCTGGATGATAATACCTGTAGTGGTAATCAAACCCGAAACCAAGTCGTCTGTCAGTGAGGCCATAATGGACTTCTCCTTACTGTTTTTGTGTGCTTTTGTGTTAAGTTGTGAGAAAGTAAGTATGCGTGCCTGGACATCATTGTGGCGATGGATCACGCTGGTGTTGGTTGCTTGGGCAATGCTCCTGTTCTACCTCGGTGGACACATGATCAGAGACAGCCAACCAGAACGCTCATCCAGAGAGCTGAGCCGCATACTGACCAAGCTGGAGAGACTCAAACTGCAGAATCAGGACCTCCGCCACATGGCACATAAAATACGGTACATGCAAAAACACCTACTTACAGTGTGACAAACATGTTGTTGTACCCTTTTAATAATTATTTCACTTAAATGTTTTAGCTGCAGCTACTTTGAACTGTAACTCTAAAACAGTCTATCTGATAGAACCCAGAAAGAAGGTGAAGTGAATTTACTGATAGTACAGCAAGGATAGATAATTGTCTAATCTTTCAATCAAAGTTAACACAAAAGTTTTTGTTATTAGTTATAGTAAGTCCTAAGTTATTTACTACAATATTATCACTGTTTTTCTTTCCCTTTTCTCTCTCCAGTGTGCCGATGGAGGTTCAGGAAGATACTCAGAGGTTGAGACTTCTAGAAGATCATCTAATCAGAGCTAAAGAGCAGATAGACTCCTTTCGCAACCTGCCAGAGACCGGTCAGACCCACATACCAACACACCCACATACCAACACACCCACACACCCACACACCCACACACACACACACACACACACACACACAGACAGACATATGTGTACATTGTTGGGGAAAAAATACAAAACTTGTTCCTGCTATTTGGTTAAGGCTTGTGTGTACTGTTAGGTCCTGGGCGTCAGCAAGAGGAACTGAGGAGAAAAGTAGAGAAGGGCGTACAAGAACTTTGGTGGTTCCTTCGCAGTGAGGTGAAGAAGCTTACTCACCTGGACCACAAACTGTTAGCCAAACACACCCAAACACTGCTACAAGACCTGGGCCACCAGCAAAGGTACACACAAACACACACAGACAGACCAGAGGCATGTTTAGGTACTTACAACACTTCAAATAAAATATGGACTGACAAAAAACATAATGTTGCAACATTGCGTTTTATCACTGGACTGTTCTAAAAATATATTTTTCATTGTCAACCTACAGTGCTCATCGGAAATTTGGAAAAACGTTTAGTCCTTTGTTTGTGTTATTAGAATTACTTTATTAATCAGGACTATTTGCACTGCCATCTGGTTTTAGCAAATGGTAGACTAGCTTGGCACTAAAAAAGTGCGTTATTAAGTGCCCTAATTTAGACATAATGTTTTATGGCCCTTTTATGTTTTTAACATTTACATAATTATGTGTGTTTGTATAGGTCCATCATGACAGACCTGTTATACCTGGGTCGGGCTGATGGAGCAGCAGAGTGGAGGGAGCAGGAGGCAAAAGCTCTCACAGAGCTGGTTCAGGACCGAATTAGCTACCTGCAGGTAAGGAGCTCTGTAAACCCATGGATGGAGAATAAAACAATATTATGATGCCGTATACATGTCTAACAAAGGAAAAACGTATGAATATGTAGGTCAAGATTGATATGGAGTATTACCGAATTTCATACATTTTGTGGAGTCGCCTCTGAATGCAGGGTCAAATAACTACCACCAGTGGATGTGTGTCTGTGTAGAACCCAGTGGACTGCAGCACAGCCAGAAAGCTGGTGTGTAACATCAACAAGGGATGTGGCTTTGGCTGCCAACTACACCATGCAACATATTGCTTCCTCCTGGCATATGGCACCAAGCGCACCTTAGTGCTGGAATCACAGGGCTGGCGATATGCGCCAGGTGGGTGGAGCTCCATATTCCTACCTGTCAGCAACACATGCGCTGATCGCAGTGGAGATAGCACTGGACCCTGGGCAGGTAAGCCTCTAAAAATTGAGTCTGACTTTTCAATTGTTAAACATACCTTATAAACAAGTGAACCCAATCAATTGATACATAATTATTATATGGCTTGCAGTATTTTTGATGCCACCGTGTGTTTCCCAGGGGAAGAGAACGACAGAGATGTTCAGGTGGTGGAGCTGCCCATCATTGACTCCCTCCAGCCCCGCCCTGCCTACCTCCCCCTCGCCATCCCCCTTGATCTTACCCCCCGTCTCACCCGTCTCCATGGTGACCCCTCTGTGTGGTGGGTGGGTCAGTTTGTCAGTTACCTGGTCAGACCTCAGCCCTGGCTTCAGAAGGACATACTGAGCACAAAAGTGCAACTGGGGTTTACACACCCCATAATAGGGTAGGTACACACACACACACACACACACACACACACACACACACACAAACACATATGCAGACTCATAGTCTGAAGTCTCACATTTTCATATTTACTCTGTATGGACAGGGTCCATGTGCGTAGGACAGACAAGGTTGGGTCAGAGGCAGCCTTCCATCCTCTGGAGGAATACATGAAACACGTGGAAGAACGCTTCCAGCTGTTGGCACGGCAACAACACCTGGACAGCAAACGGGTTTACCTTGCAACAGATGATCCAACACTGCTAAAAGAAGCATGCGACAAGTATGTCTGTGGTTTTCTGGTTTCTCTCTGTGTTGCAGAGCCATCTAATAATATAGTGTGTACTTGTCAATCACTTTCTAATTAAATATCCCACATGTTTATATTGGTGCCCAGGTACCCAGACTATCAGTTTATCAGTGATAACTCCATCTCAATTTCGGCTGGGCTCCCTCATCGCTACTCTGAGACATCGTTGCGCGGCGTCATCCTGGACATCCACTTCCTGTCCAGGAGTGATTTTCTGGTCTGCACTTTCTCCTCTCAGGTGAACTCTAACACCAGAACTCTTTTTGAGGCACACAAGGTGTCTTGACAGAGTCCAACCCTGAAGGCTTAATACATTAATCAAGCTTTTATCCTAGTTATCTGTTTATTGGAGATACATCACATTAAGTCATATACATTCTAAGAAGATTGAAAGGCAGTGTCACAGTACTAAATAACTGAACAGTTGTTTGGCACATTTGACTCACTGTTAACTTAATTATGCAGCAAGGTGTGACAGTGCAAGTCTGTACCTTTTATCATATTGGGGATGGGCTTATAGTGAGTTCATTGTTTGTGTGTGTGTACGTGCATTTGTGTATTTACTTGCGTGCATGCGTGCATGTGTGTGTTACAGGTGTGTCGAGTGGCCTATGAGATGATGCAGTCTCTTCATCCTGATGCCTCGTCACTCTTCGTTTCCCTGGATGATGTTTATTATTTTGGAGGGCAGAACTCTCATCTACAGGAGGCGCTCTATGCACACACACCCCGTTCCCCTGGCGACCTGGCCTTGTTGCCAGGCGACCTGGTTGCTGTGGCAGGGAACCATTGGGATGGGAACTCTAAAGGGGTCCATCAACGCAGTGGTAAAACCGGGTTGTACCCCTCATACAAGGTGAGGGAGAAGGTGGAGACAGTCAATTACCCTACGTACCCAGAGGCTGATAAACTACTGACACTACAACACACTAACTCACTGACGGACTGACTGAAACACTGACTGACTGAAAGAGCCAGGCATGTATGTGTGTGTGTGTGTGTGTGAGAGACAGGGAGAGAAAGATTGTGTGTGAGAGTGATATGTGTGAGAGAGTCTGCTAATAGCTGCTGAACCCGATATTATGAACTAAAGGACTAGACTATGCTCGTTGCTAGAAGAGCTTGAGAGTTTGACCACCACTACTGTTAAGATTTAGAGAACGCAGGATAAACAAACTTCTTAGTTATAAATAACCGCCACTTGCCTGATAGAATTTCCAATTTCTTCTCTAACCAATGTGAAACAAAAAGGAAGCATAAATAATAAAAGGCATGCTGTCACATTGGTGCTGTGACCTGCAGTGAGTACACTGACCAGAAGTACTTGTCCTTAGTGGAGTAACTAGATGCTTTTTATTTTAGTCAGACTCTAGTGAAGGTAGGTGTAAACGCTTCTCATGCAGCAATTAGGATGGATTTGGGGTTACGGTAAAGAACTTTTGTGGCGATCTAGTCATACTCGGCCAGTCAAAGGATTTCAAGGGACAACCAGGTTATGTTCAGATACAATAAGGACACTCGAAGATGTGAGCCCCCCTGGCAAGAAAAACACAATCCTTATGCATTCTCACTGTCTTTACCTTGTCAACATAAACCTCAACTCTGAAGGAAGCGGAAGTTTCTCTCTTTCCCTAACATTCATACATATTACTCTCGTCTCCATTATCATTACCTTTATGCGCTAATGTGTTTCTTGAGGGATGTTTGACATTTTCTGAAACTTCTGTAGATTTTCCCCCAAATTCAAGTTAACCCCTTAAATATAGGACGTTTGTGTGTGTCTGGGTAGAAGCATTTGTGTGTGTAAGAGAGAGAATAAAGAGTACCGTATTTGCGCGTGTACAAGTCAACCTTTTGTATAAGTCTACCCCTGACTTTGGCCATAAAAATTAGGGATAAATTGTTTTTCCATATTTTTAATGTTTAGGCGTAGATGGGAGTCTTAGACTACAGCATATAGGACTACAGCAGCAACAACTAATTTAAGAACTTCTCATAGGCCTAGGGATAAAAACAATTATGTTGTTAACTATCTTAATAGTTAATACTAACCTAAAATAAAATCCTTAAACCTAGAGCGCTCGAGCCGCTAAATGGATCAGGTTGAGATTGCACACTACGAAGGGTGTCTATTTTCATCAACTTCACTTACTGCGGACACTAAAAAATCTGATATATTGGTCGATCCCGAGTATAAGCCGACCCCCCCAACTTTGAAGTTTATATTTTGATGAAAATTTCTCAACTTATACAGGCTTAAATATGGTATGTATTCGGTAGACCTGTACTGTCTAAACTGTTTTTGTGTTTTAAAAGGGTTAAGTTGTGACTTTATAAATCATAATGAATGTAAATTCATGTGAATATGAATATCAAGAAGATATATTGATATTGTAACAAACTTAAACTGCACTATTAAAAGTAATATTGATATAGTATTGATACAAAACTGGACATTTTTTGGGGACCATTCCGATCAAAGTATACCAAATACAATTATTTTTGAGGTGGGTGTACTGGTGGGTATGTCTGTGTGTGTGTGCGTGCGTGCGTGCGTGCGTGTGAGTGCATGTATGGTATGGGGGCACTTGAAGAAGATTAATACTCTGACCCAGATTCGGGTCTGTATTGGCTTTAAACTGATCCAACAATGGCCTAGCATGGATGGTGACAGTGTATTTGTGTCAACTCATGAAACATACCGTAGATATCAAACATTTACAGATATCTCAACATTTAGTTCACCTAATTGTTGAGTAAAAATGACTTGAGCATATGTTCCTTAAATTTAAACAATTAACAATTAAACAATACCGATAATGTCAAATCATTCAAATGAAAGAAGTTAAAGTGGAATGTGAAATATCTTGGAACAGTACTGTTAGTAAATTATATGTGTTTAAGTAAATTATATTGTAAAGGATATTAAGCGCATGGTGTTACTTATGTTGCACATTTTGGTTACTGTGTCTGGCCATGCTGGAATTTTGGCAGCAGTCGTTTTGTCCTTTCAGCAGCAGTCAAGTGTGTGAGTTCCCTTGAATCTAACTGATTTTCTCCCATCATGTGACTGGGAGAGACAGTGTGTTCTGTCACAGTGGGGTTCTCCTCTTTTAAATTAAGCAATTATCATGTCAAACCCAACCCACAGGCTATTTCTTTCAGATCTGGACAATTAGACCCATAATGCCAGATCTTTTTAACCTGAGTTTCCCTTTTGAATCCTGCATCTCCTGTCAACCCTCTATGTCGACAATAAACATCCATTCCCAGAGGCTTCACTGCATGACATAAGGGGTCTCCTCTACGTAATGGGACCCTCGTGCCTGACTAGTAACGTTGCATAAGTCTTTCATTATGGCACGACTACACATTGGGGCTGGCAACACACATTAAAGCGTCTGTCACCCCCACCCCCTCCTCATCCCCTACTCTCCTCTAGACCTCTACTTTACTGCGCTCTGCCCTCCCTCCGTTCCAGCGGTGCTAAAACGGAGCAGCAGAGCTATCATGGCGTCCGACGGAATGATTCTTACCAACCACGACCACCAAATCCGCGTCGGGATTTTAACGGGTAACATAAATATATCATTCGGTCAAGACGATGTTACTGTGCCAGGTAACCGATGTATGCCTTGAGCGGTTCGTCTGAAGGGTAGCCGGTAGCCAGAGAGCTAACGTTAGCTGGTTCTCATCTCCACTGCACTGGCTGGGATTGGTAGTCCCTCTCCCCTTACAGTGCCAGTGGTGCACGAGCTGGGTTTACACTCTATGTACAGCGACGATTAAATATATCTACGTCGATTTTGAATTTTGGTGGTTGCCCAGGCAGTGTTCGTGCAGAAATGGTAAATGCAGCAAGCTAGTGTTCAGCTGGCTAAATTAGCTTGGCTATCTAACGCTAGCAAGATTAGCTAACGTTGCATGTCATTACATATTCATGTCCTGTTCACTGACACTGACAGAGCACGAGCTAAACTGTGTGGTTTTAAACCATCGAACATTAGAATTTATAATACTAGGTTGTCAAAACGTAGATATGTCTGCGTTCTCTCGCATGTTTAGCCTTTTGATGCATCCATTATGTAGTGTTAGAATTTATGGCATTTTAAACATCTTTCAGGGAATGAGAGCAGTTTTACATTCAAGGCGAGTGGCTTGTCAGTGTGTCGTGCTGACGTCCTCGCGCTGGCCAGCTGTGGTCAGCGCTGCAACTCTACTTAGTTTTTTAGGCGGGGAATTAAAAATCGAATAAACTACCTTTCCTTCTATTAACCATGGTTTGTGAATTTCAACACTCAACCAATCTGCGCTGTGACCTACCCGTTAAACGTGCCAGTGAGCAGCCCTGACAATCTACTTTACTTTCAGCGGCAGTCCCAGCTAGGCGCCTGTAAACAACCGTGACAACCTATCACATGCCACTGCCCTACCCCGCCCCCTTAGCCAGGCGGAGCTGTCCCGTGCATGGCATTCGAAACAGTACCAAGCAAGTTTAATTCCACTCAAAACTGGCAAAGGAGTTTAGCATAATGATGGTTGCAAGGGATGTGAGTGATTAACAAACCGGCTGGTGCAATAGTTATGACCTCTCCTGGTAATACAGTTTTTTTAAACATTTGTATTTTTTATTTCACCACTGCCCTGCACATCTGATGTTGAACTGTACTTGTGTAACTATACTCCAAATGCCCTGATAATTCGTCAGTGTGTGTATCTGCAGAAAAATAAAGTTTATTTCATGATGGCCCTGAACGGGTGTTGAACCATACTGCCCTAACTATTTTCTATAGGCCCAGACAATTCCTCTTTTAACATTTTTTATTTATGTGCATATGTTCAGTTCCTCAGATATTAGTGTGTTTCAAGTTAAGTTGTTTTCTTACTAATGTATATAATATAGCCTACTCATTACTTATATTCCTCTACAGTCAGTGACAGTTGTTTCCGGAACCTAGCTGAGGACCGGAGTGGAGTCAACCTAAAGGATCTGGTCCATGATCCATCACTGTGAGAAAACAAACTATTACACAAAATATTACTTGTATTATATTTATATTTTATGTGTACAACGACTACATTGTCTTTAATTGCAACAACCAAGCTATGACATTATTATTTCTAACAGTAAAAAAGCATGGCAGTTTAATATGTACATAATAAGTACATTATTACAACTTGCTATTTGTCTCTTAACAATTGATTGGTGTGGTGTTTGAGATCTGCAGATGTAGCTTACCTTTTCTTATCTCAATTTCCAACTCTGTGTGTATCTCTGTCTCCCCCTTTAGCTTAGGAGGGGTTATATCTGCCTACAAGATTGTCCCTGATGAGATAGATGAGATCAAGGTAAGTCTTTCTCAGACTCTATTTGTTTTATCACCCTCTCTCTTTGTTATCTTCATGTTTTATCTTCTCCTTCAACTTACTCATTGCATTCTACCTGTATCTGTAGGACATTTTACTCGACTGGTGTGATGAGAAGGAACTCAACCTAGTCCTGACCACTGGCGGGACTGGCTTCGCCCCACGTGATGTCACACCTGAGGTACGCACACAAAGCTCATTAGGTTACTTTTACCGTCCGTAAGCCTGGTTTGTTACTGAGGTCTGTGTCTGTGAGTGCAGGCCACCAGGGAGGTGATTGAACGTGATGCTCCGGGGATGGCTTTAGCAATGCTGATGGGTTCCCTGAACGTTACACCGCTAGGCATGTTGTCCAGGTAAGAATTTGGAGGAAGAAATAGAATTGTTTGCACATTTTAGCGCTTAATATCTTTGTTTGGGAACATAGGTCTAGATATTTGACAAAGTAAACTATTGAGCATAGAACACTAAACATATCATTCCTATTTTCTGATCTGATAAAGGGTTATGATGACTAATCTGGCTGCTCATTCATTTATATTCTCAATGGGGCTAGAAATGGATTGTGCTTTACACTGTCCTGTACTGTTGTTGTTGAATGACCGTAATCCAAGTGTGTATGTTTGCAGGCCGGTGTGTGGTATCAGAGGTAAAACCCTCATCATTAACCTGCCAGGTAGCAAGAAAGGCTCCCAGGTAGGTCCTATTGAACATGAAATATTTAAGTTTGTTTTCTAACAGGTTAGGGGTTACAGTTCCAGAGAAATAAACCCACATGGGGATGGATGTCCATGGGGGAATCTCAACCCTTATGTTATGTTAATGATCTGCATTCTTTACACTGGGTTGCCTTTATACAGAAACATAACTATCCAAAGCTAACTATTTGGTTTGCGTGAAGGTATTCCAGTTTCAACATTCATTATTATTCTGTGTGTGTGTGTCAGGAGTGTTTCCAGTTCATCTTGCCTGCTCTGCCTCATGCCATTGACCTCCTGAGAGAGGCAGTGGTCAGGGTGAAGGACGTGCATTCTGCTCTGGAACACCTCCCCTCCCCTCCTCCGCCGCTGTCCCCCTCCTGCTTCTCCTCCGACATTCACGCAAACGCACACACCCATACCCAGGAGCGCGGCGTGCAGTGCGAGGACGAGGAAGAGGAGCGGCGGGACCGGGACCGGGACCGGCACCCCCACAACCACCATAGCTCCGCTCACATCACTGCCGCAGCCATCGCTGCCAAGGTAAGGAATGGAAGAAAGCGAGAAAGGCTAGGGGAGTTGTTGTGTTGTCTTGCCTATTGTATACATCGAATCCACCTCATTGACGTTTGTGTGTTCCATCTCATTGACGATGCATGTGTATGTGTTGATCATTAGAGCAGCCATGCTGTTGTCATGGCGAAGGGAGGTCAATACCTGCCCGGCACTACACCTATCCCACCCCATTTTACCTGCTCCTGTTCCCATGACACTCAGGTGAGCCTCCCCACCCTCGCTCTCCATTTTACTGTGTCAGCATTCCATGTCTGTTTCGTCACCTTGAGGTGACCTTGAAAGGCAAATCAATTGTTAAGCCATCTTGCTGAAACACCTCTTGAACTTCCATGTGACGAGAAAATGCAATCAAAAGTAAGGCAGCCATATTTTTATAATTTGACATTAGATCCATGAAATTGTATTATTCTTAAACGCTCTCTCTGTTGAAAGTTTTTGAAGGGTACCATTTTGAGCTGGTCTACGCAGACAAAATACATAAAAAATGCCAAAGCCAAAACTGCAGAATGTGCTTTAGGTCAGAAGTAGAAAGCAAACATGTCAGATTGATATTCAGGTTAACTCTTCCTTTCAGCTGTCTGTATGTTAGTGGTGTGCAGATTGTAACGGATTTTCGGGTGTACGTGTGCTTGTTAATGCAGATTCCAGACTCCATTATTTCCCGGGGTGTTCAGGTTCTTCCTCGCGACTCTGCTTCTCTAAGCTCTACACCTTCGGAGTCGCCACGTGCCCAGGCCACCTCTCGCCTCTCTACGGCTTCCTGCCCTACACCCAAGGTAATACTTAAGCTAGCATAGCAAAAAAAACACACACAGCAACTGTGCTACAAGAAAGTATCACACAGACACACACACGGTCGTTTTCTTTCACCAGTGCAGCATTATGTTGTGGAAGTAAGTCGCTCCTGAGCCGAGAGTGTGTATGTGTGTGTTTTGTGCGTGTGTTTGGGTTGAAACATACAAACAATGAGGCAAACATTGAGGTACCAGTCTCTAACTCCTTGGGCTGAAAATGCAAGATAGAACGAGACACAAAACAAAGCTGGTGACAGATTGATGACTCCAAGGTGGAAGGAGGTTTACAAGGCGAGATGCAGGGGGAGAAAGACATGATCAAGGATATAGAGGGGTAGATGTAGAATAGGTTGAAGGAACGAGGAAAAGGTGTGAGCACCGGAGCATTTTTCTCTGATTCAAGGGAAGTTGCTGTTGTTTTTTGTTTTTATTAATGCCACAGAGGTAACTGTACCGTGAAAACATCAGAGAGCAAATGTGTTAAAATGTGTCCTAGTGCAATATGATGCATTTGTGGGTTTCTCAAAGCATGGGAAAGGTGTGGTCAAATAACCTCTTGCTTTGGTGGCTATTTGATTGGCGTGCTAGCTAGGGTAGATGATCTTTAAAAGTAATGATTCTCAAGCGTAGTCCTTCCTGGGTTTTTAGCTGGTATAGTTGTCTATTGCCATATACCTGTGCTTTTAAAGACTTTTGTTGATGCTTATATACACAGCAACAGTGTTGGCAGTGCTATAATTATGGTCTTCAATGTACATTTGCCCTTAGATAGAGAGTATTACCCTGGAGGCACTTTGCCATGAATAGACACACGCCACCCCGCATATTCATACATTCATTTTGAATCTTGTCTTTGCTATGGAAAGATTCTGCCCCATCATACAGTAGTTACCTGTATGTCCTTTAATTTGCTTATTTATGAGAGACAATTGCAAAAAAAAAACATTGACTGCTTTGCATAGGACGCTTGGGATGTCTTAAGTTGTGATGAGTTGACATAAGCCCCTTCGTAATGAGTTTGAATTGTGAGTGTGTGTCTGTGCGCGTGCAGTGCTGGATTTGTAGGTTTGGTTTGTTGTGTGTGTGTGTGTGTGTGTGTGTGTGTGAGTGAGAGAGAGACATTGTGAGTTAACCTTTTCTCTCTCTCTCCTGGCCCTCCAGGCGCGGCTCTCCTCCTCCTCATCTTATAGTGTTGCTCAGGTACTCCTCTGTTACCATGGCTACCATCCCATAAACCACACTTGGCTGCTTGTCCCTCCTTCCGCCTCCCCTTCCCCTCCTGTCCTTTCTGCTCTTGCTACCATTGATTTTAAGCCGTAAAGAAATTTGATCAATTAGTTTGTTTTCCACAACTCTTTAACAACCCCAAGAAGCGGGTTGCTGGTCATTTGGCAGGCACTCTTATCCAAAGCGATTGAAACTTTTTAAAGCTGAAGAAATCATAGCTGGAAAACATAAAACTATCAGAAGCAGTTTTTTCCCTTAACTTTCTTAAGTGTCCCTGCAAACAAACTTGTGGATGCTAAAATTACTTTTTAGTTTTTTCTATCAATGTACTCATTACTCAGTGTAATACCATTATTAGTATTTCACTGTGGAATGGCTATTTCGACTGAAAATTTATTGTGATTCCATAGTTACAAGATACATACCAGATACAGATATGATAATGTACCTACTAGAAGAAAAATCTGCTATGGTGATATCAGTCTGTCTGTTGGACATGGTAAAGTTATGACCTCTACCTCAATAGATTTATATAACTAGTTGTTAGCATTGGGTTAAGAGTATTTACAAGATGGACAACTTGAACAGTTAAATGTTTCATATTTCTCAGACTTCTTTTGTACTTTAGTGTTAAACCTAAACGTTTTTCTTTTCAATCATTTTACCCTTAAGTTAAGTGAACATGGTATGGGTACCTTCAAGGTACTACCTTGTGAATGTGAAACTGGCAAGGTACCAGTTATTTCCATATTCTGTGGTAAAAGGCTGGACTTCTAAAGTGTTTAATGGCATTTTGTCTGGTGAAGTCTCAATTTGACCTGTAGTTTTCTCTGGAGATGCATGATAGTGTGCTGCCTCCTGAGGGCATCAGTGAGCAGACATCTTGGTATGGATTCTGGTTAGGTTAAAGCGGTGGTTCCCAAAATTTTTTCCTTCATGCCATTCCTTGTAGTCCTGTAGGGAAAGGTTGGCTTTGATATATATTTTTCTTTTACCATTGTCTTCTTTGAACTCTGAGTTTACACCTGGTGACTTGGCGTTTTTACTTCTGAACCCTTAACAATGAGAGACATCATGCTTAATTTTCCGCTTATACTTCCCCCCTTGTAATATTGCCACTTCCTGTCGGTTGTTCTCTCAAAGGAGATCTGAATACCAGCAGTGAGGTACATCAGAGGCTTCTCCATCTCTCCATCTCCAGCTAGTTTGTGTGTATGTGTGTGTGTGTGTGTGCGGGGCCTGTTTGTGCATGAGAGTATGCTTGTGTCAGTGAGTGACTCTCTGTTCCTCCAGGCCTCCAGGAGAGAGTTCAAGGCTCAACTTGATGAGGTCATCAGGCTCAAGGCCAGGTACTCTACCCTGGACCAGGTAAAAAACACACACACGCACACACGTAGAGCACTCAAACACTAGCAGCCGATACCCAAGGAGGACTAGCTCTCTGATAAGATACGTGGTCTTGTCGCTATTACCTACCCCCTGCCAGCTGGTTAACTGAGGTTCTAGGAATTCTGTATCCGAGTGAGAGTGTGAGACAGTGGGCGTACTCTGCATACTGTAATTTGGATATTGTGGTCATCCTGCTGGTTCATCCATTTTCTGTACTTAGTGTCTGGTTCGGTCATGTCAGTCCTCAATGCTTGTGTGTGTGCTAGTGTGTGTATGCGCACTACACTGTGTGTGTGTGTGTGTGTGTGTGTGTGTGTGTGTGTGGTGTGTGTGTTTATGTACGTGTGTGCACATGCTACACTCTCGGCTTCAGTGAAATGCTTTGCCTTCAAACTACCACCTCTGGTCTGCTTCTACTTTTGACCAAATCTGTCCTTACTCCACTTTGGCTTTAAGCTCGTTGATGACTGTGCCGTTGAGATGAGGCCAGTGCTTCGAGAAATATGTTAGGAGCCAGATCAACTTTCTGGTCCCACTTGAGTCTGGAGATATCTTATGTTTAGTAGGCCCACACCCAAAGCCTCTGACTCTGTGTCTCTTTACACGGTGCTCCCTCACTCTCCAACTCTGTTTTTCTCTCCAGGTGCAGTCACGGTGTGGCAGTAAAGAGAATATTCTTAGAGCCAGTAAGTCGTGTTTGTTTCTGTGTGGGAGACTGTACTGAGAAGGTACTGTCTGCGCCCCAAAACCACTGCCCAAAGCTGTAAAACGTGTTGTAACAATGTTGGAAAACCTCATTTAAAAACAAAAACAAAAAACGTTTGAATGTGTATTGTGTGTGTTTGTGTGTAGGCCACAGTGCAGTCGACATCAGCAAGGTGGCCCGTCGTCATCGTATGTCCCCCTTCCCGCTGACCTCCATGGACAAGGCCTTCATCACTGTCCTGGAAATGACTCCTCTTCTGGGAACCGAACTGATCAATTATAGAGGTAACACACAACCCTGGCAAACGCACACGTGTGCAACCACACTGACACTCGTCCTCAAGCTGGTGTCTGTAGTTCCAGTCTTTTTGTCTCTCGACTTAGCCGTGTTCTGTGTTTGTGGTCTGATTGGTGAATAGAACCCATGAACTGTTTAGCCATAGTCGCACCACCATCCTTGTAGTGGTCACTAGCAGGGCAGCATGTCTGACTAACCTGACCCCTGAACCCTGACCCAGACGTGGCTCTGCCACCTAAGGCTGCCTGGGCCATGACGGGCGTGGCCTGGAGACAGACTCCTCCCCCAGACGCCATGGCAACAGCCTGGCAGCATACAGGTCAGTGCTGTGCCTCTCTTTACCGGGGGCTGTGCACATGCTATCTCCTCCCTAAGCAGCACGGTAACATGGAACGGACCCACTCTGCCATTGTTCTCCTTTCCACCAGGGTGCAGCATGCTGCGTTGCATTACAGCCTTCAATGCAAAACCCATCCATGACTTTAGTCCTGAAATTTCGTTTTTTTACAGCCTTATTATTGAAAAGAATATATCAGGCAGCATATTTACTTTTATTTGCCTGACAGTGAAACATCGAGTGATGTAAAGGTGAGGGTACAGTAAGGACCACATTTACCCTCTGTTAAAAATAGTGCTTGCTGTGACCATACTGTTCATTTGGCCGCGATTGAAAATAGGCACTTACTTTAAACGAGTCATTGCCCTGTTTGATAACCCTAAGCCACTAGGGTCAGGGATGGAGGTTGGGGTCAGCACAGTAAGTCATTAGCTGTTAGTTTGTCTGCTGCTCTATTCTAGCAAGTCATCTTACTTTCACCATAGTTTGTTTTGGCTGTGGCATGGCTACACACACACACAGACACAGACACATAATATTATTCAAATTCACCATGCACTACAACAAGAAGACACACACACACACACACAGGTCTCTCTCAAACCCAGTCTTTCTCACACCCATGTTTCTGTTTCCTTTGTAGATGGGATGGGTCGCGTGCTGGCTCAGGACGTCTATGCCAAAGACAACTTGCCTCCATTCCCTGCCTCCGTTAAAGATGGCTACGCTGTGCGAGGTGAGGAATGCCCTCAGAGACCACAGAAGGTCAGGGTGTCGTTGGCGGTACTGAATCAGCTTCTCCACATTCTGACAGACTAAAAGAAATAACCCACTAACCTCATCTTCGCCTGTTCTGTGTGTCAGCGGCTGATGGGCCTGGGGACCGTTTCATCATGGGAGAGTCTCAGGCTGGACAACAGGTAACCTTACCTTGACTAATACTACTACTGCTGCTGCTGCTGCCACTGCTGCTCTTACTACTATAGTAGAATTAGGAACTATGTGAGCCTTAGAAAAGGACTTGGATATTTTAGGATATCTTAGCCCCCTTTGTTGTACTCACAGACGCTTTTGGATCTGTTGAGTACTGTGCACTTAACATACATATTATACGTAACATATTCTTGCGTGTGTAGCCCAGCCACACGGTGATGCCTGGCCAGGTGATGAGGGTGACAACAGGAGCCCCTATCCCGTGTGGAGCTGACGCTGTCGTTCAGGTGGAGGACACTGAGCTACTGAGAGAGTCGGAGGATGTAAGGAGTACCCAGTTTGTTTTCATCTGTAGAGCAAGTTTGTTAAGCGAACCCCTACAATCAGCTTCAAATCTACATTATTTTTGTTGGAAAGCAGCTAGTGGTCATAGAGCTTGTTTGTGTGTGTGTGTGTGCTTGTGTGTGTGTTACAGGGTACAGAGGAACTGGAGGTGAGAATCTTGGTGCAGGCGCGTCCAGGACAAGATATCAGGCAAGTGGAATCTAAAGCACAACTGCTGCAGGGGGCAATAAAATGGGTTAAACACTTGGGAAGCACTGATTAACTTAAATAAATTGTGTTCGTCTTTCTGCTTTTTTATTGTGTCACATGTTGTTTTTGTGCAGGCCTATTGGTCACGATATCAAGCGGGGAGAGTGTGTGTTGTCAAAGGGAACCCACATGGGCCCCTCGGAGATTGGGCTGTTGGCCACAGTTGGGGTAACTGAGGTCAGCGTACAAAAGTTCCCTGTGGTAGCTGTCATGTCTACTGGCAACGAGGTACACACACAATAACATGAAATTACATATCTTTCTCATTTCATTGTCAGTTGTTGAGTATATCTAATATAAGTATCCAAATAGTTTGAATTCAGCAGTAAACACAACATTAGGTAATTATGTGAATTTTTCATGTACTTACTTATTTGTAGTTGCTGAACCCCGAAGACGACCTGCACCCAGGGAAGATCAGAGACTCCAATCGTTCCACTCTGCTTGCTACCATCCAGGAGCATGGATACCCCACTATCAATCTGGGAATAGTGGGAGACAAGTAAACACAAACACACACACACACACACACACACACACACCCACACACAGTCAAAAACAACTGTATATACTTTTGCTTTCCAGTTCAGTAACGTTCATTTAGGTATATTCACATCAAACTTAATGTTAATTTATTGGATTTAAATCATTTGTATGTTTTAATGGTATATTAGATTGAACATCGCAACAAAAATATACACACATTTTATTATTTCAGTCCGGACGATCTTCTCTCTGCTCTGAACGAGGGAATCAGCCGCGCTGACGTCATCATCACCTCAGGGGGTGTGTCCATGGGTGAAAAGGTGAAATGACGCCTTAATCATGACGGGAAGAAACAGTGCTTGAACCCTTTGCCTCTCTGACTCCTACCTTTCCTCCTTCTCCATTCCTCTCTTTTCCAGGACTATTTGAAGCAGGTTCTGGACATCGACCTCCATGCTCAGATCCACTTTGGACGAGTTTTCATGAAGCCCGGGTGAGACGGTTAGGGTGGATGTAATACAGGGAAAGGACAAACTAAATAGTTAATAGTACATAACCATCTCCAGTGGTGGGTAGTAGCAGATTACAGGATAAATCTAGGTGACTGTAACCTATTAAAAAGAAGGAACAGACCAGGTTATCTTTCAATGTTATATTTTCTAATCACATTTTTTTTTCTCCAAAAATGTATCAAATTAATAGTTAATTTGCATTATCTTATTTATGATATAATTTTAGAGCATTTTCAAAGTTAATAGATTAACCCTGGGTGAATACATTATCAACGATATTCTGCCTATGGAATTAAGAAGCTAAAGAGCAGTGTAATTTTAAAGTAATCCTAAGTGAACACTGAGTATCTCTCATCTTACCAAAGAAAATTATTACGTATTATTACTACGTATTACTACAACTACGTATTATTAAATAATAAGATGAATCTATTTTTTATCCCTTTTGTAGTCTTCCAACTACCTTTGCCACCGTAGACATAGATGGAGCACGGAAACTCATCTTTGCTTTACCAGGTATATCCTTTGTCAGAGCATTGTGTGTGTCTAGTCTCTACCCTGACATAAAGTCTCTATCGCTAGTTTCCGGCCTCTTTTCTTCGGCCTCCAAATTTTCTCCCCTGGTTCCAAGACTTTTTCCCCTGGTCACCACTCTTTCCCACCTGACCTCAAGCTTGACTCATTTGACCTCCAACCTTGTCCTCTGACCTTCAGCCTGTTTTCCCTGGCAATCAACCTATTTCTCCCGGCCTCCAAATCTCATTGCCCCAGCCTCCAGCCTTCCATAGTCCGGTCCTGGAGCCTGCAGTGCCCCGCTTTAGACTGGCTCTTCCCCAGTCTACCCTCTCGTTCTGCTTTTCGAACCTTGCCCAGCCATAGTATTTATCTTGTGTGCTGACTGCAATGCATTTTGGCCCAGTCTAGCCAAGTGTGTTGGAAACGTTGCCCGAATTTTGTGTTTGAAGTCCCAGACAGTGAACCTAATCCAGCCTAGTGTGTGTGTGTGTGTGTGTGTGTGTGTGTGTGTGTCACAGTTGTGGGTAAATCATATACATTTCATGTTGTAGCATCATGCTGGCCAATCAGTACCTTTAAAAAATGTATATCCCTTTAAAAACACCTGTGCTGTAGGATTTCCAGCCTAAATCCAGCCTAGTGTGTGTGTGTGTGTGTGTGTGTGTGTGTGTGTGTGTGTGTGTGTGTGTGTGTGTGTGTGTGTGTGTGTGTGTGTCTCACAGTTGTGGGTAAATCATATACATTTCATGTTGTAGCATCATGCTGGCCAATCAGTACCTTTTAAAAAATGTATATCCCTTTAAAAACACCTGTGCTGTAGGGTATGCAATATTTCTGCATCGCCTACAAAACGTTAAGCTAGGTGTTTTTTATTTAGATGTTAACTGTACCCAATAAAATATGAAATAGACGTGTTTTTATATATTTTCAAGTAAATTATTACAAAAATGACTAAATATTTTCTGAAATAGAGCCCTAGTGTTTATAGCCTGGCTAACACCTGACCCTGGATCCTACAAACTGTAGAGTCTAGGAGTGTCTTTTGATATCGTCAACTCATAAGATGCTAGGTGAGGTCATACGCTGTTGGGATACCCATTTCAAATCAGAAAATCGGTATCTTTGCTGTGCTCAAGCAACTCCCATACAAGCGTCACATTGCTTTCATCGGATCCGGACTAGAGGGATGCTGTGCAAACATCGTGCAAAGTCTAATCAATCAGAGCTCGACGGGGCGGGGTTCTCAAAAACTGAGCGCACAAACGCTTGAATACTGGGTTTCACGTGGTCTGCCCGTCAGCCAGGCTATAGTGTTTACAGGTGTGTCTGGCCCAGTCAGTCTGTTTTTGTGTTGAAGGTAACTTCAACTTCAGAGAGACGGGGGCAACTCTTTTGGAGGCTGTGGCTCTGAGCGACAGCGATGCTAGCAAGCAACCTCTTCCCCCATCTCCACGTGGAAGTAGGTGCCAAAACCTGACTGTGACCTCCACTCAACCTGAAACAACGTCCTTTGAACCTCGATACAACCTGCTCTCAAAACCTCAATACAACCACCTATGAACACCAATACAACCTTCCCTCAGCTTGAGTTCATTATCCTGTCAACCAGCCCCCAACCTTAATGGAAACCTTCCTTCAACCTAAATTCAACCCGCCCTCATCCTCAGTACAACCTAAATTCAACCCCTCAGCCTCAAAACAACTCTCCCTCAAAATGAATACACCCTCCTTGTATTCTGGACAATCCCTGAACCAATCCCACCTTCAAGTTCACAAAACAGACTATTTATTTGTTTTGGGTTCTGTGGGGCTGCACTGTGTGTGTGTGTGAGAGAGTGAGAGTGTCTAGTGATGAGTAGGGAGGTTCCCACAAACGCTTTTGCTTTCTTACCCTGCTTTTCTTAACCTTTTTGTGTTCCTCCTTCTGCTGTCTTGTATCCTCCCTCCTCTTGTTGTATCATCCACATGTTCGCATACGCCATGACTTCCCACTCCTCGCCCTGAGTGTCTCTTTTTACTTCTTCCCATTCCTTCTCTCTGCTGCCAGCTGTAGATTTTTTTTGTGACTCCATGATCTATGTCAATAATCTAAGTCTTGTCTATTTATATTATTTTACATAAATTCCATGTAAACCATGTTGTAATACATGACCATGAAAGTCATAAATTGTTACATCAGTTGTATACAAGTTAGGTATATCTGTTACCCCATTATCACTGGTGGGTACCTGCAACTGGTTTAAAATCAGACTTGTCATTAGCACTAGCATTAGCAATCGCACGAACAGTCTTTGACTTTAGTGAGACATATGTAACATAATTGTACTAATTGTAGGTAACCCAGTGTCAGCGGTGGTGACCTGCAACCTGTTTGTGATTCCTGCGCTGAGGAAGATGCAGGGAATCCTTGATCCCAGACCCACTATAATTAAAGCCAGGGTAAGCACATGCACAAACCTAATAATATCTATTGTGCTTCAAATACCTCTCAGAAGTTCTATTCTATTGAGTTCTTGGATCGCACAAGCTGCGTGTGCAAGGGTGTAGACAATAATTGTCTGCAAAGGCCAGCGTATGTACTGTGTGCTACCTTAGCAAAGCAAGCTATTGTAACCATCACAGTAACGTTGATCATTGAGCAGCCAATCATAACCACATTAAGGTAATACAATCAATTAAGAAAGGTTATTTACTTGCTTAGTAGGCTGTTGCAAGCCATAAGGAGTATAGTGTGGAAAAATAGAACCCAACTGGCCTGTTCCAAGCCAGCAGAACTAATATAAAAGAGCCACAAAACAGAACATCTGTGGTGTTCTTTCTCTGTTTTAGCTGTCATGTGATGTTAAATTGGACCCTCGGCCAGAGTACCATCGCTGCATTTTGACATGGCACCACCAAGAACCTCTACCCTGGGCACAGAGCACAGGTACTAACATAAACAGACTCACACTCAGACATACACCCCTCCTCCCCCTTGTTCGGCCAACGTCTAACAGCAAGCTGAAGAGCTTTCTGGCGCTGTCATTAGGTTCCTAACTCTCTGTCACTGTCTCCCATCACCAGGCAACCAAGTGAGCAGCCGCCTGATGAGCATGCGCAGTGCCAATGGCCTCCTGATGCTTCCTCCTAAAACAGAGCAGTATGTGGAGCTTCGCAAAGGAGAAGTGGTGGACGTCATGGTGATAGGACGCCTATGATCACACTTCTTTCTGGGTTCCACAGCAATGCCAATGACTTCTTGTCACCTGTGGGCAGGAAGGCTGAGCAGGAAGTGATGCATGTCCACCTTGTCATCAGCAGCTGTGACGTCATATGCAACAACAGCCCATATCTATGGAGGTTGATGAATAAGTCATTGCCTCAGACCATTAAAAGATCACCTATAAAAGATTGCTGAGAAGATAAACCTATATGAGATAAAAGAGATTTATTCTGTATATATTATTATTATATCCTAATTATTGTTATGATTATTATTCTGGTTATAAATTATAATATTATATTCATGGTGAGAAACCTTGTTCTCCATTCCTGCACTGGTTGTTAAGAGATTCCGATCTCCGTTGGCGGTCAAAGAGGAGCATTGAGAATGACAATTACTGTATCTCTCCCTGTAGTTCTCTATTACCTATTCATTGCGCTTCATTAAGCCCTTTCATATCTCCCACTTTGACACACCCTCAGCAGGGTTACTGCATTTATTTTTGTCAATAATGTGAGGTTTATTGTTTATGTGCTCCATGCCAAATGGCTGTGGCCGGGGAAAGGGGTCATGAAGGTTGACCTGACTGCAGGTGTACCACAAATATCCTAAAATATCCCTGTCAGGCAAGGCAGGTTGGGGTGGCAGAAGGGGTTTGCTCTGTTTAAATTCAGGAACAATCCAATTGACGAGGGACTCTCTCTCTAAGACATTACCCTGATTAGTAAAGTGGTTAAACGAATAGTAATTAATGAACTGTATTTTTATCTACTGTCAAGCACTGTACAGAAAGACAGACACTCATACTGCACAGATGATGTGACCAGCACTCGTAACAAAGCAATGACACTGTACTTTAATAATTACAGCTCATTGAACTACTGTGTATTATAATTATGACACTCATTGAACGAATCTGTATTATAAATTATAATGAAAATTACATTTTATTGACAATGAATTAAAACTTGACCATTCTGTACAACGTTCAGTCTTTTGTGAACACATACTACAACTATTTGGCTAAATAGCCATTTCACAGTGTAATAAGTAGCTAGAATAAAATCAGTTAGATTAGGCTACTGTACATTTACGACGGGATCAACTAACCATACATGTAACCGTCTGCGTTTACTAAAGGTTGCTTCAAAATTCGACTGACATTTTAATGACATTCAAAACAGTATGTATAGCAAATTTGTATTGGCTTTCAAAGGGTTATTTCCTTGACCATATCCAATCATTGACGTTGTTTCAGCGAGCTTGAGGGCGCTGCCGAGTGCCCCCTCTGCATGTTCGCTTTCTAATTGGAATGTCAAGCGTCGGGGGACTTGGGTAGGGAAACTGGAATGGGAGCGTGTTGTGGTGTAAAGTTAACCAGCTATCTGTAAAAGTGAAGTCTTTTTTTTTTCTCAAACGACAAAAGCTTCTTTTTTTATATTTTGATCGTTGATGAAAAAGGACTATTGTGGACGCTTCTGCTGTGTAGGGTGTGAGTAAATGATCCGTGTTTCTCATAAGTTAAAGTGTCAAGTGGCTTTGTTATGTAGCGTTAGCTTCTAGCTTGCTAAGCTAGCTAATTGCTAGCTGACTACTTGTTGAAGGCAGCGGCTCACAAGTTAACGTTGGCTGGTTTGGTTAGTTGGCTAGGTACTCTTAGCTTAGCATTGCTCTGAACGAGCCTTGTCATTATGTTGCGTAGCTTACTTTTTACCTGTTCCGCTGATCTAACGTGTCATTGGCTAGTCAACTTAGGCTACTTTAGCTTGAGTAAGAAGTTAAACATTTGCAACCCGTTCGACCCCACACGAGTTACTATAGTATAGGATAGTTCGATGGTTACTTCTTTAAGCTAGCTAGCTTTAACGCGTTAGCCGCGGCTCGCTATGTGTTTCAGTTCCACTAGTCTAGTGTGCTAGTACGATAATGTCGCAATAACAGCGTATGTTTTAGAAACCTGTTGCTTACACATATTAGCTGAAGTGCCTTGAAAAATCCGATGTGCAGAGTAAGTGTATCTTTAATATTGATTGCTTGATGATAGTTTAGTACTTAACTTACTTTAGCTGCTGTTAGTGCTAATTCATAACTTTGTCTTGCTCTATTAGTGCTGAGCAAAACCAGTGCCCGTTCTAGTTTATGTTTATGAAACAAGCATCGGAGTTATTACGACTGACAAATTAACCAGTCAGACGGCGATAGACTGAGAACTGAGTCCGTGTCAGAAGGAGACAAAAAGAACTTGAATGTGTGTGTTGTTAACATGGGTCTGGGACTCTACTTGAACTTTGAGTGTGTAAGTACCCCGCTCGACCATCATTGACATCACTGTGATCTCTACTTGAACTGAAAGCACAATTGGAGAGATATATAATAGCTTATTGATTTTTTATACATACAGCACCAGTCAAAAGTTTAGACGCACCTACCCATTCACTTGAATGGGAAAGTGTGTCCAAACCTTTGATTTGTACTGTATAATTAAGCGTTTTAAATGCTGCTAAGCCTTTGACACCTGTTGTACAGCACTGTATGTGATTAAGTGACTTGAAATAATCGTGCAACATGGTATTGAACAACTTATACATAAATACATGTACTTTTTTTGTTTTGTTGTTCATCTACTCTACCATCCTACCCATAACATATACAACCGCACAGGTTTTCACAAGGTGACATTTTTGAAGGAGAGAGGAGGGGGAATGACAGCCCTGGCAGACTGGCACATAAGTTGTGGTGATTCCTAGTTCACTGTAACCAGACGCACATACTCACTCATTCAGCACACACACAGTCACAGGGCTACAGTACAGAAAGGGACAGTAGTCTTCTGTTCTCTCTGACCTCTCTGTCCTCAGGAATATCAACCTCCCTCTCCCCTGATGACTTGTCAGGTCCTTGTTAACACAAACAAAATACAATCTTTATGAACTAATATCTCCATTGTAATAATCTAATGTTGTGCTGATGTTGTGACAGTGTACGTGATTAGTAGTAGTAGTAGTTATTGGACCGCTTTATTCTTCTATTATTATTGATTTCCTGCTGTCGTTAAATTTGCTAGTTGCATGTGGGTTAGTATTTGCAGACATTTCATAATTTCATGCAAAACGTGCAGATGGTTGGCCCACACTAGACTATACCTCTGCCTTATGAATATACACACCACAGTTTGTGACGGTCAGAGCGGTGTTTCCCTTCTTCTGGCTTCCCAAGGTTTCTGTACATGGTACAAGCTCTAATTTAGGATCTAGGCTTTTTATAAGCATATTTTCTCTCGCAAAAAGAAAAAAAATTTGCGGGATAACATCTCATCGAATTTGTCAACAATCGTTTTGGGTTCACATCGATAGTATATTATTGTGACAAACAGAAACTAAGGACACCTCCCAGCTGCAGCAAAATTTAATTGTTCTTTTCTCGGATGATTCATCTTCATTTTTCGTAATCTAATCGCTCTACATCTCTGACTTTTGCCAATAAACTTCAAGCTTCATCCAACAGGCACTTAGCCCTCCCCATCACCAGTGTTCCTTGACCAATCAAACATAGCAGACAAAAGCTATTTTTTGGGCCAACGTAATGGTTATTTCCAGCTCTGAATTAGGTTTATTCTAAGTGGCTAGTTTATGCAATGCACCCTGTGCAGTTCTAGAATTCAAGGTCAATTCTCTCTAGTCGAAGGAGGATCTATAAGAACCAATAGGAAGGTATCCTCTGGACAGCCATGAGAGCGCTCTGTCTTCCTAATGATCTCCTCCCCTGCTCTACTTTGGGCTCCACAAAATTTGATGGTGTGCTGAGTGAGGTGCAGGACATATGTAAGCAGGATCTCTTATCTGGCTAAGGGAGTGTTAGTAATGATGCGTGTATGTGTCTAGCTACTAGTACCCAGGCTACGCTTGCTACTTACTTCCTTCTCCACTAAGTTTCTCTTTCTTCTTAATGATACAAGGTGGTACGGCCTGCCACGCTACTGGAATCTTGAAACTTGCGAGTGGAAAGTCTGTGTGAGTGTGTGTTTTTTGGAATGTGGAGCATTTCTATGGAGATAACTCTTTGCTCTGTTTCTACTCCACAGTGACACACATCGGGCGCACACACTCACACACAGCACAACAGGAAGGGAGGGAGTTGAGTGGTTAGAAAGGTTTAATAATAGTTATATTTGATAGGTGTGGGAAGGTAGACAGTCACATGCCTATTCGTTCATTTTTGTGGCCCTAGATCCACATAGATTGCATCTATCTGGATGTTTCGTGTGTGTGTGTGTGTGTGTGTGTGTGTGTGTGTGTGTGTGTGTGTGTGTAGATGTTAATCTCATGCTAAGGTTGGTCTCTGTTTAGCCAGTTAGGCTTGTTAGCCTGCTCCATACATTTGTGTTTTTGCATACACTTTGAACAACATTCAGTTTGCATACATACACGTTTTTAAATGTTGACTTGAATGTTTTAAATGACTAGTATACATAAGGATCTTTTATCATAGGGCACCTTTAGATAAAAAAAAAACCTAAGGATACTTGACCACATTTCTAAAACTCATCAGCCGACTGAAACCATAAACAAACGTTGTCAGGTGCAGGGGTTAAAACTGACAGGGGGAAGGATGCCTTACACTGTAGTTTAGATCCCCATTACCGGTAGGACTGAACGTACACTCCTACGTAGGCCTACACGATGTGTCATCAGACAGTGTCTTCAAATCTTTTAAATCATGAAAATTACTATTTTTTAGAGTGTTTTTTGCATACATGCAAACTGTGACGTCTGTACTACTTGTCATATTTGCACTGAAAGGGTTAGGCCATAGTTGGATTAATAACAACCATGACAACAATATTTCAACGACATCACAACAGAGTTGAGAATTTAGGCTTCCTTAGAATTTAAAGGTTAAGACTGACCTTTAACCTCAAGCTTTCCAACTAACACCAGTGACTAATAAGAAAAGTGACAGATCTAGTTTTTTTTTTTAAATGTGTGACACACACACAAACAACCTCTCTTCGTCCCCTTCCCCCCAGTGGAATGTGTTCCCAGGCAGCCGAGCATTCCTTCCTGATGCAGCCTGGGAACTCTGCTCTGTCACCACACCGCTGACCTCCATGACAGCAGTGTGTGTGTGTGTGTGTGTGTGTGTGTGTGTGTGTGTGTGTGTGTGTGTGTGTGCGTGCGTGCGCGCGCCTATACAGGATTGAAAGGTTTGTAGCTGTTGTGCTGGTCAGAGATAAGATATCAATACACGTCTCCCTTTGTGGGACGGATTGACATCCGTTGTCCTCTCTTTCGACTAACTGCACTCCCTCCCTCTCCCTCTCATGCTCTCTCTTTCTCCTTTTGTTCCACCCTCCTTTTCATGACCCTCAACCCTCTAAGTGCCCATGTGTGTTTTTTGTTTCGGTCAAAGGGACCTCCTGGTCTCTGACAAAGCTGTTGCCACGGTAACATGTAAAGGCTGTCACAGTGCAGTAAACTCCAAACAACTGAAAGGAGGGAGATTGGGAAAGGAAGCGATAGAGTGGGGAGAAATAGGGAGAAAGAGTCAACAGTAGTGAATCTTGTCAATTTGGTGGTCCTGCTGCTATTGTAGGGATTTTATTGTAAAGCTTGCTTAGTTGAGCAAACTATCCTGATTGTATAGACTAGAGCAAATTTAGGTAAATTAATTTTAGTTCTAATTATGGAAGCAAGCCAGACCAGAATAATCTGTCCTGCTTTAAAAAAAATCTGGCATTGCTGTTTCTACTGTATTACCCTTTGCCGTGAAAGTATATATTTCTAAAGCTGTTGTTTCTCTCCTTAGGAAGTCATGGCTGACCTGATCTCCCAAAGGCCTTCCTAGTCCACCTCAACACATATCCCACAACCAGACTGACAAGAGACTGACCCACACAACAAACACACACACACCACATACACACACACACACACACACGTCCCTCCCACATACACTCCCGGTGTTTGTGTGCGAGATGACCACCTCTCGAATGAACGGCCATGTGGCTGAGTCAGATGGGCGAGGCGGGGGAGCTGGGGAGGCAGGTGGAGAAGAGGCATGGCCTCGAGAGATGGCGGTGGACTGTCCGGGAGATCTGGGAGGCCGGACACTGCCCGTACGCCGCTCAACACAGCTTGAGAGGATACGCCAGCATCAGGTACGCACTCCGTGTCAATCACACTGTCCATTTTGTAATGTTTTAAGATTGTAATATTCACGATCAATTTGTGAAACAATACTGTCTGACAGTGTGTTTGGTTTTTAATATGTGTGCTGCTGTGTAGGAGGACTTGCGTCGTAGGCGAGAGGAGGAGGGTCGTCAGTTAGATCTCAACACCTCTTTGCGACTCAGGAAGCTAGCCCAGAATCCCCGGGTCGGTATTGACAACCCTAGCTTCCTCCTGGATACACCTGGACCTCCGCTTGGGAGCCTGAACACACACACACTGCTGGGTAATACATAATATACACACACTCTGTCTAAAAATGGGGGTGCCCTCACTCAAACCTATTGTGGGCAAAACTAAAATCAACATACTCCTGCCTTATGAAGATCTTTATCTAAACCATCTAATCTATTTCTAGACCCAGCCTGGATTATCATAGGCTAGACTGTAAAGATTTCCATGAGAGGCCTGTCTAGAGGGAAAGGTAGGCAGTGAAGAGGAGACAAGGATGGAGAGAGAATTGGTCTTAGGAAAAAGAATGTGCTTCAGGAGGGGCAAAGTGTTCCTGTCTGGGAGGGCATTCTTTAGGGAGGGAGGGAGGGAGGAGAGGATGATTGGAGGGAGGAAGAGCTCTTCAGACTAGTTCATTAAAAACGCTGTTAGGAGTTTGTCTCTATGAAACCCTCACCGTAAACAATCCTTAAACGTCTACTGAGTTAATTCACTTTGATGCCTTAATTCATACATTTTTATGACCTAATAACAATTTCTGGAAAGTCTGTTTCACAGTCTTTTTAATTAAATTAAGTCTTTTCATTAAATTATATTATGGTATCTTTTCGACACTGATACCTTTTCTATTGTAATATAATTTACTGTTTACCACTTAATGTACTATATGTCAAATAAAGGCTGTATTTTCAGTTTCAATCTACTTTAGTTACCTGGGTCTGTCCTGTCTTGTCTGTGTAGAACTGGAGGAACTCCTTCTGTCCCTGAAGCAAGTGCAGGGCTGTCTAAGTGACTCTGAGAGCCAAACCGACATCTCCCTGGTCCTGGCTCTGCTCCAGAAGACAGACTTCCAGTCTGCCCTCAGGCTCCACAACTCTGTGGCCCGCAGCATGCACCGACCCAGCCCCCCCTACCCTCATACTGACCAGGCCCTGGGACTCGCACAGGAGGTGCCACACACACACACACACACACCCACACACACACACACACACACACTCATAGTTAGCGTGTTCAGGTCAGTGAGCGTGAGCAGGCTGAGACAGTGGGCTTCTGTTCTAGAGTAATTAGAGAGAGGTCATTGTTCTATATTAAAGGAGAGAGGAGAGAGACCGGGCTGTTTTGGACAGGACATTCACAGACAAATTACAAATTTAGAGCAGCTTAGAGATTGGTCGAACAACCTTGCATTGGATCTAAAAGCATGTAACGATTTGAAAACCTTTTTGGATGATGTCGCAATTGTTGTGTGCCCAGAAAGGGAGTAGGTAGTGTAAGCAGTCTTTCACTCTATCTGTTCACAACTGCTGACATTGAAAGATAAACAAATCACATGTTCTTAAAATTACTCCTGACCTAGTTATGCATTCAACCCTATCAGGGCCTAATGTTGGAGAGCTCATTTTTCTTGTCAACTTTTTGGGTCGGTTATAGCCACACTGATTCAAAAACAAGGAGCTGTATCTCCCAGGTCTTATAAAGGATTTACAGTGTTGTTATGATGATTATTATTATTATGTGGTGGCTTAACGTGTCTGTGTGTCTGTGTCCAGGTCCATATGTTGGCTCAGACAAGTCAACACAAGGAGGGTCTGGAGCTAAGTAGCCTGCTCTCAACCAACCACTTCCAGGTAACACTTCCAGGTGGTTCTTGAATGGAATGGAAAATTCTCTATTGATCCCAGGGGAAACTGTAATGTCATGCTGATATTACACTTGAAGACACTTTGTTTACAACAGTTGTTAGTACATGGGCGTTAATATTGGTTCTATGTGGTGCAGGCGCTGCTCCTAGCCCACGACTGTGTGGCAGAGCAGGAGATGCAACAGGAGCCCCTCTCCTCCCCCGAGGAGACGTTGACACAATGGGGAGGAGAGACCGTCAAGATAGTCCGCATTGAAAAGGCCAGGGACATCCCACTGGTAGGAGAAACACTATTAAAGGGATAGAGAGTAGCTCAATTTCACCTGTAGTCAAGGCTAAATACTGTTCGAGCACAAAAGTAAAGAAGACTTCCCTGTGCGTTAAACCATATTTGTTTTATCAAAAGATCATACAGACACATTTTTATTATTAGCCTGAAAATGGTTTGGTTACATAATAAGCCTCACTAAAATGAAGCTGTTGATGTTTATAAACTTAAACCAGGTCTTGAGTTAGGTAGCTGGGATGCCTAGTAGAAATCAAAGCTAACCTACTGTGTTTGCTTCCAGGGGGCCACAGTGCGTAACGATATGGACAGCGTGATCATCAGCCGCATAGTCAGAGGAGGCGCAGCAGAGAGGAGTGGCCTCCTGACGGAAGGAGACGAGATCCTGGAGATCAATGGCACCGAGATTAGAGGGAAAGATGTCAACCAAGTGTTTGACATACTGGTAAGGAACAGGGACTTTCTTTTAGACTTCCATTTACTCATTCCTACTGACTGGTTTCGAAGATTGAGTATATGCAATCAAATACAAATTGAGAAGCAGATTCTGATACTTTAGTAGTATTATGGTAGTATAGGTGCCATTTGAGATACCTGTGGATTAATTCCCAGGCACAGCTATGAAAGGAAAGTCCAACATAGTAAAAGGGGGATAATTGCCAGCTGTCAGACACTGTGACTGAGTAGGCTTCTTTTACTAATGGAAATGTTGGGTGAATAAAAAATAGTATAACCGAATCACATCCTGATACTGTTTTGAAACTCATGTTACAAACACGTTAATTTGGAGCGTCTGTCCCTTACCCCCTAGGCTGAAATGCACGGCGTTTTGACCTTTGTCCTCATCCCCTCCACTCAAAGCAAGCCTGCCCCCGTCAAAGAGACTGTGGTGAGTACGCAAAACGCTGACACATGCACATGCACAAACACATACTCACACACTTTTTGTGTTCCTTGTTCAAACACACACCTGCCAAAGAGACCTGACTGAATACATACAAACAAACACACATAAACACACTTCTATTGAACCACCCCCATAGGTCCACGTGAAGGCTCATTTTGACTACGACCCGTCAGATGACCCTTACGTGCCCTGCAGGGAGCTGGGCCTGAGCTTCCAGAAGGGCGACATCCTCCATATCATCAGCCAGATAGACCCCAACTGGTGGCAGGCCTACAGAGATGGAGACGAAGATAACCAGCCGCTAGCTGGACTGGTCCCTGGTAGTCCACCACTCTGTCTTTCCAACTACCCACCTCCACAACAAATACAAGCCTTTATGAAAACACAGTGTCTTGAGTGTTTTCTGTGTATGTGTGTGTGTGTTCAGGGAAGAGTTTCCAGCAGCAGAGAGAGGCCATGAAGCAGACCATCGAAGAGGACAAGGAGCCTGAGAAGTCTGGTCAGTCTTGTCAGTCTTTGTCAAAGTGTGTGCGTGCCTGCCTGCGTGCGTGCGTGCGTGCGTGCGTGCGTGCGTGCGTGCGTGCGTGCGTGCGTGCGTGCGTGCGTGTGTGTGTGTTACGCGTTTGTGTGTGTGTCTCCCCGTTCAGGGGAGTGTAGCTGAGATTCGGCTGCCTATAACATTAGGATGTTGGTTTATGTATCCAGGGAAGTTGTGGTGCGCCAAGAAAAACAAGAAGAAGAGAAAGAAGTTGCTGTACAACGCTCACAAGAATGACGGTAGGTCCTACCTTACAGACCCTAGAGTTTAGACCTGAAGATTAAGGTGTCAAATTCCTCCACTCCCACACCTTTCCTTCATCTCAACTATCATGTTCTCCCATTGGCTCAGACTGTGACAACGACGAGATTCTGACTTATGAAGAGATGGCATTGTACCACCAGCCAGCAAACCGGAAGCGTCCAATAGCCCTGATTGGTCCAGCCAGTTGTGGTCAGAGCGAACTGAGACAGAGACTATTAAGCAGCCAACCAGAGCGCTTCTCTGGTGCCGTGCCACGTAAGACAGACAGACAGACACACACACACGCACGCACACACACACACACAGAGAGACAAAGTTCACTGTGTTTTGTATATATTTTTTTTTTTTCATCTGATGAGTGTGTTTTGGTTTGATTGCATCAGATACGACACGTAGTCGTCGTGACACGGAAGTGAGTGGGCGGGACTACCACTTTGTATCACGGCAGGCTTTCGAGGCTGAGGCGTCATCAGGAAAACTAATAGAGTCCGGAGAGTTTGAAAAGAACCTATATGGTACCAGCAGCGACTCTGTCAGACAAGTCATTAACTCGGGGAAGATCTGTGTGCTCTGCCTACATACACAGGTTGGTAATACACAAAAGCGCTCCTTTAAGAATATTGCTTTAGGAAATGTTAACTGATAATGATAACTGGTTTGACACTTTTCCATGGGAACTATTCTCTCCATCCGCCTGTGTGTTTGTCTACAGTCTCTCAAAGTACTGCGAAGCTCTGATTTGAAGCCGTACATCGTTTTCATAGCCCCACCTTCCCAAGAGAGACTCCGAGCCTTACTGGCTAAAGACAACAAAAACCCTAAGGTAACTGTTTGTCAACCCCGCTGTCTATTGTTCGCATTCCGCCTGTGTCGCTGCCCGACAACAATATCAGCCTGTCCGTTAAACACTCCCCGCCCACTTCCCCTTAGCCCGAGGAGCTGCGTGACATCATAGAGAGAGCCCGGGAGATGGAGCAGAGTTTCGGACACCTGTTTGATGCAGCCATCGTGAACTCAGACCAGGACAAAGCCTTTAGTGAGCTGCTCAGACTGATCAACAGACTGGACACTGAGCCACAGTGGGTCCCCTGCTCCTGGCTGCGCTGACACACACACACACACACACACACACAATTGCATAAAGACACAGCCTTGTTTTTATTATTCTCTGAGTGGAGAAACCCCTTCACATTCCGCTGTACTGAGACGGATGGCACTTGTTGGTCAGCAGCTGTGGGCAAGTCTTATGTTTATTGTTTGGCCATTGAGCAGCAGTTATCCCTGGGCATAATTGATTGTTTAGTTGGGTTTTTTTTGGCCTGCCCTTTGCACTTGTCTGTGCCGTTTAAAGTGCTGCTTCCTCTTTCAAGACTGTTCAAGTGCCTGATTATTTAAATGAACTCATCTATTCAGTTACTTTATTCAAAGGTCATGTTTGTGCCCCTTTAGTGGGTCAGCAGCTTTTGATTTTGTTTTATTGGACTTAATATATCAACATACATTGTACAGAACTTCACATGCTAGGTTGATTTGAATAATGAAACTTTCACAGCTGTAGCAACCCATGAATTATCCCTAACCAAGCGTGGTCTGGTCCTCTCAATCCTCTAAACAGGGCCTTTCTATTTCTCAGTTGTTCAGCTGTCTTGCTGGAGTATTTATGTTGTATTGTAAATACAGAGGAATACGCTATTGATTAATACACATCAATGCCCAGCCTAAGTGTAATCCATTAAACCATGCTCTGTCTTTTTCACTGTTCTCTGCTGTCTTAGTTGATAGGGATGATGATAATGACCACTGAGAGCTGTACACTGAGCCTTGGGTTAAAGTCACACGCCTTACTCTGTAGGATAAGAGTTTTTTGTTTGTTTTAATTTGTGTATTATTGTGATATATGATATGCATTGTCTGTGTGTGTGCGCACTTGCAGTTGTGTGTCTAACTGGCAGTGCAGGCAGTGAAGTATTATCTGAAGTAGATCTAAGGACATTTTGACACCTGTCACGGTTTAAGAATGGATAAAATAGTCTTTATCATAATTATTATGTCACTGTTTGATCTTGATCACTTTTCTTTAGGAGCCCTTATATATTGGTAATATTGATAGATTTATGAAGTCCACAGTGTACCAATAGAATTGCCTGGCCACTTTTTTTTTTCAATCCATCCCATTTATCCAGGCTGGGAGAGGCAGAACTTACTGGAAGTAGTGCTGAATGTAAAAGTGTATTACATCATCTTCCTCCTTAATCTGTTTTTCTATGAATATTCAATTCAATAAAAACCAGATGAGTAAGAGTTGATTTTTGTAGTGTTTTTTTTGTAATTGTATATATTGATGTGTTAATTAATGGATAATATGTACATCACTCTGTCATCCAATTCATAAATTAAGTAAATTTCATAAAGGCCTTCTCAACTTGTACTGCAGAAAATGGGACATTTTATATTTACGTTTTTCATTTATTTTAAAGCAGAGACGACTTGCTTTAAAACATATATAAATCCCAAATTAAATGTATACATTATTTTCCCATGTTTTGTTTATACACATTTTCTGTGTCAAATAAAATGTCAGTTTTGTTATGCCAAACCAAGGACTGAAGGCCAAGAATAATCCTTTTGCCTGAGTCACCCTCTAGATGGCGACACCATCCGATTCCTACTGTCTACTATTTCCTACTAATTATGCCGCCAAATCAACAGCAACAAATACAAGTTTGTCAGTTCTGTTGACAGTATTGCCTGACAATTCACTACTGCTGAATGCGGACTACTTAAAACTTTATTTTTATTAAAACTAACTCGATTTTATTCGAGCCAAAATACAATGTATGCTTTGAGTTTGGCATCACTTTAATTGTATATTATTAGTATTGGTTTAACTTTAAGACCAGTTAAGACAAGTTTGCTGAAAGTACTAGCTTGGTTGGCTAACATGTCATTAGCTAGCTTATGTTTTACAATGAAATTACAATGGCTTCCTAAGGTGAGAAAATGTGGTTACTGCTCTTGAGAATTAATAATACAATTAGGCATAATAAAATAGCAAATGTAAATTAACTAGCTAGAATATAATGTCAGCTAACATAACACAACCACAGTATGTGTAGCTAGCTAAATGCACAATTCTAAATAAAGTTGGATTGCTAGCTAACTGGTTAGCTAACAAAAAAGATAGCTAATATGTTATGAATGTGACTAAAATAAATGCAAATGAATCATGGACAGAATCTTTTTTCTCTTCATTTTTTATTCAGGTTATTCGGGTAATTGCTATAATCTTGATTATTAGGGCTCAGTGCAATACAGGTAAGCCACACAATGGGACATGGGCCCAGAGCATCCATCTGTCAATTTTAAGTAAACTTTTTAAAATACTAAGGTTTACAGTTATATAGAACAGTTTTCTTAATGTGGATAAGAAATAGTGAATATTTTCTATTCTCCTTCAGTCCCAGTTCCATGGGAGGAGCAAGCAGATGAGTCAGAAGCACTTTTTTCGAGCAACACCACGGATGAAGTTAGAAAGGAGGAATCTGATGTAGAAAAGTTCTTTGAATGTTCTGGCAGTATGGATCACGGGAGCGAGAAAGAGAGAGTTCGCCTTTACCTGGACTGGGATAACCTGGTACACACACTTGCACAGACAATGTGTTTACAGCCCTTTACCAAACCTTAGGCCTGTACCACGAAGTTAGTTCAACATACCCAGGATATCTTTTTGTTATCGGGCTTCACTAACTCTTAACAACCACGATCACGCATAAGTGGGATCTGAAATGTTTTGCATTGCTTTCAGCCAACAGGGAAATTAAATGAAGAACTACCTTGCGAATTGCGCAGCTTTAATTGTCTTGCGGTCTCTACAATTGCCTTCCTAAGTAAGAGACCCTCTCACTATATTTGCGCACTGAGGTCCACAAGATCTTCTAGGAGTAATGCAATTTTCTAATAGAATTAATTAGTCAGTAGGCGGCGCTTATCTGTTGATCAGCTATCTCGAACATGCTCCGGAGCATGTAGGTGTGCAGCATAAGTTACCATGGCGATTTACCCCTGGATAAAGTGACCCACCGTCATGCTACAGATAACCCAGGGTCAAACCTGAAGTTACCTCGCGAACCCAAAATCCTGCTTAGTGGTACAGGCCTCTGAAGAAACTTGGATTCTGTGTTTCTCACTTCTGTCTTTCTTTCTCTACTTTTGCTTGTTTTACTTCTTGTTAACTTTCACACTGTAGATAGTAGACTGTTGGCCAGTGATTAAGACTGACTCTAGCACCCAATATACAAGCACGCTGGAGCTGTATACATCCGTTGGACTGGTGCCAACCATGTATATCTACAACTCCACCAATTCAGAGACCTTCTCCTTTCGTCTCAATGAGGTGTGTTACCAATTACCCCCAACAGTCTAAACTGGAGTAACAGTAAGGCCATTGATATTGTGATAAATAAAGTGGTCAAGTTGTATTTCCCGTCTCTATGACGCTTGTTGCCACTCCTGTTTGAGTGTCTCTTGCATTATATTGCCATTCCATTTAAGTTAATACACGGGAATATTTCAGACCCTGCTGATGTGTTAGTGATTTCTTTAAGAACAGTTTAAAGTGAAGGAAAAAGGTGTGCCTTGCTTGTGCTTGCAGAACGGAACTTTCTGGCGTGTTAATGTCCCCAGGCAGAACATCACAATCCGCCAAGGTGAAATCTCTTAACAATCCTGTCTCGCCCTCTTACTCTTTGTTCTGTTTGCCCAACAATGATTTTGCTCTTCCATCTCTCTTATTTCCTCTCATTCTTATGACAGTCTCCCCTGCATTTCTTTGGAAATCACTATGGTTCAATGCATGCTCCAAACTCTTTTCCCAACTAATATGGCAATTTTCCTTTCTCTCTTTCTCTCTCATCTATCCTTGTCATACCTCTCTTCTACTCTTCGGCATTGTAAATAGTTTTATGCAGTATCATGCATAATTATATCCCACAATTAAGCACAAAATGCATTTTAATTGAAGTAAAAGCTGCCTAACCAATTTAATTGTTTAGGCGGTTGATGTTCATGTGCATGTGTGTTTACAGATTCTGCCCCTGTGGATCAATGGTATGTGGAGTTCAGCATGTTCCACGGCTTCTCCATGTTCTCCACCAAAGGATCGTTCCTGGACACTCTGAAAGGCACCTTACTGGACGTGGCCAGAGGTGGAACATTTGGGACATTGGGGTCCTTTGGGCACATTTAAAAAACGGGTCTGCTAAACAATGTAACCACAATTTGTGTGTAAACCTCTTAGCATGTAACTTAAAGTAACTTCCAAGTAGAGATCTTAGATTGGCAGAGATCAAAGAGCATTTGTTTACCAGTAGGAAAACTGACAGTGAAAGTTCTCGGTTAAGAGATTTGATTGAAGGTTTATGTTTTGTGATAAATATCCCCCAAGATATTTCCTGTTGAAGATCCCAGAATTAACCATCCATCATTGGTAACCTGAAGTCTAGAACGCTCCACCCCTTTGATTGTGATTTCACTTGCTCTCCTGGCGTTTCGTTGGTGTTTCCACTTTCCACGGCAATACAGAATGTTAAGTTTTACAATCTGGATTGAGGAGTCAATTTCTCTTGACGTGTGACTATGTGCCTGTGTTTGCTTGTGCTTGTGCGTAGAGCCTATCCTCCAATGGACTATTGGAGAGGAGCTGACCAGGCGTTCTGTGAATCGCATTCTCCCTCAAGTTAGGACACTGAAGCACAGCCAGTCACCTTGTGCAGCTGATGTAGCTGTCCTGGCTCCTCTGTTTTACCCGGACTCACATTACGGTGAACACACATTCAAAAAAAATTTTTACAAAATCTTTTTAACATTAAGAATTTGTTTTCACATGCTTGGCATATGCTGAAATGATTGATTATGTACCAAATCTATTTAAATCTAATCTAAAGTATTGCACTTTTCCTATATTTAAGTTTTTCCGTGTGTTTGCAGGAGTGGTCCTGAGTGTGACCAGATCAGCCTTTACATCTCAGGCTCGCTGGTTCAACGCCACCAGATCTCTTTGTAGCCTCATCAACTCGGGTACTTCTACCAGATCTACACCTGTTGCACTTTTGTTCTCGCTGAGACCGCAGCGTCTTTATCATACAAGATAGGCATGCGCGTCGTAAGTACAAGCCATACCAACGGTATTTTCTGTTCTGTCTGCAGTGTGTGTGTCAGGCTGTCAGGGTATCTCCTTGGTGGATCTGATGTTGACTAACTGTCATCTGTTCCTGCTCACCAACCGAGGTCTCTTCATCAGCCAGGATCTACTGTCCCCTGTTACTGGAACACTAAATGTACAGTACACGCACACACACACAAGCACAAACAAGCTCACACACTGTGCCCAGTGAGGCAATGCATCTGCTACAGTTCTGCACAAAGGAAATGTAATCAAACAACACATTCTCTCTCTCAAGCACACCCAAACAACTTCTGTACAAACACACATTTATAACTGATTTTTCTTTCCTAAACCTTGTTTTTCAGTTCACCATGCTGTTCCTGCCAACTCTAGCTCAGGTCAGTAAAATGGGCTCAGCTTTAAATTTAATACTAATTTAATAATTTTATACCTTCAAGACAAGTACTTGCACAAACACAGGCAGTAGAGAGAGTGTGTGTGTTGTGTTTTACAGATGGACTACACTGCCACCACTATTTGGTTTGCCGCTCAGTGTGTGACAGACAGCATCTACTACGATGGTAACCTAACTAACCCAACATTGGTATTTTTCCTCCGATAGTTTGACCAATTTTACTGTTTACTGGCTTTGCACAGGGGATTATCAATTGACTTTTTGAATCAAATCAGTCTATTTTGCACTGGTACGTAACATACGTAGTCCTTGATCTATAATTGTCCAAAGTTATAGTACACAATATTTAGATAAAGTTTAACTCATTAACTCAAAGTTTTATAAGTGAGGTATAGTATTTACAACATGGTATGTTTTCTTCTGGTTTGTAGATGACATGATCAGTCTGATATCGAACGAAGGTGAGGGAGACAGTCTGGTAAGTTATGCAAACAAGAGTGTGTGTTGCACTGTGTATGTATATGTGTGTACCATTGTATTTCCTATGAAGGACTCACAATAGGTGTGTTTTAGTGTGTTAACCTGTGTGTGTGTGTGTGCGTGCGTGCGTGCGTGCGTGCGTGCGTGCGTGTGTGTTTATCTTGCAGAACTCAAGGTGTGTGTACAGTGACTACCCCTTCACAAAGTGGCTTTTGTGTCAGGCCAGTGATGCTAACCTAAAGCAGATCAAAAACCACCGCTACCTCAGCTTCTTGCATGACCGGCACCAGCATACTGGACTTCTTCTGTCGCACACACAGGTATGCACAGTCATCCAAAATTCCTCTTTGGGTCACTTATTCAACTCATTCCGAATACACCCTGCATAGATAAATAACAAAATGGTTGGTTTACAGGTGGAGGGGGCAAGGGTCTCTGTGTTTGGCGCCCCTGATGTCAACATTAATCAGTTTGATCAGGACACCAAGTTCCCTCCCTTTACCATCAACTTCATACCCCGAGGAATCTTCCTGCTGGACAACCATGTGATCCTCTATGGCTCAGAGGTGACCAACCCCAGCTCATAACACTCTATGGCTCTCAGGTTGGCCAGCTCAGTAGACTTGGCAAATATCATTTGAATACATGTTTTTGAAGTTACAAAGGTTCACGCACACCAGCCAAAAAGACTTCCATTCCTATCATATTTATGTATAATAATATATTATAATTGTAATATATTATATTTATTTATATTATAGAATGTTGTCCCAAAATACTTGAGAGCAAACTGCCAAATACCAAAACATTTTAAGGCTGAGTTATCATGTTGATCAATGGAGCTTATTACATAATATACATATAACTCTCCTGTATGTATAAGCCATTATACTGTACCTCTCACAATGAGTGTTTATTTCCTACCTACACAAAACATTAAAACGCATTAGGAAGGCTAAGTTCAATGTATTATTGGTGTGTTTACCTCAACTATTGGCATGTTATGTTTGGGGCCATATGACCCCATAAGACCTTCTTGACCTTAGGCTGCAAGCCTAACTAACAGTAGGTGGTCCTTAGTGGGAGGCTCAGAGCCATTCTTCTCAAACTTAAATGTGTCTGATTCATTTAATATGAGACAGCCATTCAGGTCCGTTCACTCTATGTGCAGCTCTTTGTTTTTCTCCACGTGGTAGGTGTGGTCTTCCACTGACAGGGGCTCTACTTTTAACTGGGTGTTCTCTCTGGACGGCGACATGGTCGTGAAAGCAGTCGGTTCCGTCCTAATCAAAGTAGTTTTGTTCTACACAGAGCTTGGCCACGTATACCTCATGAAGTCAGGTGATGCATGATTCAATCTCTCTTAACACACACTTTCACGCGCCGTTTTACCTGATGACCCCAGCAAACATAAGCGCAGGCCTCTGCCTTCTGTAATCTGTGTTAACGGTCATCCTACACGTTTCCTGCTTCCTGCTTGGCCCCATGTCACTCTTCTTTTCTTGCTGCGTGTCTCTCCGGTGTATGTCCAGGCCTCTACAGGTTTGTGAGACTGAACGTGACCACGCCGGCAGAGAGCACCTTGCTGTTTGACCACATGGGAATTCTTATGGACATTTCGATGGACCCCATAGCCACCAGTGGCTTCAGTTACAACATTATTGACATAGAGACCCTCATAGAGGTACAACCACCATAGAATTGTTTAAGAACGTGGCTATATCTTACACAGGGGTTTTGTGTGTCTTAGCTGATCCTTGTTTCCATGTTGGCTTGTGTGTCTACGCACTTGTATTTTTGTGTGTCTCTATGTTGACATAGGAACATGAGATGGGGTTCGACAGTCCCCTGGCACTGCAGTACACAACTGATGACACGGTCTATCTACATGAGGCCGCTCCCATTCTTGAGCTCCAAGCTAAACCACTCGATTTCACACCAAGGCAATCATCCAAGAATATTACCAGCTCCTTCTCCCGTGGTCATATTGGCAAACTCATTTACTATAGGTACCTAACTCTATTCTGTCAACACAGCTTTAATAACGGAAATATAATCAATACACATCATCTTTTGCATGTGTTTACGCTTTAGGACTTGAATAGGTTCCCAGTTTTGATGTTTATTTATGTAGATATATGTCTGGTTTGCAAAAATGTGTATGCATATGAGTTATTGTGCTTCTCTGTGTAGTTTCATGGGATATGTAATGTGAATGCGATCGTCCTTGTTGTGTGTGTGTGTGTGTGCAGGTCAGGGGGCAGTGTGATGATCACCCAGGTGTTTCAGCAACATTTCCTGGATGATTTTGTAGGTGTTGTTACCGCCTACATTCTGGAACCTATCAAAGCTGCCAGTCTGAAGGATGAGCCCATACATCACTGTGACCTTTTGGTGAAGAAGAAAGATAAATTGGGTCAGATTGTACAGCTTCGGCTGGTCGAATCAGGTGAGGGTAGTCTGATAATGTGAATTCTTTTTGATTTTTATTATACTTAGTCTAATGATGTGAATTATTTTAATACATTTCTTTTAGGTCTGGAATGTAGAGAAAGGTCAGTTTTGTTTTGTTTTGAAAGAGAATTCAGTAAGACATTTCTGTAAAGTCTTGAGTGCCCTTGTGAAAAAAACATTTACATTTTTTTATCTTTTTTTTCATCTTTCCCGGAAATTAAAACAGAACTTCATTAGAATTGTTTGAATATCCACGAAAGAGATAGGGACCATCAAATAAAAGACTAATTTGTTTTGTTGGGCTGTTTTGTTTTTGTTTTTGTGAATTTACTGATAATGTTAGGATGCATTACATTAAACTTGTGTTGTTCTGACAAACCATTTCAAAATAATTGTCCTCTTTTTAATAGTGTTGTGGTTTATTCTTTCCCTCTCTGTCTGTCTGCTCTTTTGTCTGCCTATCTATCTACCAGAGACAATTTTGGTCTGTCCAGATTTTAACTTCACCCACATCGGGAAAACAGCAGTTGCCCCTGGTTACAGTAGTTACTTGATAACCGGTGTATTGCCAGGGATTGGAGCCGTTGCCCAATCTACCATGCCAGCATTAATACAGCCCAATACCCGCCACAACTCAGGGGAGTGGCTTCTCTTTGACGCTTCTGGATTGGACAGCTGGGGGATGAAGGAGGGCCCATGCAGGCATGAGATGCAATCCTTAGACGGGTTGAAGAGGAATGCACTGGTGCAGATCAATGTCCGAGAAAAGCTTACCTTCACATTCAAAGCCTTTATGTCTGACTTCTGTAAGTGCATCTTAACCGGTTTTTGGCATTGAAGGTATATGAAAATCTGAAAGAAGTTATCATTATATTGATCACTTCCCATACTGAGAAATAACAGTTATGGTAATTGTATTGCGACAATATAGTTTTATATAGAATTAAGAAAAATGTTGTTTGTTTTCTAGCTCTGTGTCTGGCGTATCAGAAGAAGTTCATGCGTGTGGTTCTCACTAACCCTTTGGCCATGAGAGTGACCGCTAGACACAGTTGGGATAAAACCAACAACCACATGTTGACTTTGACTGCATACAGTCACCTCTGCAAGAAGGTTAGATACACACGGACACATGTTCAGTGTTCACATTCAAATTTACTGAAACATACTAGGTATGTTCTATTTAAGTCCATTTGAATTCAAGTTATAATAAACTAAATGTAAATTGCTAGATCAAAAGTCTATTGAAAAATATTTTTCATGTGTAACCTTTTCGCATATACACCTGCATACATCTGTGTGTGTTTGTGTCTTGAGTGTGTTTGTACTTTTGTGTTTGTCCTACCAGGCGACTACCACTGTGACAGTATTCATTCCAGAAGCCTCTATGTTGTGCACATCAGCCTCCTTCACCTTCACCCTCCAGAACTCCTGTCCTGAGGGCTTGGCCATTGTCTTCCTTTTGTTAGACCCAATCAGCGACTATGATTGGGTCCACGGCAATCCACTGGATAAATTCGACAGAGAAAGGCTGTTCAACCTGCCTGTGAGACAGATCTTGGTCGTATTTGTCCTTTCTCTCCAAGCGCTCACTTTTCGCCACCCTTAAGATCACCATCCATCTCCTTCTTCCTTTGTCCTCTCTTCATCCGTCCGTTGTTCTGTGAGGTGGTCCTCCGTCTGCCCTTGTCTCTACCTTTTTATTCCTTGTTTTTGTTCAGCCTACCATTGAGAAATAATCACCCCCTCTGTTACAACTTTTGTCACTCGATACTAACAGGGCTGGTCTATCAGAATTTGGCCTGATGCTGATTTGTCTTCCACGGCTTGACATTGTGTGTGTGTGTGTGCGTGTGCGTGTGCGTGTGCGTGTGCGTGGGCGTGCGTGCGTGCGTGCGTGCGTGCGTGCGTGCGTGCGTGCGTGCGTGCAGGTAAACTATCGTCCCCCATCTTATCTGGGTGTCATGATTCCCACCTCTGACAACATCTACAATGCTGACCCTAGTGAGCCCCGCCCTCGTGAACACTACCCCATTTCTAAGGTAAACGCAAAGCCGTACTCATAGCCCCTTCACCGTATACGTTATCGGGTTTTTCAATACCTGACCTTTATGTACTGGGATCTCTGGATTCACTTGATTTCCTTAAGTGTTTATAGAGCTATAATATAAAAAAATAGCCAATAACAAGACTTGTCTTTGTCTCGGTCAGAAATTTGAAACCAAACATAGCCTTATGCTATGCAATATGAAATGCTAAACAATCAGGATTGGCGAGCAAAATAGAGCAAAAATAAACATTTCTGCTTTTAAGGACACTTGATCAGTGTCAGTCACCAGTCAGATGATGGACAGCACGGTGGCTCAGTGGTTAGCACTGTTGCCTCACAGCAAAAAGGTCCTGGGTTCAAACCTCAGCCAAGGGCCTTTCTGTGTGGAGTTTGCATGTTCTCCCCATGTTTGTGTGGGTTTTCTCCGGGTTTTCCACCATCAAAAATAAGCCGTATCCTCCTACCAATGTCCTCTCATTGTGTGAGCAAGTCTGTCGTAATATGTTGGGTGAGCAAGTCTAGCACTCAGACTGAGTGTTGTGTTTGATAGCTGTCGGTCCATTCGTAGTTCGTTCTGTGTTATTAATTGGTGACCAATTTGTGTAAAGCGATTTGAGTATCTAGAAAAGCAAATAAATAAAATGAATTGTTATTATTAGTATTAGCATGCTGTGTGTTTGTCTTCCAGAATACGGGGCACTATAAACAGTGTGCAAATAAGAAATCTGCCAAGGAGTGTGACTGTACCAACGCGCTCAAAGTATCGCCTCTTGCCATCAACTCGGACTGCAGACAGAGGGTGCTGACCCACTGTTAATTTCCGTTCACTTTACACGTGAAACTCTTGAATTAGCTTGATTGTGCCGGATCTACGTTGTATTACATGACATCAGTTGTTTAGCCGACAGAATTTGTAACGAAAGAAAAACACTAATCAAGTTTTCACCTCAACTAGTGCATCCCTATTAAGCGCAATGGTCATCCGTAAATTGTGTGTCTTTGTTTGTATCTTGTTGTAGGTGCTGAGGCTGATCTTCCCTGTTGTTAATTACAATATCACTCTTTTCCTGAGACGAGCCAAGCACAAGGATGAGCCACTCCGTTCACCTTACTTTGTCACTGTTACTGAGGTCAACAATCGAACCAACTGGAGGGTCACAGGTATCACACAAACACACACACACACACACATGCCCAGACATGGGGAAAGAAATATGAACCTGTGGAACCCAAAGCCTTTATATAAATGAATTAAATTATAAATTAGGTTTTTTCAAGGTAAACTGTACCTTATAATTAGCAAAAGTTACCCTTTTTCAGTTCTTTGCTCATGTGGGACACATTTTTAATCAGTGGTTCACAAAAAACTATTATTATGGCTTGGAAAACTGTTGGCTGTCACTTTGTTATAGGAACTCATGCCACGCCCACCCTGGAGAAGATGCGCGAGTTCTTAAAAAGAAGCTTCAACAATACTCTCTACAACCCAAAGCACCTGCAGATCAGCCTTTATGTAGGATCTCTTCTCACCCATCTATAGACGCCAGCTATATAACAATCTTTGTAGTTTTTTATCGTTTATCTTTAATGAATACTGTATGAACACCTGATGACAGTTGGTTGACATATAGAAGCCAAATATAAGCGACTGATTGTGTTCCACACAGACATGACCAAGTCAGCCTATGATAGTAATGTACATTTGCATGTGTGTGTGCTGTGTAGTTTGCATGTGTCTGGGAGAGAGAATTGGCTGTGTCCGTATGTATTTGCATGTGAGATCTTTATTAAAATCTTCAACCTTCACCAACAGGGCTCGGAACTGTTCCACTTTAGAATCTCGGTTGTCCCTGGAGTGGTTCTGTGTGACTTACAGGAGGAAGTCCAGGTAAGTACATAAACGCACACAAGCGTATTCTGTTTCCCCCATTTTATGTTGGTCTCCTTAACTGTTTCACAAGCAATTTGACATACATACTTATTGTCCGTGTCCTGTAGCTCTACGTGGCGGAACCCCCGCTCGCATTCCCAACCCAATTCCTGGTGAGCAACATGGCCGCTGTGACACTCGGGATCTTGATGTTGCTGGCATACATACTACACCACAGTGGTATTACCATACCGCACCTGAGCAGCATTCAATTCTTCCAGTTGAAACGCAAAGCGATTGTGACACCTGCCAACTTTGAGGAAAAACTGGACTAGGTAGACCAGTGGAACCAACCCTGTCTACCCTGTAATGTAACTGGTTTAGACAGCACATTTAGCAGGGATTATTGAATTGTGTTTTTCTTAAAATAGTCCAACGAAATTGGAGCTCCTCCAACCACCGAGTCAGGGATGGGTTTAAGGGATAGGTCAGATTGTTCTAAATGATTCAATTGATTAAAGCTTTATTTCATATTTACAAAACTATTGAACTGGAGAATGTTTTTGAGTTCTAGATTTTTCTTTACTGACCCATCTTTACAAATTAATAACACACCTACAAACTTAGCTTCCTATTGATGTCAACTAGGAACTAATTGCTCCTTATTTTGGGGGCTAAAATAATACTGTATTGGGGGTAATACAAATATGCTGGGATTTCTGAAACTACCGACTGTCCATTTGAAGGTTTTCCTCCATATCATAGCAGTTTTGAGAGTAAAAACATGTACAATTACAACGTGGGGCTGGTGGATGGAAAGGTTGATGTGTGTATAACGACCATGAAAAAGGGTCAAAGGTAATTGCTGATGTAACTGATGAATAATAGAACTCGTGATGGAGTGCTACTCTGGATGCAGCACACACAGACCCGTACTGCATTCCATAATCACACTGCCTACTATTTCCCTGTGCCCAGACCATAAATCCCACTCAGCTGATACAGCATGCTAGGACTCCCACACATATTCTCTCTCTAACTTTCACACACTCTTGGAGAGAATGCTAGTTATTCACATGGGCACTGCACTAGGTCAGAGGCTCTAGTCTAAAGGCTACCAGACCATCCACAGGGGGCCTTTTCCCCTTTTCAGCGGGCTACTCTGCTCATGCATATACCCATCCAGAATCCTTTTGCTTTCTCACATTGCCCCATGTATGAGGGTAACTGACAAGGTTCTACTGCATATGAGAATTGACGTAGCAAATGGATTAATTCTGACTGTACAGTTTGTCAGTGCTGTGTCTTTATGGCTTGTAATGGTTGTTTGTATGGTTCATGACTTCCCTATCTAACACCTTGATGTCACGGGTCACATGTCTGATACTTTCTTGATAACTCATAGATTGGTTCCATATGGGATATCTACACGGGATATTTTGATTTCCGAGAAACAGTACTCTGTTTAGTGTTCAACTGACTGCTAAAGTAAAGAGCCAACTTATTTTGTATGGGTATTATATGCAACAGAACACATCAACAAAACAAATAAAGTTTATTCTGCCATGGGACTCACTGACTCTTGAGTCATCTGATTGACCAAGGAGCATGTGATTGCCCTGCAACCTGAGAGAAATTACTAGAGACAGAGAGAAAACAATTTGCCATATTATTAGTGAGCTAAACAAAGAGGAAGGCTTGGATTTCTGAAAATAACATTCTTATGACACACTGCCTCTTCATGAACTCCAATGCCTCATTCACTTGCCTCATGAACAGGGGGCCCAGGGGCACGCTAAACAATATCCCTATCACATGAAACCCTGTAAATAAGATACCCTTTTTTCTCCCAGAAAAATAAAGTCCAGTTTATATTTCACTCTAAAGGTGGATGGACTAACGACTAACTAACTTAAGTAATGACTGGTAGGCGAGTTTAATTTTATTGTTTTATGATCACGTGGCAGGCATGTCAAATCGGTCTTCAGGCTGCGCTCGTGTCCAGAGCGCGCTTTGCGAAACGTACAGCTCAACAGCCCTCTATCCTCATGATGAGACAATCATACCCGAGAGAGGCCGAAGCCTACAGTAAACTAGAAGACTTGTTGGACGCAATGAGAAGGATTTATTGAACGAAAATCTAGCTGTTCCCCTGCTATGTCCGACTGTCGGCAGTATACCAGCCTTTTCACTTAGCCCATTGTGAAATTCCTTTGGTCCGCGTAAACTGCTCCACAGGGTACCAGGGGTTGTTCTTAAAATAATCTGCTGAGATACGGCCACTGTCCATGCGCTTGGATCCAAGTAAGTATGGAATGGGAAAAGAGCTCCAGTTTGGACAAGCACACCGGTTTTAGAAGTGTCCGGGCAAAAAGAAATGGTAAACGGAGAGCAATGCTGCTCCTGCAAGTGTGTTTGATCAGCGGGACGCTTGGTGTCACTTGGGCAATGTCGATTCTGCTTACCTGCACAGGTAACTGACCAACTGAAGTGGATAAAATTGGCATAAAGTGAAAGGGAAAATCGATCTGTTTTTCTGTGTTTTGGATATAAACTAGAAAATAATATAAACCACTGTTGACCTTTGTATCTCAAAACATAATGTCCTAAAATGGTTTAATGTAGATGGAATATATCACTGTATGCGTTTAAAAAAACACAGGATATATCCATTATGCCAAGATTAATAATGTTGATGGAATATATCGTCTGTCCACCATGGGATCGCGAGCCTTCAGCTGCTCCGCCCCACGTCTATGGAACTCCCTCCCCCCTGACATCAAAAATCTGGACTCAATTTCCTGTTTCCAAAACCACCTCAAAACCCATTTGTTTAGGCTGGCTTACTGTCCCACGTGATGCTTTTTAATGCTCGATTGCAGGCTCCATGCCTTTTTAATTGTATACTACTTATTTTGATCTTATTTTATTTTATTTATTTATTTATTTTTATTATTTTTTATGAGAACTGTTTTTTATATTACTGTACGGCGACCTTGAGTGCCTTGAAAGGCGCCTTATAAATTCAATGTATTATTATTATTATTATTATTATTATATCTGTACTGTAGCCCTCTGCGTTATAGATCACTGCTCACATCTATAGTTTTGTCAAGATAGATACCACTAGGCTTTAGCCTTTACAGTATGTCAATTGTATTTGTTGGGTTATTTAATCCAAGCGTGTTATCCAACAGTGTGGAACTAAGACTACACCTCCTTGCTTTAGAGGAAGTCCCGTGAAGCGCACCTAATTAGTGAATTAAAATGGATAAACCTACTGTCCAGCCTCTTACAGAGCTGTGTCCCGTGTAACTAACTTGTGTAACTAACTTGTGACAATAGTTGTGTTGAAATAGTTGATTTTTGAAGCATGTACAAGTTACCCTTGTCTGGGTGTAGAAGCAGTGTAGAACCACCGTATGGAGCAATGATACATGTTTGGGTCTAATCAAGGGTGTTGTCTAGGCACTGTGCCAAAGAGCTTTGTTCCTGATGCTGACCTGCCAGGAAGAAGACTGCTGGCTGTTGATAACAATACTCTAGACAGAAACTGCACAGAACCAGGTACACAAACCCTCACCTGCACCCATGCCTCTCTCTCTCTCTCTCTTGCTCTCTCTTTCTCTCTCTCTCTCTCTCTCTCTCTCTCTCTCTCTCTCTCTCTCTCTCTCTCTCTCTCTCTCTCTCTCTCTATCTCTCTATCTGGGTTAAGAAAATTTCGTTTTCATGTGTGAGGTTGATACACATTACACCCTTTATTTAATCCCCTTTGTGTGTGTTTCAGCATTCCATAATTTTCCACTGGACATATTCACCAACACACAAAGAACGAATGGAGCGGTTGTGCTCCATATATTTGCGGTAGGAGAGCGTGTGCAGGATTTTGTGTGCGAAGGAGAGAGTGGAGCTGATACATGTTTGTCTGATACACCGTTGTTTACTCTTCCTTCTCTCTCTCTCTCTCTCTCTCTCTCTCTCTCTCTCTCAGGCTCTCTATATGTTTTTTGCTTTGGCCATTGTTTGTGACGACTACTTTGTCCCATCCCTGGAGAAGATCTGTGAGGTAGGACCTCTCTTTCTCCTTCACCCCTACCTCCTTCTCTCCTCTCCATCCTTCCTCTAGTGGAGCTTGTGCTTACGTATGTCTGGTGTGCTAGAACCTGCACTTGACTGAGGATGTAGCAGGAGCCACCTTCATGGCCGCAGGAAGCTCAGCTCCCGAGCTGTTTGCCTCCATCATTGGTGAGTGACAATTTATACTTGGGTCACCCCTATCGTCAAACGAAGTCATGGGGTTCTCACAAGTATTTGGAAGAGAGAAGGAGCACTGGAAGTGTAAAATATCTTGAATAATGAATGATTATGCGAATCAGGTGGCCCTTAAGCCAAATACTAGGATATAGTGTTGGTGTTCCTCGTTGACTGGATTGCAAAAGGAGCAGCAGAAAGAAGAAATAGAAGAGGCCACTGTCCAAGCAAAGTGGGCTTTCATAAAAGTCTCTTCAAAGCTAAACTGTGTTTCCCCAGGTGTCTTTATAACCCATGGCGATGTTGGTGTGGGAACCATCGTAGGATCAGCTGTCTTCAATGTCCTGTGCATTATTGGTGTGTGTGGCATCTTTGCTGGGCAGGTAGGTCAGTGTGTTTGCTGAGGCTAAGTTAAGCTCCATTTTGGCCGATGGTCTAATCAGTTTAAAACGAGCACTTAAAGCTAGGGTAAGCAATTACAAATATGAGTGTTAACACTTAATTTGTGCTCATTCTCTGTAAAACAAAAATAATTGCTGAGCTGAATGATGGAGAGGGCCATTCCAGTGTGTGTGTTTGTCTTTGAGGAAGAGCAAGTCAGATTTTTTTTAAGTATTTGGCCCAGACTGATTTTCTTTGGGGGGAAAGGTGCTCCAAGATCTTAAATTTACTTTTTCTTCAACCAGTTTAAATAATACTTTGTTTTATTATGATTTTCAATACAAATTGAGCATAAAAAAGTGAAGAACTAATTACACAGATCACACACAGAGTACACAATCTCTGTCTCTCCCAGGTGGTGTGTCTGACTAAATATCCATTGTTTCGTGACACTCTCTGCTACATTCTCTCAGTAGTGGCTCTCATAGTGGTGAGTGGGCTACATTTAGTCACATGTATATTATTTAGTTAGCCAAAGCAGTATACATTTATGCCAACTTTTTTTTACATTTGGGTCTGTGGAATACAAATGTTCTACTCTTAAATAATTTCTCCTTTTATCAGTTCATTTATGATGGGAAAATTGTTTGGTAAGTATCCTCTTTTTGTATATGCGTTTTTCAGTGTTTCTGTGCTTACTTTTTTGTTCCTTATTTGCATGTATGTGAATGTGATTGCAGGTGGGAGAGTGGGATTCTAGTTGTCATGTATGCTGGATACATTCTCATCATGAAGTGAGTCAAATGTAACACTTTGTCTGTCCATTTCATTTATTTATCACCGGTATTGGTTTAAATATATGTGTGTTTGTGTGCTAGGTTCAACAGCAGCATACAGAACCTTTTGTTGTGGAAAGAGAAAAGGGGCAATACTCAGACAGCATACAGCGAGCTTGAAGATAGTAATGATTTTAATAGCAATTGCTGGGACGACCCCAACAAACCGTTGCTCGGCAGCAGCCCACCAGGTGAGGATAAAACTGACTGGGCTGAGACTTCTACACCCACCTCAAATCCAAAACGTTGCTCGATCACCTCTTTCCTGACTGTTCTGCCCCATTGTGGCTGTTCTAATAAGCTGGAGTTCAATCTTCCACTTTCATTTTCTCAGCGACTGGCCTGGCACTGAAATCTCTATGTAAGGCATCTGCATGTCTGCCCTGTTGCTCAGTGTCTGCTGTCAATGCTTTCTTTCTCATCTGTCCAGCCCTACTCAACCCATTCTGATACTCTTATCCACTGCATAGACTGCTGGAACCTGCAGCTCCTCATGTCAACTTTCACTTCTCGTCATGTATGACTTTGCTCTGTTGTTTGTTATGTCTCAAGTGCTTGCGTGTATGTGATAGTGCTTCTTGGTGACCCTTTAGTGTAGTTATCATGTTATGCTGTCAAAATGAGATATTACAGGTATGTGATTAAGAAGAGTTAATTTTATTATGGTAATAGTGTCTCTGTGTGTATGTGTCTATGTCTGTGCATTCGTAGTGAAGTCTACTAGGTCGTACACTCATAGTTCAGTTGGGCCAGAGGATCAGATCAGGAGCTCGGTCCACTATAACTTCCCAGAGGCAGGGCTGCGGATCATGATAACCAAACACTTTGGACCCAAAACGCGTCTCTGCATGGCCAGCCGGCTCATCATCCATGAGGTGGGCAGGCGGAGCAGCAGATCATGGATGATGATCGATCATTGACTCCCATCAATCAATGCAGTAGCTTGCAAATCCTTACATGTCTCTGTGTGCGTTTGTATGTCCATGATGCCACAGCGGATAATGCACTCAGCTAACATCGTCGCTGTTACGATGGCGACCGTCGATAAAGGGGAGATTTGGGCAAATGGAGAAAGCCTGCTGGAGCCGACAGCGGAGGAAGGAGGAGACGGGGGAGTCAACTCACCCTTCTCTGCACCTGGTAACGCACTTTGCTTTCTGTCTCATTCATAAAGTTATGACATTGCTTTGTTGTATTTTACTATAACTTCTGAATTGGCGTCTGACATGCAAAATAAGGTGGATTTATGGAACGAGCTAAGTGGTTGCTGTCTTGGCCAATCCTTTTTCTGCTGTACCTGACGGTGCCGGACTGCAGCCAGTTACGATGGGAAAAATACTTCCTACTTTCGTTCATCTTGGCCACAATCTGGATTGCTGTTTTCTCCTACATCATGGTCTGGATGGTAGGTGTGTTTGTGCAGCATCTGCACGTCAACAATGTTTGTACGCCACTGAACAATGAGGTCTCTTACTGGTTGTTGTCCCTTTACTGATAACAATATAAACATTTTTTAATCCTGGTATGTGTTTAGGTGACTGTAGTGGGGTTCACTCTAGGAATCCCTGACGTGATAATGGGCATCACCTTTCTGGCAGCAGGCACCAGTGTACCAGACTGCATGGCTAGCCTCATAGTGGCACGACAAGGTACAGACGTTACCGGATTGGGGGTTTAGGGCTTGTGCAAGAGGCTGGACAAGGTGTCTGGATAAGGTGGATATAATGCCTGATGAATTAGTAAGGAAGAAATGGGGTAAAGCTCTTTACACAATGGCACACAAGTATTTATTGCATGTGATGGATGTATTTGTTAAGCTGTTAAAAATTCCTTTTTTGAGATTTCATGTTTTTTTTGCTTTGGGTTCTTACTTTTTTCTTGTCAAGACTCAATGGAGTTGAGACAGTGAAAAATGACTGATGAATCACTCTTTGACATCCAGGCCTAGGTGACATGGCGGTGTCCAACAGCATTGGCAGTAATGTCTTTGATATTCTGGTGGGGCTGGGAGTTCCATGGGTCATACAAACTCTGGCTGTTGACCTCGGATCAGAGGTAGGCTACTGGTTATCTCTTGTTGATGAGATACAATTTATTGAGCAAAAATTTAATCTGAAGAATTGTGTTGTGGCAACCCTTTATAGGCAAATATTTAAATTCATAAATAAGATTTTTTACATAGAAAATAAGTTTGGTCCAAGTTGTTAACTTCAGTTTAAACTAGATGGTACACCTGAACATTTGACCTTTACTTCATTATATAAGACTGATATGCAACTTGTGGCTCTGAATTGTTTGTGGGATAAAACACTGCCTAACTCATTATTTCCTGTGCCTTATATTTTCCTTGCCCCTTCTTTAGGTGCTGATCAACAGTAGAGGTCTGGTCTATTCTGTGGTATTGCTGCTTGGATCTGTGACTCTCACTGTGAGTTACTACTCTGTGCATAATTGTTAAGTTGTTTAGTGTGTTTACCAGACCTGTGGGGAAGTACTTTATAATACATATTATAAAGATTTCATACATTTGCTGCCACCATCCTGCAGACTCAATCATGCACTTAATGTATTTAAATTATTATTCAACCCAGGGCTGGTATGAACATGTGTATGTGTGTATACAATGTATACTTCTACTTATCACAATCCCCCTCCCCTTTCTCCAGGTTCTGGCAATCCATTTTAACGGCTGGCGTCTAGATATGCGACTGGGTGTGTTTGTGATCCTGCTGTATGCAGTGTTTGTCTGCTTCTCTGTGCTCATAGAATACAACGTATTTACGTTTGTCAACTTACCCATGTGTCCGGAGCTATGAGTGGAAAGTAAGATTACGAGAGAAGGTGATTTGTACCACAGACACAGGGATGAATGTGATTGGACCGGAGACACACAGAAGGTCGGGATTGGACTTTAGCAAGACAATTCAGACAAGTTCAACCTAATATCCTGGAAAATGGAAAATGCTCTGTTACACAGAAACAAACCAATGGGCAAGACTGGACTCATACACAAGAATGTTCTGAGTAAAAATACAATGTAAATGCTGACCAGCCTGACTTTGATTTGAAAAAAGCAGCAATCGGAAAAAGTAAATCAGCAATACCACTAAAAGATACGGTCCTCAAAGATTTATTAAAGCGTTTCGAAAATACTAATGACAAAATAGGTTTGTCATTCATCCACTCCCATTAAATGTGTACGTTTTCTTGTATTGATCTTCATTTTCTCTCATGTGTCTGCTTTCTTGCTTGCTAGAAACTGTTGGTAAGCCAGATAATTCTTCTAGTTACTGGCAGCTACAAGTTACTCGAGTTTCTCGCTTTCTTGGAGTTTTCTAATGTAATTTCCCTTAAAAATAAGGAGAAGTTAAAATATTTTATACCAGCAAAGAAATTAATTTCTTCTTGAAATATTTTTGCTATATGTCTGCTACAATACCTGAAAATATCCTATAGGATTGTAAAACGAGTCAATGGAACTCTGACCGCAGATATTATCTTTTATCACCTCAGATCCGATTTTTAGGCAAACAGTGAATTTCTTTGTTATTAAGTCATAAACATAAAGTCTGAGCTTCATCTTGGTGTTCGTCTCTTCTCAGAGCAAATGCACTTTGAGGCATGATCGACTTCACAAAACTAGGCAGTTTTTTTTATTCGCACAACGTCTGCTGAAAGTTTGCTATTTACTAATCTACACATTTTGTGCTTGTTGAAAAGACTAAACCACTGATTGCACCTAGACTTCCAAAACCTTTTGGCTTTGATGTGAACTGTAGCCTAACTTACTGTGGCATTAAATAGGCTGACTTTAAAACAAGCTACCCCTTTTTGTTTCCCCCTCCCCTTCGCTCTCCTCCTTTTCACACAAACTGTTATTACTATTATTACAGTTCTACAGAAGATTGTAAATAAATAAGGTTCAGTTGTTTTCTCTCTGTGCATGTTTTTTTTTTTTACATACATTATTACCTTTAAATAATATTAACTGTAGAGGTATGTTTACTTACTGTTTAGTTACTGTGATAATGCAAAATACGTTCAAATGTAACTAGTATAAGGCTTCTCTTCAGAAAAGTATTTTGCAACAAATCATCACCTTACTTACAATATCTGACTCTTGCCTGGGGATTAGCTCTACTGGACTTCCATGCAGCCTCGCTCAAGCTATGTCTGACCTTGTCCAATGAAGACAGGGAATAAGCAGCGCTTGAATAAAAACAATAAAAAAAACTTGTTTCGTTACTTCTAACAAAATGTAGAAACAATACCTTAACATAGAGCCTTAGGCAAAAACACAAAACAAACAAACAAAAAAACACGAGGGAATCTTAAGTCATCACAGTCTTGCTAAATCGATTGCAGCAAACTAGATGTAGACAGTGAGAGGCAGAAACGGTTTGGCTCCACCCACAGAGAGCTCTGTATGGCTCTGGCTCCACCTATTGTGTTTTTCCGGGCCGACAACCAAGGTTATAGCTTTTAAAAATATTTTATAATTTATAAAAATTACAAATAAGCAAGACAGACTTGCAGCGGTAATTACAATTGAGTGGAGCTCAAGAACAGATACAAGTAACGGTAAAAACAAAAGCTCCAGTTTCCGCAAGATGTGGCGCAGATCGCTAGCCCTACAGCGTAAACTACCCCAGGTTTGAAGCAGACTGGGACCGACGGGTTACTTTGGACTGGTATTACGTTTAGTAAACCAACGTAAGATTGAAAAAAAAAACTTTTTCCAGTCTTTGTACAGAGCTTTGTACAGCGGTGTTGGACCTATCTGGTTCAGGTAGTTGAATATTAAAGCGTGTCACAACCGTAAGCTACAAACTGTGCAATATGTTAAATTATTGTGTTGTTTATTAGGCTTAGCGTCTTACTGTATCATTAGGCCTGAAGGTATGCTGTCTACATTTAAAGCGGCCAAGTCCCTCAGAAACATCCCACAGAGATTGGTGAGGGGACACACCACCGCTTCCCGTCGCTCAGGTACAAATGCATGAACTCACACACTGGAAGCGGTCTGGAACTTTGAACAGTATTTTATAAAGCTGTTTTGATTAAGCTGATCCTGGCTGCATGATGTTGTTAATGCAATCTATTGTAGAACGTGTTTTTGAACCAAGGCATTAATCATAAGTTCAACGACCCTTTTAGCTGAATATAGCTTCCTGGAGGTCACTGTTCTAACCTCTAGGCTAGATATAGTATAGTATTCAGAGAGCGTCTTGCACGTTGTGTGAGTATGATCCTTTTGCAAACGAACTTTGTCCTTTGCAGAAGCACTATCTTGGTAAAATACTGGTATCAAACTTTATTATCTAGTTAACTTGTGTTTACAAGTTTGTTGTACAACAATATAGTATTTGATTTCAACCATTTATGTGTCTGTGTCTTATTGTGTTCTATTTTACTTATGTTCGTGAGTGTGTAAAGATTGGATCCACGACAATGTCTTCACTCATTCATATGTTTAGTCAGTTAGATGATGGACAGGATGTTGTCTCAACGTTCTGCACTTTGTCTATGTGCCCTATTTAATTTGTCAATCCCTTTACATATTAACCCAGTGCATCTGGAGAGGGACTGGGGAGGGAGCACTCTAGCCGTTTTAAGTCGGGGTGTGTCTAAGAGACCTGCCATTTGACCTAAGTAAAGAGTAGTCTAGGAGTTTGTTTAAGAGAAACAACGGCAGTCAGTTTGTCTAGACATTGTGAATATAAAGAGTAAGTCTGAAGTAATGGAGCCGCAAGAAAGTATTTGTAAGTTGAGTCCAGCTGCGCTGAGGGCCCTCATCCGACATGGTGGTTCTAAGATACAGAGTACCACTGGGTTGGCTGCAGGTAAGACTAGAAAATGAGTTTAAACTGAAGATAAATTATTTTAGGGTTAATCTCCGTATGCATACAAGCTCATGAACCTTGACATGTAGACATGGAAAAAAAGTTTTTTTTGTAAAATAAATGGCTCTCGATCAGTAAAAGCACCATCTCTTGCTTGGTGCCACATTGTGGCATGACATTTTTGTTGGTTGAGGTTTTTCATTGGGTGTCAGTTGAAGAAACTAAACGAAAAAAGAAATTGCAAATTGATTTACCTAGGGTAAGTTAAAAACAACAACTATGAAACCGTGGCTCGGTGGTTAGCACTGTTGCCTCACAGCAAGAAGGTCCTGGGTTCAATCCCCACCTGACCCAAGGGCGTTTCTGTGTGGAGTTTGCATGTTCTCCCCGTGTTCGCGTGGGTTTCCTCCGGGTACTCCGGTTTCCTCCCACAGTCCAAAAACATGCAGGTTAATTGGTGACTCTAAATTGCCCGTAGGTGTGAATGTGAGTGTGAGTTGTTGTCTGTCCCTCTATGTCGGCCCTGTGATGGACTGGCGACCTGTCCAGGGTGTACCCCGCCTCTCGCCCTGTGTCCGCTGGGATAGGCTCCAGCGTGACCCTGTACAGGATAAGCGGTAAAAGTTAATGGATGGATGGAACTATGAAACCAGTTACACCAGTCCTTGTCTATATTTATCCAAAATACACAAAAATCATTGACTTTAAGAGCTACTGTAGATTATACGGTGAACACAATTTTTAGCTTGGTAAAACAATGATCTGTAGTGACCAGGCCACACAATTTCAGCACTGCATCACAAATTAAATGAAGATTGTTTTTCCTGCTGCCATACTCACATATTCATATGTGGCTCTGTCTTATGTGTCTAATTGTAGGTTATGTGCAGGCCAATGTGCTGATCTTGCCCAGCAGCATGGCCAATGACTTTGAGGAGTTCTGTCGCCAAAACCCTGCCCCTTTGCCCCTACTCTACCGAAGCAAACCAGGAGAGAGCAGCTGTCCTCTGGCAGCCCATGCAGATGTCAGGTAATATTGGCAGTGCAGTAATACAATAAACACACATATCTTGAACCAACCAGACCTCATGAAATATCAGCTCCAATTTAGATTTGATGGACGGCCTGGTTTTGCACATGTGATATTGTATTATAAGTACAATTATATTTTACTATATTTATAATACTGTATAATAATACATATCATTACAGTGTAGTAAACTTTTTGGCTGAGCTTACATTGATATGAAACAGTGGAGAGTGCTGTCCTGTGTAATGGTTCCACCCTCCCTTTTCTCCACTCTCCAGAACGGACATCTCTCAGTACTGTGTGTTCGAGAAGGGCCGTCTGACTGGCAGAGTCTCCAGCCTACAGGCCTACAACGCTCCAGAGGGTGCTGCGGGCTCCGATCTGCAGGCTGCAGGCCGGCTCAGGGGTGAATGGGCAGACATGGTGTGTTTCTACCTGGGCTGCAGCTTCAGTTTTGAGAGCAGCCTGCAGAGAGCTGGAGTTCCCATCCGCAACGTGGAGCAGGGCCGGAACGTCAGCATGTACCGGGTACTGAGTTGCCTGACACTGCAGTGTTACCTTTAGCCATAGTCACAGGGAATCACTGTTACGTGGGCTGTTAGCCCGGGTGTTTACACGACTTGTTAGACTCCAGCCACTGTCCAGCGTCCCAGATAGTTGAGGGACAAAGTCCATTTCTTATTAACTTTGTCACAGCAAAATCTCTGTGTTTGCTGGCCTCCGCGGCACTGAGCTGTGTCTAGATTCATGTAAAGAGCTGTCGTTTAAATTATTTTCTGTCTTACAAGGATTGCTTTACAATTCAAATGCGTTTAAGCTATATGTAACTACTACCTACGGAAGAACGGAACATCAGCAAAAACCCTTCACAAGAGGTTTCATTGATGAAAGTTACATGAAAGTTTTAGCACACATACAAATTAAGAAATGGACAGAGACCGTCAGGACGGTCGGAGAAAGTGCACAAAGAGCAAAGGTTAGGTTATGAATTGATCAGTGTCTAAACCAGGTGTGTTTGTGTTTGTGTGTGCTTGCAGACTACGGTCCCTTGTGTTAGAGCAGGGGTGTTCCAGTGCCCTCTGGTGGTGACTATGAGACCTGTCCCTGCCCACCTGTTGGACCTGGCAGCCCAGAGCACTTACCTCACGCCCAGCGCCCACGGTGCACCCATACACATTGGAGACCCAGGTACCCTCTCCTTCCCTCTCCCCCCTCACACAAAATCATGCACACACAAAAACACACCTCCACCATGCAGAGTACCAAATGCATTGGCCCATATACATCCTGGGCGGTCACTTTGTGTGTTTGCCTGCATGTAGCTCTGCTAGGTATACCGGACATCTCTAAACCAGACTATGGTGAGGGTGTGGAGGCAGAGCCTGGGGATGTGAGCGTATTCTGGGCCTGTGGAGTGACAAGTCTGGAGGCGGTTCTTAGCTGCAGTCAGTGATTGGCTTACTTACCACACATCACAAAATATAATACATTTTTTAAGAGAGACATTACCAATTAAAGTGTATGGTACAGGCAATCTATTGTTCATTGCTTCTCAAGTTTACAATTTCCTCCTCCCTCCCTGTATTCCCTTGTTTTTCTCCCTGTCTCTCTTTATATTTTCTCTCCAAGAGCCCCCTCTTGCCTTTACTCACGCCCCAGGCTGCATGTTTGTGACTGACCTACCTGACCCTTCAACACAAACTTCTGGACATTTACCTTTGACCTCTGAGCCCGACCTATCACCTCTCTCCTTCCTCATCTCGCAGAAACCCCTGCACTATACCCTGGTGTCACGTGATGCTGTCCGTCGAATACGCCGCCTGGAGACCATTATAGGAGAGGACCCAGGTAAATGGCCCAAGCACAAACACATATCACCTTTTCAAACAGTAATATGTAAATACGGTGGTATGGGATAATGGCATTACTGAAGATGTGTCTTTACAGGGGAACGAGGGATCAAGGCATTGTTTGTTCAGGATGAGTTACTGCGCTCCTGCCTCTCGCTCTCCCACTCCTCCTCTGTCGTCGTGACAACGGGTTTCCCCACTCACCACACCCAAAGCCCTCCGGATGAGACGGATGGTCCCCCCGGGGCCATCGCCATGGTTACAATGCTGCAAGCTTTGGGCAAGGAGGTTACCATGGTTACGGACCAGCGTGCATTAGAAATGAACCAGGCCATCATAGAGGAAGCTGTCAGTAAAGGTAGGGAGGAGTGTGTGAGTGCAGACGAGAGTAAGCTTATTGTTGGTCCCACTCCTAATAGAGGAGACAAGGCAAGGAGTGGTGGTGGAACTGGGAGTGAAGCCCAAAGTTCTGCCAGCTACCTCATAAGAGCGCTACAACTGTATGTGATACCATATCTACCAGACAGCCATAGGTTTAAATCTGGACTCCATGCTTTCCTTCTGTTTTCAATCTAAAATGGATGGTCTTGTTTTCATCTGTTCTATTCATATTATATTTTTACTTCTTGTAAAGTTCTTTGTTTCATTCATTTAGTTTGACCTTTTCCTACTCCCAGGTGTGATGAAAGCAGCTGTCCCATTGGTCACCTTTAAGAACACCGGGCCAGACTCTGCCCTTCAGTTTCTATGTCACCATGGAGATACCACCAAGCCCAGGTTAGTAGACCCTGTAAACTGAGACTGGCAATTCACCCTAGCCTCGAAAATTAAAAAGGTTACAAACTCTAAACAGAAATTATTTGAAGATCTTTGTAAAGAAATTACCGTTTATTACATATGTATTGTACAAATGCCTAGTTTATACCTTTTGTATTTCATTTTGGTTTAATTTTGCTCGTGAATGTGTGCAAGGTTTGACCACCTGGTGGCGATAGAGCGCAGTGGCAGGGCAGCTGATGGTGGCTACTACAACATGAGAGGGGTCAACATCAAGCATCTAGTTGACCCCATCGATGACCTGTTCACAATGGCTGAGGAAATACCTGGCATCAACACTATAGGTACCCACAAACATGTACACGTACCCTAACCAGAGAACAACACTACACCATAGCACACACACAGACCGCATCATGCCACCCCCTCTTTTTTGTAACTAGGTGTAGGTGACGGAGGGAATGAGTTGGGTATGGGGAAAGTGAAAGACAAAGTCAGAGAGCACATGCCTAATGGGAGTCTCGTTGCTTGCGACGTCGCTGCGGACTACGCTATCACGGCAGGTTTGGACAGATATTCACACAAACACACACACACACACACGCATGCACACACACACACAAAGCAAATTTTCTTGTGTTCATTTGTCGCTGTCTTGTCAATTTCTTTTTGTATGTTGAAGGAGTGTCTAACTGGGGGGGCTATGCCGTGGCATGTGGCCTGTACCTTCTGAACATGTGCCCCACCCACCAGCGTTATGTCTGCAAAGGCTTGGGCGTGGAGCCCACCATTTCTCTCAGTAAGAAGCAAGAGCTGGTTGCAAGCCTACCCTCTGTTAACAAGGTAACACTCTTTGCTTTTCATTCAAACAGAACATACTGTAAGTGGTATCGTGCCATATTCATGCATGCTGAGCCAGTACATTGTAGGCCACATCGTGGCAACCCAACAATCCATATTGTTAAGAGACATATTTCTGAGGGCAGCCTTTTGGTCCAAACCGGGTAGCCCAACCCACTGAGAGTCATGGCTCTGACCTCCACCATGTCTCCTGATGATGGGTCATTCTGCTTTCCGCCAGGAGGAGGAGCTGTTGTCCATCTTGGTGCGCTTTGGCATCCGGAGTGGGAAAACCGGGAACCTCGGCATGGAGGTTGATGGCTTGACCTTTCACCCGACTCACTCTGACCTCATCACACGCTTACTGGGCTGCACCTTGAACTCTGATGGTGAACCCTGACTGTTTCCCCTGATCCCCTTAGCCCTTTGAAAATGAAAGCTTCCGCTGCAAAATCATAATGCAGTGAGAATGGTCTTGCCTGGATGGACGTCACCACATGTTTGAAATTCAGCTCAACACACCATGAACCTCTTCAACATTTGTAATTCGAGTGAAAAGAAAGTACAACTAGGTTGAAGTATGTCGTGATACCTGGGCCTTGTGTGTAAATGTGAGTTAAGGGGATACGTTTTTGTAAATGTAGTGTGAAGTTGGCAGGATAGTCTGTGTGTGGTTTTGGTCTAACCTCAAGACGCTGTGGAAACTGCTTTAGATGCATTCTGATGCTGTGGGTGTGTGTTTTTGTGTGAATGTGTGGCTGCTGCCGTGGTTACTTTTCATCCTTCCTTCCTAACTACGAGCGAATGGACAAAACACTCCTGAGAGCCAAGGCCTGTTCAACTTGCAAGCACTGCTGCTTGTATATAGATGAGTGATGCACTTTGTTGAAAAGCTAATTTGGCATTTGATTCACTAAAAGTATCAATGAGATTCCTATTTGACAAGTGTTTGTTGAAGATCTCTTGTGCCTAATTTAATACCACAGTACCTGATTTAATAAAAAAACTAAATGTCACCACATTTTGCATTTCAAGGTGCCAGTTCACTTAAGCATTCACTGGGTAGTCTTTTTCTTCAGTCTTTTAAATCGTATACAAGAGCCCCCTGCACGCCTAAGATAAAGACCAAGTTGATACTGTAACTGCATGACAGTTTGAGAATGTGAAAGTATGTTGTATGTTTAGATAAATGATGTTGGCATCAACCTATTGAGTTTACACATGGTTCTGTTGCCTTTGTCCAAGCCTGACTGAGGAGACGCTTCTCTTGGACTCCATGTCCTTTTGAGATGTCAAGCCCCTGCACCTGAAAGGAATAATCAACCTGCCTGCATCCCTTCCCGTCCTGATGAGGCCTAAATATGACCCCATGATAATTTCCTGTCTTTCGGGGAAGTGCTGTGTCTAGGGAGACCCCTGTTGTTGCCAGGATAAATACACACACACACAAACATACAATTTATACACACATAAATGACACACACACAAACCACACCACATGCATGGTTTTATTACATGGACATACACACGTACTGCACTCTGCACTGCACACACATGCAATACACTCCCTAAGGTCTTAACTATTTCTCTGTGTACCTGTCAGAGTTTATTTACTCTAGTAACTAATTTAATATGTCTGTAACAACACTTGCTGGCCAATGATAATAGGACATTGATTCAGAATTGCATTTGTACTAAACTTGAGTGCGTGTGGGAGAAGGCAGACCCAAGGCATTATGTTTCTCAGTTCCCTATGCATAAACTACAGTCAAAATGTGGGTATGGTCTGAACCAGCAGTACAGAAACCTGAATGCGGAAGAGAAGGGAAAGATGAACTCAAACATGAACCTATCTACCTAAATAGTGTTAAAAAAACAGGACTGGACACAGAGGACGTGAAGAAACCACAGCTCCATTGCCAACGGTTGCATCATATCAGAATTTTATTCTCTATGATATGGAGACACAGTTCATTGACAGTTCGCAACTTTCAACTGCAGTACGCACACTCACACACATGCATTTCCTGTTCCAGCTAACGTCGGTGTGTACAAGTCAACGTCCACGAACAGCAAAAGAGTTCAGATGGGAACACTGACCCCCCCTCCCCCTCACTTGTACAGGAACACAAACCACCTCTTTAACACTGCACATATACACAAAGCCTTCTTACTCAATCAGTCGTCTTACACTCACAGCTTAGAAAATAAAAATATGATGCATGCTTAACGTATAAGCATCATATGGTACCATAGATAACATTAAGCATGAATATTTTAAGTACATTTTATAACACCATTAGCATGCATCATAACTACCAACTGATAGACAAGAGACTGACGGGAACACGGATTCTGGATGACTGATTCTGTTTCATTCTGTCCAAATTCCCAAAACATCCTCCTTTCTAGAACACAACTTGTGTGTGTGTGTTTGGATGACAAGGGCTATGGCATAGGTCTTAAAACCCAAGACTATTCTCTGAAGTCAACTTTAGGCCATACTGTTCAAGAACACAAAGGTATACATTCATTACAAACAGACGTGGACAAACTTGCTGGTACCCTTCCATGAAAAAAACAACAACATACAACTCTCTTTGAAATAACTGATAAAGGTAAAAGGCATCCATCATTGATTATTATATATTTAATAGAAATCAGACTTTGCAATTGATTTTTGATTCAGCAGAACGTTTAAAATAATACGGAAACTGGCAACAAAAAATTTCATGGACAAAAATGATAGAACCCTTAATCTGTTTACAACCTTTAGAAGCAATCACTGCAATCAAGCGTTTTCTGTAGCTCTCAATGAGACTTCCGCACCTGTCAACAGGTAGCTGGTAACTGTAGTCACAGGAACATCAAGCTGCTTTGAGATGGTCTTCCAGCCTTTACCGTGAACATGCTTGTCAATAATTTCCTTTCTGATCTCAGAAAAACTCTCTCCTTTGCATTCTCTGGTCCATGTTCAGCGTGGTGCACACAATGACACCAAACAGCACAGTGACTACTTTTCTCCATTAAAATGAGTGACTGATAAGATTGAAGACGTGTGATACTAATGGAAAAAACCCAGTTTGTTCCAATTATCTGTAATATTTTCTAAGGGGCACCAACAAATCTGTCCAATCAATTTTAGAATATATTTTTAGAATAAGCAATAATTTATACATTTTCTTTTTTTACAGTTTCTTTTCTTTTTAGAGAAAACAGCTTCTAATTTCACCACTTTTCAGGAGGAATTAAACATTTTTTATGAGCTGTAAGGGTACCAACAAATACAGTATCCACGTCTGTAAACACGTGTGTTAATTTGTACCATGTAGCCTGAGGTATTTAGATAAAAACATTAGCACTAAAACCTCTTGTAACATTTAAACAGTATATGAACAAAGTAGTCCTCCCACCTTCAGATTGCCATCTTGGACTGGCTTGACAGGATGCCAGCTCGCGTGTCTATTTTGGTAGGTATCAGAGTGAGCAGGGTAACCGAGGGTGGACCTTTGTTCTCCTCGGAGGCTGCGACCTCGTGGGAGTCTAGCGTGGGGTGGGCAGGGCTGGCATGGCCTCGGCGACGCCAGCAGCAGCAGACCATGGAGGCCCAGGGCCGCAGGACCCTCCCCAGGCCGCGCTGGGCGCTCTCGCTGACGAAACAGTACAGGGCGGGGTCCGCCACACAGTTCAGACTGGTCAGCAACAGGGAGAAGTGGTAGTAGTTAAAAATGCGGTCTATGAAGTTACAGTCTCTCTCCAGCAGAGTGCGCACCAGCAGGAAGACGTGATAGGGAGAGAAGCAGACGAGGAAGATGAGGATGGTGCTGGACACCAGGTTCTTGATGCGGGTCTTCTGGGCCGTCTGAGTGCCCGTGCTCTTCCCTACGGCTCGCAGCACCCGCAGGTAACTCAGGGCCAGGATGACCAGGGGGAACAGGAAGCCCACCGTGATGCGGTAGTAGTTGATGTTGTGCTCCCATGACTGCATTGGGTAGTGCTCGAAGCACACCGATTGGTTCGTGTTGTCACGACTCAGCTCCTTGTGCCGGAAGAAGACCACGCCCACAGCGAGTTCCTTCAACCAGATGGTGGTGCTAACGAGCCAGGCCGCTCTCATGGTGCGGAGGGAAGAAAACCTGAGGAAGAAGACAGAGGATTTCATGCACATCCAAAGCTCCAAACATGGCCTGTAATATATGCATTTAATGCATGCTTTAATGCCTTATTACTAACTTACAAATGAGCAGCATTACTGCATTTGTAAAATTGAGCTGATATATCAGAGGCTTAGAGCCAGGGGTTGAGGGTGAGTATATATTATCAACCCCTTAGATGCGTGGAGATCGATATAGATGTTGCTCTCCTCCCTACCTGAGAGGGTACACCACAGCCAGGTATCGGTCGAGGCTGATGCAGCAGAGAAAGCCAATACTGATGTAGATATTCTCATAAAGAAGGAAGCCACACAGCTTACACAGCCATTCCTTGTGCTGCCAGTCATCCCCCTGGAATATGTACTGCAGCCAGAGGGGCAGAGAGGCCAGGTAGAACAGGTCAGACAGGGTCAAGTTCAACAGGTACACCCCCAGCTCGTTTCGAGCCCTCAGCTGGACGATGGCATGGTAGAGAGAGTACGAGTTGGCGGGCACGCCCAGAAGAAGGACCAGGATGTAGGTGGTGGAGAACAGGTACTGGTGGATCTCATGGCTAATGGTGCAGTTGATGACGTCGTCAGACATGTTGGACAACATCACATGGAGCCAGAGGTGCAGGCGCACGCTGACTCAGACACCCGCAAACACACAGGCCCACACAGCTCACACATATCAACGGCACCTCTGGCTTATTGACTGGCTCGGTGACATCTCCCTTAGATCTCCTTGTAGGGTTGGCTGGCTCAGTGGCCCAGTCAGGCGAGGTTGATACACTCTGCTCTATAATACAGAAAGGGTTCCACACAATTGTTGTATCAACATAATATATTCTAATGACAATACTATATTTTAGAACAGTCAGAACCTTTTCTCAATATTTTTTTGAGGGTTTGAATGAATGAAAATCTTGTATCTGACTTGCTAAGATTCAAATAAATATTGAGGGAATTCAGATTTTGTGAGCGGAATTTTATTTTAATGTCAAAAATCTATGTATTTACATTTAAATTTATGAAGTATTTTTTTGTGAAACTTTTTTTGACAACTCAGACCTTGTGAGCCAGGTCAGAATTAGGCATTGACAGAACCACTGTAGGAAAATCAAACACTTATTCTTTTTGATGTCCTATAAAAATAACAATCAAACGTAAAGGCTGGTTCAGCCACTCAGAAATCTTTCTCTATCTTCATCAGCATATGTGTCTGCATCAATACTTTGCCTTTATGTTTTCACCAATGATATTTGCATAGTTAATGAAATGACAAGTGCATAAAATACCAAATCAAAATAAAAGTTCTGCTCTTAGAACATTTTGTTGAGCATGCAATGTTTTTTTTAACCTTCTCACGGTAAAATTGCTTGCTGGTACAAAGTGAGCAACCCCAACTGAAATATTACATTAAAAAGGGAATATATACAGCTTTTAAAGAAATGCCATGTTTGTAACAGTCCATATGTCTGTCTTGCCATTATGAGGAAGTGTGCCATGAGAAATGAGAAATATTTAAATTAAGACATATTTTCAATTCAAACATATGTAGCTGTTTTATAAAAGGAATTTGAGGCAAGCTAGCTACATGTATTAACTACTCAGTAAATGTATTACTCGATTACTGTCAATGTATCTCCATAATAGAGGGGTTAACTAAAGGCTCGAAAGTAAGAATTTGTAATGGGGAAACTGAGGTAGATACCTTTCCTGTTTGTCGTGGATCAGTTAGAAACCACACATCTACTGAGATACCGCTACCGCTACTTACAAAAAAAAAAGCTGAATTTGTGAAATATCATTTTGAACAAATAAATCCATCACACAAAAAGCAAGTGTTAAAATCTAAATACTAAAGCATGGAGGTGTAATTTAAATATGTTAATGCATACACAATTATGTTTATGTAAAGTATCTTTAGCTTGACTCAATAACAGCCCTGGTTATTTGCAGTGAGTTTGTCTGTTTACTTGAGTCAACATTTTTGTGCTCAAATGATCACATATCTTCTTACTCTCCAGAACAAAACCTCTCTGAACATAACAAACCAGCCCAATCTGAACAGCTAGTCTACTTAAAAAAATAGGGGCCAACAACAAAAGAAAAGAGAATGGACAAGTCATCCTGTATACATTTTCTCAAATTGAGGAAGGATGAGTCAGTCAGGCCAGAGATATTTGATTGAACTGTCATAAGAGCCAGCCAGTGAGGCCATGATCTACTGTGTCCTTTTGAAATATTCATACTGAGCCTGAAAATGGTGCAGCCCAGCAAACATGCCACCATTGGGGGGGGGGGGGGGGGGGGGGGCTAGATATTATAAGCTCAGGGTGAAAAGACCATCTTCATTGGCCTACAATTAAATACTGCCAGTACCCCTTCGTGTCCTTCCTATAGTGGTTATAGGTGGCAATCTAGGAAGGAGGGCAAAACTAGGCAACCTGATCACCATCGATTGCCATGGTAATGCTGCTGGGTGATCAGTGGTCTTGACAATGTTGCCTTGGCAACAGAGCCTGTTCGTAAATCAGCGTAAGGAGAGGACTGTCATCCAAACTTCTGAAAGTCCAGACTGTGCCGGAATACTAACAGTATGCAATAAATACCTATATGGCCCATCCCAGCAAACAAGCCCGCACTGCCACCGGGCCAATGAGTTTAATATTATTATCGTATCTCATTGGCACAATAATGACTACCTTGACCATCACCACTACCAAACAGGAAAGGAAATTTAAATAAGTTGTAAGAAGTGTATGCATGCATTTTAAAGCTACCAGCAAGAGGTAATATTATTTAACTATAAAACTGAATAGGCTATGTCTCAGCATGGAAATAATACTTTTAAGGGGATAGTTTGGGTATACTTAAAATAAATAGAATATTCTTTTCCCATCGTTGATTCCCCCAGATGATTAGCTAATATTAAGTTAATTTAAGTTCATTAAAACGTTTTCTTATTTTTTTATTTAAGTTGTTATAAAACAATAAACAAAGATGAAAGCTTTATTTTTGTAAATTCCTCCCTTAAGCCGCTAGTCTAGATACAAATAAATATGAAACAGGAAAATGTGTCTTATCAGTAGGCTAAATCAAACTAACTCAGGGGACTTCTGACAGACATGTATCTTCATAAACTCCCACTCATCAAAATAATTGCTCAGCCAGTTCAGTTTTGAAAATTGCACCTGTTGTAAATGTGCCTTTCAGTATATTTCCCTCCTAACCAAATAGGTTTGTCTGCTTTTATCTCCGTCTCAGCAGACATTGTGTGATATGTAAACGGTGGACTATGCCTGCCTCCATATGTTTATATGTGTCAATAACTGAATCATTACTGTTCCCTCGAGTTATTGGAGTTTATCCGCCAACTGAATATTATTTGTTGTCAGCCACACTAGCTGCTGACAACTGGAAACTTAAAATTGTTCTAAAATTACGTTGCAGAAACAGCCTGAGTAATCAGACGCCTTTGCAATGAGAACAGCTAGCCCACAAGACTCTCTTAATAACATGTACAGATGGTAGTGTGTAGGAAACAAATCAATGGAATTAAGGTAATAGATAACGATTGTTCTTACCTTGAATGTTTCGTCTGTCTTCTTGAAACTCCCATGAGACTGCTGGAGGAGCTGTGCGATTTCTCATCAGCAGCAGAGCACATTGGCAAGGGCGCACTCTGCATGCACTGTGAAAATGTATGCCATCTGATGTGCTGCACAGTGCTGTATAGGTGAAACGTTAGAATTAACGATCAAAACTTCATGAGATGGGGCGGCGCATAACATAACCTACAATACAAAGGCTTTGGGTTTTACAAATTCGCGTACACAGAAAAAGAAAATTAGGCGGACTCGGAGAAGACGTGTAAAAGGAAGGATAAGAACTTCCGTTTGTTTATGGAGTTAATTCATCATCACAAGCGACTTCATGTGCAACGACTGATTGTAGATTGATCTCCTTCCACCAAGTTACATTGTTGTGTGTGTGCAGTCGTGCAACTAATGTCTAAGGAACCTCCAGTGAACATTCGTGTGTGTCTTGTGGTTCGAGTTAATACGTTAGCAAGTAGTCTCTCTGTACAGCCTATCCTGACAGTAATGTGTAGACAGACAAACTCAAGTTTATAAAACTTTATTAATAGAAAGGTTTCAGTGGTTTTGGTCAGAACGTCATTTCTAAATTAAACTATGAATACAATCAAACCTTAGCAACTCTACTGGTCCAGATTTTTTTTATTACATCAGCAGACATGCGAGCTTAGAAGTTAATCTTTCCCCAGCTTATATAACTTTTTGGTCCAACTGTGGCCCTTATTTATTAGGGTCTGTCAAGCAACTTGTCTCCATTAGGGTACATTTAACTTCACACACTTAGATTAGCCTAATCAAAGAACTGTTACCAGGACATAAAAAGCTGGCCTTGAGAAACACTACACTAGAACACAGTCCTTGACACACTGTAGTCCAGTTTTGTCTTACATAGCAGTCAGACATGATTATGGGACAACAACACTTCAGCACATACACACATCGCTGCGGGCTGCCATGAAGCAACAGTGTGTGAGTGAGTGAGAGAGTGAGTGTGTCTGATACACAAGGTGTGATCCAATCAATTCAGCTCCTGGAGGCTCAGATTTAAAAGGAGACTCAGCCAAGAGATACCACATTGGCAATATTGTCAAACTTTTTTGACACGTTTTGAAACAAAGACAAAGTAAACATCAATTGCAGGTGGTAGTATGACATTATAGTTTCATAATTTGAAGTTATATTATTTTTAAAATATTGTTTATTACTATCGCTTCAGGTTGCGGGAGCTGAAGTCCAGTAGTTGAGTCTTGCCTAGTATCCTTCTACTCTGGAAGCTTCTTGGAGCCTTGTCAAGTTTTCAACCAAAAGACCTCAGAATAAAGCTTGACAGCGAAAACCAAAACCACAGAAAACCAAAACCCTGCAGCATAAACAATACACACAGAGAGGAAACAGGCAGACAGAGATACACACATTTGACTGACTTATAAAAGGAAGGGACATGCAAGTCCATTCAGGTTTATATTTTCATCAACTAGCGCACTGTAGGATTTATTTTACAAGTCTGCACACAGACATTATCATCATACAAATAATCATCCATAGAGTGCTCTTAGGAATGCTTTTTTAACACGTTTCTAACAACCTACAGCAGATAGTTTAGTCATTATTTTCGTCATCATCCAACATTTTAAACTCTCACTGCCTCCCGTCAAGTACAAAGGCTCCCTCCTCAAATCCAGTTATTTTTTTGTAGCTATGGCCCTTTTTAGATACCAGTAGAATACACCTTTTATTTCTCTATTTCCTCCTGATCATTCTGTTGCTTTCTTCTTGAAAGAACCTTTTCCTTCATTTATTCTGTCATTCCTTCTCTAAAGGCTGAATGACGTGGGACTAGCATGTTGCTAGCCAGCAAGGAGAGGGATCCGTTACACCCCACCAAAGACCAACACTGTAGCGATAGTTTTTTTGTGTCCGCATTAGCTAAGCCACAGGCCCCAAAGGACAACCCCGGCTCAGTGAGTGTGTGTTTGACTGCTGGTCAGTGCAGAAGCCATTTCCAGTAAAGTGTCAAGTGAAGCATTCTGGAAAAGGCTTCCAAAGATGGAGGAGAGGAGGACTGTAATTATCCTGGGAGGGGCCCACTTCTCTCCATCCATCCCTCCTACTTGTTCTATTTTTCTACAACAGTTTGTTCTCTCTCTCTCTCTCTCTCTCTGAGTGCAAAAATAACAACACTCTGATTGGGCAGATGAGAGCAACATAGATAATCAACACATACCACACACACCACACACACCAAGGGTCCTTCCAGCTGGGCCCAGTGGTTCTATTGACTGACTGGTGGTGTAATGCAATTCCCTCGCTATGAGTCAGTCTTGCTCCATTCAGCAATCCCAACAGGTGTAGGAACCCCCTAGTGTTTCAGTGATTAGACATAGTCCAGGACAAAGACCTACTACATGCATGTACAACTTAAATAAGGCCCACGGGCCAAACATTACTGTTTTTTTTGTTGTTGAAAAAAACTAAAACAAATTCTCTTTTCCTTTTTGGATTCTCGTGATTTTTGTTGGGGGTTGATGCAAGGCCACGTGATTCTCAATTGCTCCCATTAAAAGTTATTTAGCTCCTGAAGACCAAACAGCTTCCAGGCCAGCTTTTCCATGGGTTGCTGACAGATGTTTGCTTGTCCATACAGATGTCAGCAAAGATTAGTGTTGCAGGGACAGACGCAGTAGTCTAGGCAGAGGTCGAGAATCCTTCATGCTGTGGCAAACAGACAGACCAAGTTCCAGCCGTAGTGTTCCAGGAGATAGATAACACTCAGTAGTAATCCTATTAAAGATAGGCTATGCAATAGTAAAACGCATAGTCGTAATAACAGGGAAAACGCTTATGGTCAGTGGCCCTATATTCCATAATCCCAGCATGAGTCTTTAAAGAAATCCAACCACATATTCAGAAAGAAGGCGCACACACACTGCACTCTCACTGACTTGCTCTTTAAGCAAAAGCTTTCTGAACACTAGACACAGCCATATTCATACCATACAGTCTGTGGGTCATCGTTAGGGTCGGGAGAGGCCGGAGTGCTCTTCGGACGCTCCTCCGATCCACAACCACCCTCCTTCATCGGGGAGGGGTCAGCCGGCCGTGACTCCCTTAGCCCGTCCCCTCCCTCCTGGGTGTCGTCCAATCGCATTGCGGGCACCGCCCTTACAGGTGTCACCATAGCGACCTCGCCACGGTGATGGGGCTGGGACGGGGGGCCGTTGCGGGAGACAGGTGTACTCACCCCTCCTCCTCCCCCAGACCGCTCCGTCTGAAGGGACAGGGAGGAGAAGTGATGGGGGGACAGGGCCAGGTAGCCCGAGTCTCCAGCCAGCCGAGCGGACATGGGCCTCTCCTTCCCACCGGCCCCACCCCCTGGTCGCCTCACCACGGCCTCCGATTTGCTGGGAGAACCGTCGTTACTGCGGTAACTATCGGGGCCGTTGGAGCGCAACAGATCGGCAGAGGCCAGGCTGAAGGTGCGGCTCAGGGATTGGCTGGTTCGGCTGGGTGGGGTCTGGCCTTGGAGAGGGGATTGGTTGAGAGGCTGGCGGGGGCTGGGCTTAACGCTCTGCCCCGGTCGGTGGTTGGCCGACTGGACAGTGGGCGTGACGTAGCTGGTGGGGGTCTTGGTGCCTTCGCGGAGGGGAGGGGTGGGGCCTCTGGTGAAGTAATCCGTCATCAGGTCCTCTCTGCTGCCGGTCTGGACCTGCGGCCATGGAGCAACGGAAGAATAAGAACAAGGTCACAGTCAATAAGTCCCTCTGTAGGCAATGAGACAGAACACCACGAGCAGCTGCAATGGTGGAACAGATGCTGTGTCTGCACCCTCCAGGTACAAACGTGTATGTGTACCGGGGCGCGATGTGTTCGCTTCTAAAGTCATTATTCACCGCTCCAATAACTACCACCTTTCTAGGAAGCCAATACATACGCACAAATCTAATCGAATCGACATGATTTATTGAACCCACCTCTGTCTGTTTATTCAAGTGAGGAAGCAAGTGACTTAGAGCTGAGATAAGGAAACAAACCAATATACAAGGTGACAATTAAAAGTCACTAAAACAGCCAAACAAAAAGGTGGGAGAAGCACAAAGATCAATGGCGTTAAGATGTAAACAATGTGATTACTTTGTAATCTGTGAGGAATATGACTAGTGTGTGTCTATATACATTTGCTGTAGGGGGTTACTGTGTGTGTGTGTGTGTGTATTTGTGTTTGAGTGTGTGTACCGTAGGAGGCGACAACGTGTTGCTCTCATAGAGAAACTCTTCCAAAGTGACCATTTCACTACCAGGAGAGGAAGGGCGTGTCCTAGTGGCCCCTGTGGCCTGGGCTGGGCGGGCGCTGCGCTGTGGTTGGCTCCTCTGGGTAGGGGTGTCATAGGGGAGGGTGGAGCTACGAGACAGGGACATCTGCGATTGGCTAAGACCAACGACGTCATCACTTGACAGGCTGGTCGAGCGACCCTGGAGGCGCTCTAGAGAGCCTGGAAAACAAGCAGGCAGACACACACACACACACACACACACACACACACACACACACACGCACACGCACACGCACGCGCACACGCACACGCACACGCACACGCACACGCACACGCACACGCACACACGTAGAATCAGGGATCAGATGAATGGCCAAGCCAAACACCACTGCTGAAAAATTTGTTTCGGGGGAGCTAGCTGGTACCTCGAGAATTCACGGGTGAGTTGCTGCTAGAGGTGTTGTGGCTGAGATCTGCTGAACCCGGCCTAAACCCTACACGCACGCACACACACACACACACACACACACACACACACACACACACACACACACACACACACACACACACACACACACAATTAGAATTTTAAATCACCTTGTGTAGTACAGTGATTAAGGCAGAGGAGATAGTTAAGAGATATCTCTGAAATGGACCCAGTTTCCACACTTTACCTGCGCTGCCATGGAGACCAATTCCTAAGATGGCGTCGGGCGAGTTGACTCGAGCGTCTTCCTCGTAGACCAGCCCTGAGGGAGAGAGCCCCACAGTAGAACAGGGATAAGATGTCCCGTTTGAATCCCACTGGCCTAATTACCTGGACCAGGGCCAACCACCGGCACTGATAACACTAGTGGACGGCGGTAAGGTAACACCACGCGCCTGTGGCCAGAGGCTCGGAGAAGGCAGGGTGATTTGAGTCATCATTAACACACACATAATGGCTCTCACAGACTGGTGTCAAAAGAAAACTGAGCAGGGCCTGACTAGTGCTGCCTTGCAGTCCCCTTAGTTAATGTACAGACGGGAAAACGTGTTCTTACTGTAATGCAGCGTGTCTTTGAATACGAGTTGATCCTCAGAAGAAAGTTACTTTCAATACAAAGGTGTGCACATACTCATGATGGTATCCTACAATACTACCCCAATACTATACCTAGTAGGCATACTATATACTCCTACAACCATAGAGCTAGAACTATTGCTACTGGATATTTACCCCTGTGCCTGCGGCCGGGACCAGGGCCGAGTCTGGAGCTGGAGCTGGGGATGGGGCCCAAGGTGGTGGGTGTGGAGGTGTGGTTCCTGTGGTTCTCATCTCCGTTGACGCTCTCGCTGCTGCCCCCTAGGGTCCGAAAGGGCTCCCTCCCCCTGTTGCCTACCGCTGAGAAACAACAACAGCTTTATTAGAAAGGAGAGCTGTAAAAAAAAGGTGTCAAGCAACATGAGTGCTGTGCAAAGCTTTTAACCAGTCATTAGTGGGGCTGCAGTGTTATAGCACGAGAAGGCACGCTTTCACACACGCAGACCTGTGTTGGTGATAAAGCAGGACTGACAAGTGTGTGTGTGGGTGAGTGTGAGGCTGGGGGAGGACGTCGCACACAGATACAGTACACGACCCCCCGATGCTGAAGGAGGTCAGCCGTGACAGTGTAATAGACGGGAACACTGATGTTGCATCACAGCCACAGAGACAACCCAACCCCCCCACCCACCCCCCACCCCTCTCGCTCTCACACACTCACATTCCCTCTCTGCCATTTATTCTCTCTGACAGGACGACTAAAGTAATAGATGTCAGGCAACACTGACATCCACTTACTAGATTAAACAGACTCAGTGATCAAACCCCACACACACACACACACACACACACACACACACACACACACACACACACACACACACACACACACACACACACACACAGCTTACAGACACAATAGATGCGGATGCAGGGAGGTTTGCATGTTTGCGAGTGCACACACACAAACACACAGGAGCAAACACATAAGTGCGTGCACACAGACACGTATGTATGCAGGAAAGCTAGCTGCAGTGAGCAGCCAAGCAGGTTACTTACTGCAGCTATATGATTAGGGCACCAGATCTTCGAAGTCCTAGAGAGACCTTTTCGTCTGTGTGGGTGTGTGTGTGTGTGTGTGTGTGTGTGAGTGCGAGTGCATGTGATGATTTATATGTTAAAAAACTGTGCAGAAGTCAAAGACAGGTCAATTTATGAGGCTCTAATAGATGAGAGGAGAGGGAGTGAGTAAGAACAGGATAATAATGAAAATGATGATGATGAAGACGGTGCTAGAATTGTCCGTCGGGCGTTAGTGGCTGGTCGGAAATGATGTCAGCGGTGATGTCAGAGGAGGACCAGAACCGTAGCCGTCTGGTGAGAGAGAGGCGGGACGGCGAGGAGGAGGAGGAGGAGGAGGAGGAGGAGGAAGAAAAGTGAGGGTGCATTCTTTCCTGACTCTTACTACGCAGGAAACGGAATCGCTTGACTGACAGGGGGGCTGACAGGTGGGCTGACTGTGGGGCTGAAGGGGGGGCTGAGGGGAGGAGGGTGGGAGTTGGAGCTTTACAAGTACCGGGATGGACAGAGGTAGGAGAGTGATGAACGAAGGGGCAGAGAATGAGAAAGAAAGAGGGAGTGGAAGGAAAAAAAAGAGTTGTTAAATTATGAAAAAATGACAGAGCTGACCAGAACCCTTAATAGAAGTACCAACTGAGCCATGCATTAGAAACAATATTTGGGCAAAAGCTATTTCAAATATCTTTTCAAAGAATCCAACAAATTAAACGTAACGTACAAACATCAAATGTCTCCGTTATGAAATATATTTTGCCCAGGTTTTTTTTAAACTAGAACAGTCATGAGTATAATAGATTAGAGTAGAACCATGCATTAGAACCCATTCCTTTAAAAACCACCCTCCAGCTCTCTAAAAGTACATCTAAACATGCAGTAGAGTTTAAGTATGGTAAAACATGCAGCAGAATAAGTAGAATCTTATTTGTAGTTGTAGTTCTTTGTATAAAGAAGTAGGTAAGTTCAAAGGCTAGGAAAGCGATTCAAGAGATGTTCTGGTGGACAGCACCCTCTACTGGATTAGACAGCTTTGGAGCTGAATTGTTTGCACAATGAATGTCTACCCAACTTCACACACAGTAGTTGTTGCCACGTGTTTGTGTGTGTGTGTCTTACCTCTGCTAGTTTGCACAGGCGTGAGTCCAGGGGACTGGGGCGCGTGGCTGGAGCTGTAGCTCTGGTTGTTGAGGTGGTGGCCGTCGTCTGGCGTGTCACTTCCCAGCCGGGACTGCCGAGGAGGGAGGGGCGGGGGAGGCAGGGGAGGCGAGCCTTCAGGGGGTAGCAGGGACGGGGGAGTGGAGGGCAGGGGGATGTCCGGGGCGCTGCGGACCCTCTCTCTCTCCCTGCTGCTGCTCTCCTTCCGTGGTTTGATCAGCTTGGCCAGAGCCTTGGCTCCAGCCCACTGGCTCCGTCTAGTGGTGGGAGGGGGAACAACCAGTCTGCTAATGAATCAATATTCTATTGCTTTATGGGCATTATGGTGTTGACGCTGTAAGAATCACTGAGTCATAGACTAGGTATATTCTACTGACGACGTCATTACTTTTTAGGTGCGGGGTCGTAGAACTTGTACTGGTCCATAATTTTCTCCTCCAGCTTTTCCTTCTGACGACGCAGAGCGTTCAGCTTGTCTCTGCAATCAGAGTTGAAAGGTCATTGACAAAGACTGACTATTTCCCAGGGAATCAGCCTGGGGGTACGCCCACTACCGTCCTTATCTAAAGCCCAATAAATACCCTACGCAAACGAATAGTCGAAAGTAACTTAGGAGGTACACACGCACACACTAGACCAGAGTGATTCTACCTCCCTGACTTATTCCCCCCCCCCCCCCCCCCCCCCCCCCCCCCCCCCCCCCCCCCCCCCCCCCCCCCCCCCCCCCCCCCACTCTCTCTTACATGTAGACTTTTTGTTCTTCGTGGTAGTGCTCCTTGCTCTCCATGGTTCTCTCCAGTAGGGTCTGGTTCTGTTGACTCAGCATCTGGACCTGACTGAGGAGGTGGTGGTTCTCCTCCTCCAGGTTCCCCTTCAGACGGGACAGCAGCTGGCAACAGAACCAACGCACACATTTAGCGTTCCAAAAGCACAGAAGGCTCTTTTCCAGTTTTAACTCGACACAGGAGGAACCCAGCCATGTGAATGGACGGAAGTGTACTTTTCAACTCGTTCTGACAATGACAATGAATAAATGAGTGTGTGCGCTATTGAGACCAAACAGAGTGCAGAACTGTCCAATCGAATGGCCTCGTCGTGCCCCAGTGACCGCCGGCTCCACCCACCTCACAGTGGTTATCCAGTTTGGTCATGGAGATGTCCAGCCCCTGGTGCTGCTCTTTCAGCGAATCGTACAGCGCTTGCCAACGATTGACCTCCAATTGGGAGGCGTTTAGAGAGGCCTTCATTTCCTTGGTCTGCTGCTGCAGCGCTGTCCATTGCTCTGACTGCTGGGCCTGGTTGTCTGTCAGCCTGGGGGGGCGGGGAGTCAACACAGGGGTACAGATACATTAGAAAGGCTTTTGTGTGTTGTGTCACCATTTCAAATACATTTTGAAGGGTGGCTTTCTGGACGCGTACCTGTCCACTTCCTCCCGGAGACCCTCGTTCTCCTGCTGGAGCAGTCGGTTCTTCTGCTTCTCGTCCTTCAGCTCCTCCCTCTCCTTCAGGCCACGCCCCTCCCGCTCCTCTAACTCCCCTTTCTGCTGCATCAACACAACGTACCTGAAGAGCAAGGAGAGAGAGCGAGAGAGAGAGAGAGATCCTTGTTTAGATTTCTTTATCGCGACAGCGTAAAGGGATAAGCCGTAGTGAAAGACGACAGGCTTAAGGACTCGTTTGGAACGCTAGCAGCTCTCATAATGTGGTTGTTATTGACCATCACAGCCAAGGCCAACAAATGTGCTTAGTCGTGTGAATCAGACTGATATCGATTGGCACAGTAAGCTATCCGACCTACGTGCCCCCAGCCACAACAGTCATTGGTAGAGCAGGCAGGAGATTGACGCACACTCATGTTTTACACCAGAACAGTGGGATTAAAGGCTCTCTCTGTGAGTGTGAGAAAGTGAGCGTGTACTACTACTACTACTAACAATAATACATTTAATTTATAGGCGCCTTTCTAAACACCCAAGGTCACCGTACAATACATAATAAAAACAGCACACTATACAATTCTGGATGCAATAAACATAGGACAGAGACATGGGAATTGAGGCAGAGGACATCAATGAACATCACAAGATTTCAAGGGTGAAGGGTATTAAACAACAAACACATTAATTATGACAGCTTTTCAAATGTTGTACAACATAAAACAATTAAGCAGAAGGCTTTCTCAAATAGAAAGGTTTTTAGGCCTGATTTAAAAGGGATAGAGTCTGAAGCTTCCTCAGATGGTCTGGGAGGGCAAACCACAGAGGGCACTGCAGTACCGAACGCTCGGTCACCGCAGAGACATTAGGAACTGCGTCGGCTGCAGATGCACTTTCTCGTCATGACAGAGGGGATGGAGCGCTCCGACCAAGGGAACAACAATCGTCAAGAAACTCTGCAGATGCAGCTGGGCCGGCGAAGAAATCCAAAATTCGCTGCAGTTCAGAGTGTTGTAAGCACTAGCAGCAGCTGAGAGAATGGGCACTCCGGTGCCATGCCAGTCCGGTGCGAGACCAGGGTTGTACAGCAGTGAAGTCCTGTTAGCTAACTAGCTTGTTAGTCTAGCAACCACAAAAACAATTCCTTGCCAACAAAACCGGATTACCGGTGATAAGTGTCCCTTAGCGTTAAAACAGCGGGGGAAACAAAACCTTCACAGCTGAACACAAAACACACTACAAAAAACACAACCAGCACAAATGTAAACAAAACAAAACAAAATTACAATAAATCTGACAAAAATGCTGAGGAGAAGCAGCGAACAAACGACTCCAGCGTCCTCTCCTTACAGCGTCGCCAAACTGTGCTGTGTCAGCAGTCTCCACCCATTCCATCACTTAACAGTCGAGCTTATGTGTGTGTGTGTGTGTGTGTGTGTGTGTGTGTGTGTGTATGTGTGGCCATGTGCTGAAGCATTGCTAGCAGGGGACGGGTGGAGCAGAAAGGGCAACCAAAACACTTCCTCTAGGTCACTTCCTTTCTCTATCCTCTAGACTGAACTCCTAGTGCGACCCCTGGTAAAAAAAAAAAGCTAGATCCATCTTGGATCAATGAGTCACAAAAAACGCTTTGGGTCATCAGCCACGTCCAGGAATATGTGCATACCTTAGCCAATGTGTTTATCCAACCAATGTTTATAGATTATACATTTGTTTAACATGAAAATCGATTATAAACCTTTGTTGTTTGTGTGTGTGTGTGTGTGTGTGTGTATAGTCCTACTTGCTGTGCAGCGCCCTGTGCTCGCCCTCTAGCGCCCTCTGTCTGCCCTTCAGAGAAGCGTGCTGGCTGATCAGCTGCTCGTACTCGGCCGCCTGTCTCTCGTGCACGCTCAGCAGGCGCTCGTGGTCGCGCAGCACGCCCTCCCTGCCCGCGCTGACCTCCTCGCGCTGCCGCTGCCACGACTCCCCCTCCGTCTCCAGGGTGGCCACCTGACCCTGCAGCACGGCATTCTGGGCCATGAGCGAGGAGGCCTGGGAGTTGAGGGTCGAGTTCTCCACCTGAGCCCAGGGTTAGACAAATCGGTTACACCTTTGGGTGTGAGTCTCGCCGTACAATGTAATTTGAGGGAGGGAAAATTTGAAATGTGGGTATACTGCACATGCTTCATTAAGAACAGGGAGGATGTTCTTAGCGTCTGTGGATGTGTTGTACCTGTAGCTTGGCCGTCTGTGTGTGTAGAGCAGTGTTCTGCTCCTGCAGTGTGTTAGTGTGGCGTTGCAGCGCCCCCATCTGGCTGTTCAGGACATTGCTCTGAGTCTCCAGTTGCTTGATCTGCTCCTTCAACAGCTGTCTCTCTGTCTGCAGGGACGCGTTCTAAAACCCAGCAACACACTATTTCACAAACCGAATATTGGTCTCTCACAAAAACCTGCCGAATGAATCAAGTATGAAGGTGTTCCCCCCTCTTCCTCAGACTTACGGTCTTCTCGACGTCTACGACGTGGTCCTTGACCCGCAGCAGCTCGGCCGTGACCTCCTGACCCCGCGTGGACTCTTGCACCTGTCCCTTGCCCTGCAAGGAGTTGTGGTTCTGCTCCTCCTCATGGCGCTGACGAAGAGCTTCCACGGTCTTCCTCAACTGAAGAACATAGGAATGGGAAAGCTGCGACTTCATTCTCGGCCGTGCGGAGGGTGTGTGTGTGTGTGTGTGTGTGTGTGTGTGTGTGTGTGTGTGTGTGTGTTCGCGGGCAGCCTGTGGTTACCGTGACCAGCTCGGTGCGTAGCGTGCCGTTGAGGTTGCTGCTCTGCTCCAGCCTGCTCTCCAGACAGCCGATCTTCTCTTCTCGGATCTTCAGCGTCTGCTGGACCGTCTCCTCCAGGCGGTTCTCCAACAGACGGTACTTACTAAGGGAGAGGGAAAAGTATTAGTAAAGTATTGGTGGAGGACCATCGCATTTGCTGTGAATGTGCATTACCTGTCTTCCCAGCTGTGGGTTTCCTGTAGCAGCCTCTCTCTGTTGAGTCCCATCTTCTCCAACTCCTGGCTCACACACTCCAACTCGTTGCTGCGCTGCTGCACACACAGCTTCTCGCTCACCAACTCCTACGTACACACACCCACGCGCACGCACACACGCATGCACGCACACGCACACGCATAGATTATTATAACTGGAAGCACCTGTTTAGGGCAGCACTTGTGCCTGTTTCCCTGTGTTTTGCAATGATGTTGCTAGTCCCTGACTACTTACCTCTCGTAGCGTAGCGAGCGTCCTTTTGTCAATGGTCGCCTGTTTCTGCAGCTCCTTGTTATCTCTCTCCAAATCCTTCACTCTGACAGACACCTCCTTCAGCCTATCCACTTCTTTATTCAGGGCCCCGCTTTCCTTCTCCAAACCGGCCAATCGCAGGTCCTTCTCTTCAAGCTCCGCCTCCTTGGTCTCCAGCTGAGTTTTGATTCGCCGGCACTCCTTCTCCATCTGCTTCCTGTCCTTCTCCAGTACGCTGAGCTCGTGGTCCATCATCCTCCGTTCCTCTTCCACCTGCTCCCGCTTCCTCCTTTCCTCCCTCAGCTCTTCTATCTCCCTCCTAAACTCCTGCTCTTTGGACTGCGCCTCCTTCAGTTCCCTCTCATTCAGCTCCTCCCGGAGCTCCTTGCTCCTCTCTTTCTCCTCCTCCAGTCTTTGTATCTCCTGGCCCAGCGAGGCACAGCTCTGCTCCAATCGGTCTGCTCTCTTCCTCTCTCCACGTGCCTCCTCCTTCAACTCCTCCAGAAGCCTGGTCAGCTCCTCTCTCTCTTTTTGGGCCTCCCTCCTCTCCTCCTTCTGCTCCTTCTCGAGTGCAGTCAGGCGGGAGGTGGCAGGCCGTAGGCTCTCCAGCTCACTCCGGAGCTCCTGGTTCTCCTACAATTAAAGCACAGTCACACCTTGGTGTCAACATGCATCACTCTCTCTCACTAATAAAATCAAACACTTTATAGACAAACTGACACTGTATAAAAGCGAACTTTGTGAATGTTATTACCGTGGAGATGAGGCCGTTCTCCTCCTTCAGCCTGCCCTGCCGTGTGAGCTCGCGCTGGGCCTCCTCCGCCTCCCTCCTCAGCTTCCTCTGCTCCTGCTCCAGACACGACACCTCCTTCTCCAGGGCGTCGGCACGCTCGCAGGATATCCTCAATGACGCCACCTAGGGGTCGGTAAGACGCCAGCGGAGAAAGAATCTAAATCCACGATCACACGGGATGATACACAATAGGCTAGCCACAGCAGAGGAAGGAAGAGTGTACAGACCCTCTGTCATAAACACATGAACCCCCACCCCCCCTCCCGTTTTATAAGCAAACAGCGCTCAGCCAGCTAACCACCACCCCAGCCCCGCCTCCCACCTCTCTCTGCTGAGCGTCGCGGCTCCTCTCCAGCCGGACGGCCTCCCGCTCCGCCTCCTCACACCGCCGCGCCTTCTCGCCCAGGCTCTCCACCTCCTGCTTGGCCTGCCGGCACTGCGACTCCAGCCGGGCCACCCGGGCGCCCGTCTCCGAGATGGTCTGGTGCAGCACGCGGTTCTCCTGCTCCACCTCGCGGCCGCACGCCTCCGAGTCGGACTGGGCTCGCTCGCGGAGGGACGCCACGGCCTGGGTGAGGTGCTGGCGCTCCTGCTCCAACTCCGTGATCTGAGGGCACGCGGGACAGGACGCGGTTATGAAGGAGTGTGTGCTCTCTAAACCGTTGTGTGTGCGATTAGCTGTGTGTGTGTGTATGTGTGTGTGTGTGTGTTACCTGTCGGTCCTTGTCCCCTCTCAGGGAGGCCATCTCTTTCTCCAGCTGCTGCTTGTCTTTCAGTAACTCCTCCCCCAGGCTCTCCATGTCCTGATTGGTCATTTTCTCCTGGTCCAGTAAGCCCTGCAGCCGCTCCAGCTGTAAGGGGGAGACATTTGGCTCAGCACCACATCTTACAATTTTTGGCTGCGAAACTATGACAATGTGTTTTTCCTAGAAAAAATGTAGGATCTTTCTTAAAAGGTGTTTGCTTATGCGTGAAAGAGGTGATCTTTCTTAAAGGTTAAAGCAGTACATACATGTGTGTGTTTCTCTGTGTGCGTGTGCGTGTGTGTATGTGTGTGCACGCGTACCTTCTTGCCGAGGCCCTGGTTCTCCCTCTCCAGCTCCAGGGCGTGAAGCTGCGTCTCCTCCAGGCCCAGGGTGCTCTCCCTCAGCTGCTGCACGGTGGACTGCAGCTCCTGGTTCTCCTTCTCCAGCTTCAGCAGGCGGCTGGACACTGACTCGTTCATCTCCACCACAAAGGACTTACGTGCTGGGGAAAGGGAGGGACCATCGCGGCTGAGGACACTGGTGTGGGTAGCTCTTATTTCGGACTTTTCGGTCTCTCTGTGGGTACGTGTGTGTTTGTGTGTGTGTATATGTGTGTGTGTGTGTGTGTGTGTGTGTGTGTGTCTTACTGTCCGTGTTGTTGTCATATTTCTTGGCCAGCTGTTCCAGCTCCCAGCCCAGGTGGGCAGACTCGTTCATGCTCTGCTTCTGATTGATTTCCAACAGCAGGTTCTCCTCAATCAGCTCCTCCAGGCGACGCTTGTCACTGTCCCGCTCCTGCAGGAACGAAGAGCCATCTTCACAGGAGTCCCACTTACATCCAGTACATGTACACGTTGATACAGTTAACTTTACTCATTACTCAATGTTACAAAGACGGAGGCTTCTTTACCATCTCCACGTCGTGCAGTTTGGAGCGGAGCTGCAGGTTGTCCTTCTCCAGCTCATGGAGCTTATCACAGCGCCCCCTAGAGGCTCCCAGCTGCTCCTCTAACAGCACCTTGGTCTCCAGCAGAGTCAGGTTGTCTTCACGCAGCTCCTACACACGCACACGCACACGCATATGCACACACACACACACACACACACCTGTCACTGGCAGAAGGGGAGCCATTGTGGGTCCATGTGTGTCGTTGCATAATAGCAATGGACCTCCTGGAGTTTCCCTTTGTATGGATTACAGGATGTTGGCTAAAAGCCAGTATGTCCACAAATAAACTAATGGCTACTTTAGTAGTCACACTATATCTAGGATAACGTAGCGTGTGTGTGTGCAACGTTGTCCTACCTCCACGCGTGTCTTGTAGAAGTGCACGTCGTTGAGTCTCTCTTTGCAGCGGCTCAGCTCGGTCTCCAGGCGGTCCACTTTGGCCGCCCGCTCCCTCAGAGAGTCCACCTCGTCCCTGTACAGGCGCACGGACCGCGCCTCCGTCAGCAACTGCGTGTTCTGCAAACCGAAACAAGAACAGAGAGGATGACGAAGATTGACGAAGGAGGAGGGCGAAGTTAAGAGGAAACAAGACAAAGATGGAGGGAAGAGGAGGATGAAGATGGAGGAGAGATAAAGAGCCCACCTCCTGCTTCAGCTTGTGGAGGTCCAGGTCCAGACGCTCGGCCTCGTGTTTGGTGTCCATCAGCTGCTCCGTCTTCTCCTCACTGACACACACAGCAATAGGTACAGTCAAACACCCATTAACATGTAAACCTGGGTATCAGCAAAAGCGGTATTAAAAAATATTTTTCAAACAAAAATAGTTGTTAATAATTGTTCAAAACCTAGCAATTGAATTAGGTTTTTGCTACGATAAAAACAGTCCCCAAAAAACATCAACATTTCGTCATATACTGCAGCCTCTGTTTAACTCCAGTGCATTGGTAAATAGCTAGGTCATTATTATAGACTGTATATCTAAGACACTGTATGTGTTCACTCACAGTTCTTGTCGGTAGCGCCTCAGCTTGGCCTTGGTGTCAGCCAGCTCCACAGACAGGTGCTGCTTCTCCTCTTTAGACAGCAGAGAGTCAGGCAGCGCTCCAGACAGCCCCCCACAGCCGGGGCCACCGTTGCCCAGCATGGACGAGGTGCCCTGGGGCTGCTGAGACACCAAGTAGTCCCTCTCCTGGGTCAGGTCCACGATCACCTGGAGAGCACACAGATACCACACAGGAGTGCTCAGGTCAATTCTGACACGCATAGATAACAGCGGAGAGAGAGAGGTAGGAATAAAGAGAATGTGGTCATCACAAACAGGCAGACAACGGGCAGAAGTTTTAATGTGGTACCTCAGCGCCGCTGTCCCTCTCGTCGATGAGCTTGCGCAGGGTGAGCGCCAGGCTGCGGGACAGCGGGTCCAGCTCCTCAGCCGGCAGCTCTGAGCCAGCCTCGGCCCACGACAAGTCCAGAACATTCTGCTGGTTGTGGGTCACCTGAGGGGGAGAAGGGACGCATGTTTCGGACTACAGACTCGATAGTTCCTTTCTTTTGTCATTCACACTGGACAAATTTAAATAAGTTCAAGTTTTAAATGGCCGAGGTTTCAATGCCCACTTAGTTCACAAATATAAGAGTATATCACAGCACCTCGTATTCTGAGACTGCAGCAGGTCACACCACATAACACTGATCAATACGTGTATTTAAAAGATTCTTCACAGACCTCCTGAATGTGAGAGACAATGGCCGATTGGGTCTCGATATCCAGCAGTTTGATCTTCTCAATCATCTCTTCCTTACGTTCACACTGAAGACAAAACACAGCCACGTAAAACACACACATATATTAGAGGACGGTTATGGAAAAATACTACTTTGCATGAAATTTGGTGTTGTGCAAATCTTGCAGCAGTGTTGTGGGCAGAGCATCGTCAGTCATTGTCTTAGTAGTTTTTTTGTCATTTACAGCACAGGAACAAATTGATAGATAAAGATGATTTTATTTTGTAATGGGGTCAAAGCAACAAGAGTTTTGTGCTTTCCTCTCTACCCTCCTCTTCCTAGGAACGGGAAAAACAAGTGCAGGCAGAAAAGACAAAAGAGAGTGAAGAAAAGAGAAGCCAGAGGGAGACAAAAAAGAAAGCAAGGGAAGGGGAAGGAGGAGAGAAATGGAAAGAGAGAGAGAGCGAAAGGGCAGAGGCAAAGTTTACTTCCGGAGATAGCAATAAAATAAGACCTGAAAGAGAAAAAGAAAGAAAAGAGAGAGAGAGAGAGAGAGAGAGAGAGAGAATAAGTGACAAAGAGAGAATAAGAGAACAATGACCGAAGGAGGGCAGGGGAAAGGTGCAGACACCTGATCCCATTCAGTCCCTATGGAAGCTATGTCTCCCCTCTGGTACAGGTAGCTACAGGGCTTAACCCTTTCTTGCTCAGCACTAACATACACACACACACACACTGAAAAAGGTGAACGGGACTCCGCGCCCACAGAGCTGTCAAAGGGCACAGACATAGTCTTTGTTCAGACATGCAAAACCACGCTGCTACTACACAAGCTGGTATACTTCCTGGTGTGAAAAAACAGGTGAGACGTTTTGTGAGTAGGTAGGTAGCTATGAGAAAAGGGCGGGAAGACGTGAAGCTGGTGTGTGTGTGTGTGTGTGTAAGTTGAGGAGAAAATGGGCTGGTGAGGCGACGTTGGGCGTGTCCGCGTGTTGTTTTGGTATACCTGCACGGCACAGCCCAGCACGAGCAGCAGCAACCTCTTCATCTCCTCCATGCTCTTAGCTGAGAGAAACAGGACAGATTTAGAACCAGGAATAGCTTCATTGGAAGATAGAGATCCACTTTTCACTCTCCTTCCCTTCTTTCTCCTGACACCCATTCTCCACCCTTTCCCTGCACGTGGGCTGTGGCCAGGGCTCTCACAGGGGGGCTGATGCTGATCCGGTCACTGGCCAGGACCTTTTCATTGTCTGCCTTACACAACTAGATCTTGGAAAAGGGAGTTCAGAACCCCATTTGTGAGATGCAGAATATGGACAATGCTGAAGTCCCACTGTTAACATTTCCTGCACTGCTGTTTTTTCCTGATCACAGACAATCTACATGCAGATTGGGATTGGCTGAAAACTAGTCTAAAACAGTTACAGGAACTTGCATACAAAACAAACTCACATGCAGCCCAATATAGACAAACATAAACCACACACACACACACACACACACACACACACACACACACACACGAGTCTGGTTGCCTCCAGCAGAATATGGATCTTGTATTCCTCTCGATCCAGAAAAGCATGTGCTTACATGCTTCTGCCATCCCAACCCACTAGAGAACTTAAAAGTGTCTACATCTAGATCAAGCATTAGTCTCCTTAGTTAAATTTATGACAAAAGATAAGCCTTTTGTTGATCATTATCACGCAGACTGAAAACGTGTTGCATATTCGTTAAAGGATGTTTGACTGACTGGCTATTTGAGATCACAAAGCCTATGATCACAGGTCCTATTTGGTTTCTCCTCCTCAGTCCAAACTGTAGCCGTAAGCCCAGAACACCCTTCCTTTGCCAGCCCCCCCGGCAACCAACCCATGCACTGTGAGTTCTAAGAGACCACGTGACAGAGCCAACGTGGACACCATCCTTGTGGTCGCGGTTCCCTTTTCAGACCGCGTTTAAAACACACGCTGATAAAGGTTCCAGCGGAACTCCCAGGTCACACGGAGGTTGCGTGCCGTGGTAGCCGCGGAGGAGACTCCGAGGACAGTCCCTACCTGACAGAGGGTCCTTGGCGATGGTCAGAATGTTAGGCAGGGCCATCAGGATCAGCTGCTGGAGATTCTCCTGAAAACGGAGAAAGGAAGGAAGAGAATAAGGGGAGGGCTTTGGTGCTACCCGTACTCTGGAAAAACCTTGAACCACAAAAACACAAAACGTTAGTGGTATTGTTGTGCTGCAGTATGTTTTTCTTTGCTGCATGGGGAGGGGAGGGGTCTTTATGCTCACTGGTTGAGCAATGTGGAGAGAAGTTCATCATCATCATCATCGACACTATCTGTCAACAAGGAAGGACTGGGCTGGAAAACACACTTGAACTCTTATCAAACACGTGCGCGTGCACACGCACACGCACACGCACACACTAACCGTAGTGTGCTGTGTAATGCTGGCCTCGCACGTCAGTCCTGTGTTTCAGACCTATATTACAATTGTTGCCATACCAACACAATCCAACACACATTTGCGCACACAATGAACAAGACTGAACATGTTCCAATGAGCAAAGCACACAACCACTACTATGCACACGTACGTGCACACACACACACACACACACACACACACACACACACACACACACACACACACACACACACACACGGCTAAAATAATCTTTGGTATTTGGCCCACATGCCTAACTCTTTGCATCATGGGTAATGGGCCAGAGATGGACATGAGGAGACAGAGTGACAAAGTCCTGGTGGACTGGCCTCTTGCCAGCGAGACACCTGTCCACACCAGTAGACCAGGGGTCTCTGTGTCATCTACAGTACTGACAACTGTATTATTCATATGGTAGCTTAGCCAGCATTAGGTTACCTAGACTCCTCACATTCACCTGAGGAATAGTGACAGCTTAGGGCCCGATGCATTTATATGTGTGTGTGTGTATGTGTGTGTGTGTGTGTGTGTTGTGCAAGAAGTGACTATCAGCTTACCTTCTGTTCTAGAGCTAGTGTAACAGTGTCTGCAGGTGATACCGCTGTGATGCTTTGCTAAAACATGCGCACACACACACACACACACACACACACACACACACACACACACACACACACACACACACACACACACACACACACACACACACACACACACACACACACACACACACACACACACACACACACACACACACACACACCTGTGAATAAAGCATGAAAGGGGCCTTTGCAGATGGCGTGTTTAACCTGAGAACAGTAGAGGTGAGCTGACCCAACACAAGCCACAGTAAACATACAGTACCTTGGAGATCTACGCCGCGTCACCAGTCAAAACACTGGACCCACTCATTACGGCCATAGGTGCTACTCTACTCTATTCTATTCTGTTGAGTTTCAATGCTATTTTGACTGCTATAACGTCAGGTGTCAGGTACTGTAGATCTATTGCACCTGCCAGACAACATGGCCGAGCGGAGGAGGGCGGCGGCTCTAGATGACACCTGGTCTGGCTGGGTCCCCCTCTCCTTCCATTCTCTTTCTCCTCGTCATGATATGTAAAAAAAAGTGGACAACTTGCTGGGCCTGTTAGCCCACGGCGTGGTTGGTCGGGAGCCCAGTACACTAGCGGTCTGCAGCAAAGCCCAGACACGGCTCACTTTCCAGACCCACCCCCCTGTGTGGAGTCCCTCAGGCCTCACCGGCAGCTAGCGGCGCTGTCGCTTCCGGGATAGCTTCTCCCTCTTTCTCTCCGGCCGACGGACCGAGGAGGCCAGGGCAGGGCCGAGCGGAGGAGAGAGTGGGACAGCAAGTGGAGCAGAAGAGACCCATATGGGGCGTGGGATGAGTGACGTGCTCCCGTGACCCACTTAACACTCCGCCCTCAGACTGCTGATCCAGGGTCAATACAGCCGGCACCGGCTGCCCGGCAACAAGGTGCCATCGGGGATTCTGGGGGAGAGGAAGCCTCTAGCACTGATCCACAGCCAGCTATCGATCGGGTGTCTCCCGAAGAGCGCGCCAGCACCATCACAGCCACTGGCCCAGCTGTGTGTGTGTGTGTGTGTGTGTCTGTGTGCATGTGCGTGTCTGCCAGTGTGTGTCTGTGTGTGAGAGAGAATGTGTGTGTGGTCACAAAAGACATTCCAAGCGCCATAGTAACTCCCCCCTCCTCTCTCCACTCTCCACTCTCTTTTCGCTCTGTTGACTGAGAAGATCCCCCCTCTCCCTTCCCCCTCTGTTCTCACTAATCAGGGATAGGATTCCGCCTCTCCTCCTGTCGAACACCCTCTGCCCCCTCCCGGACCCCCAAGACCCCTACCTCCTGCCCAGCTGTTCCATTCTCACAGGCTAGGCGACCGGGCTGGACCCATGCACAGGCCACACACACACACACACACACACACACACACACACACACACACACACACACACACACACACACACACACACACACACACACACACACACACACACACACACACACACACACACACACACGGTCTCTTCAAAAGCTACTGACCGTTAGGGCAGCCTCACACAGTCAACAAGTTTACCAAAGGTCAACAAACACACACACGCACGCACGCACGCACGCACGCACGCACGCACGCACGCACGCACACGTAAGGAGTGCTGGCAGGGTAGTAAAGTAGGCTAGAGAGCTGAAAAGGATGCAAAGACTAAAACATCAGAAGCCCCTGTCTTTGTTCTGCCGTTCCCACGGTAACAGGCAAAGGAGGGGGGTTCCTGAAGGAGAGCATGGAGAGGGAGTGGAAGTAGAGAGAGAGATAACCGATGAGAAAACAAGTGGAAGAAGTGCACAATAAAGTGAGTGGGAAAAGAAGCTGGAAAGGGGCCTGAGGGGAGGAAGAAGAGAGACGAAGAGTGTCTCAGGACGTGGGCACAGAGTCGTGGGCAACTCTACACCCCTGGGAAGATGAGTAAACGAAGGGGCACACACACACACACACACACACACACACACACACACACCTGTCCCAGTGGTGCGGTGTATTCCCACTGCTGTGAGCCCATTGAGGGACACCAGACGAGGAGGGTACAGCAGTGATCCTGGCCATCAGTAGTGACACCTGTCACCATGGTGTCTGCTGACCCAGATCACTGGCGGATCCTGCTCTGGCGGGGGAGGCGCTGTGAACGCCAGTGTCTGTTTCTCCCAATCAAACAGCGCCCTGGGGCCTAGCCTCCAGTAGTCGTGGCTGGAGGTGAACGGCGGCGACCTGTGTTTACTGAGGGGGCGGGGTGGGGCAGCAAGGTGCAGCGGAGAGTGCCGAGTCACTGTCTGGTGGAGTCTGGAGGGGCCGCGGTGTCAGGTTACGCGCCACACACTCACACACACAAAGGGCTGGGAGGAGCCTCACTGGGAGGTGGGGGGGGGGACTACCCCTACCCTCTGCTCCCATTGTCCTGGGGGAGGACGCTACGCTAGGCTGAGGGGACAGGGGCAGGCATCATCTAATTAGGAGAGAATGATGTCTCACACACACACACACACACACACACACACACACACACACACACACACACACACACACACACACACACACACACACCTCCCTCAACATGGCCGGCCCATCTTTTCAGTGTAACTAAGCAGCCCTCCAAACCTCACGCTGAGTACTTACTCTTCATAGTGTGTTATTAAACAGTAACCCCACCTCAAAACAGCCGTCTGGGTGGGGCGCTTTCCATGGAACTGTATGTGTGCCTGTGTGGGATTGTCTGTGTTGAATGCATGGTATTGGGCTGATGTTTGGGATTTACTATCAACTGCCAAATCTGTTCCTGAATACAGCTTAGTCTGGATTAACCCATGCCTGTCTCCCCCTACCACGTACACACGTACACACATGTACACACACGTACACACACACGCACACGTACACGCACGCACACACAGGTCTACCCACTTCTACCAGGCAACTCGCTTTCCTCCTTTCTGTTCTCAGTGTGTGTGTGTGTGCGCGCGCTCACACTAACAAGGGAGGAGGAGAGTGCGTGTGGTGGTAGCGATGGGGGGTGGTCATATTCATTCTGCTTTCTAGGCCGTGTGTCTGTGTGTGACCAGCAGTAGCGGAAGCTTTGGGACGGCCGCAGGCTGCAGCTCAACCGAATCAACCAAATCTGAGCTCCTTATCGCGCCGTTTCCTGTGTGACTCACTCACTTTCAGAGCAAACCATTTATTTATTTATTTTTATTATTTTTATGAGAACTGTTTTTTATATTACTGTACGGCGACCTTGAGTGCCTTGAAAGGCGCCTTATAAATTCAATGTATTATTATTAAACTCATACAGTTGGATTTATGGTCTGCTCTAGCCAACAAAGTCAGAGAGTAGATAAAAGATCTCCTTGTGTGTTTATTGAATGTAACGTCAATAGGATTCCTTGTTCGGTCCTGTATCTGCCAAAAGGATGTCAGGCACTGTTACAACAATATCCAACCGATAGAACAACATAAGCACCACGTAAATGCTGGAAAGTTCAACCGTCTTCAGCTTCTCCCCAACCAGGTGTGCTAAGTTCTCCCCAAGCATATCTTAACTAAGCCCCCTCTTTGACCCTATTCCCAGAAATTGAATAGATAAAAAGTTCTGCTTTGTTACATACAAAAGCTACAAAAAACATCCTCAATAAAAACAGATGTTACATGACTGAACGCGGTCTAGGTCAATGACGCAAAACAGTGTGTGTGTGTGTGTGTGTGTGTGTGTGTGTGTGTGTGTGTGTGTGTGTGTGCGTGTGTGTGTGTGTGTTTGCTATTGGTGCTGCAGGCAATTGGTCAGGTCATGCATACTACTTTAAATTAATTGGGTGTAAAGATTGAGGCTGATCCATTCACATCGACTGCTCTGGGATCAATGTGACGCCACAGGAGAATAGACAGTGTCCCTCACAGAGGAGAACGAGCCCTGACCTGTGACCCGCCTGCTGGGGAAGTAAGGAGGGGTCATGTTTATTATGATTCTGTCACCGCTTCTAAAATAGAGCTTGTCAGAAGACGCACACATTCCATCCTGGGACAAGAAACACACACACACACACACACACTCAGACACTTTAAGGGCTAGCGTCTACCAAGTGCTAAGGAAGCGGCAAGACCAGGAAACCCCTTTAGACAAGACCGGGAAACCCCTTAACAGCCCCCCAGGGAGTTGAAGGGCCTCCTTTCACGTTCTTACCACACGCAAACAAGCTTGGGGCTAATTCACTCTCCCTTAAAACGAATGAGTAAAATTGAAAGTGCAATTTGATAATCAACCAAATGACATGATAATTGGCTGCAACGGACCAAACAATCCAGCCGTAAAACCGCAGCAAAAACTCTCCCCCCACCCCCCAATCTTGCCGGGCTGACTACATCAGCTGAGGCTAAAACAACACATCTGCTGCTGATCAGCGGTCAATCCCACTGGACCCCCCTCAGAGAAGCATGCGAGCTGTTTTAGGTAGACAGTGAGTGTGTCCCAAAAAACAAAGGGCACTGTTGTCAAGGTGAGTCTTAGATGAAGGGATTATAATGAAACAACTCCCCTCACTATCTCTCTCTTACGCTGATTCAGTCAGACAGGGGATAGCGTAACCATAAACACACACAGCTTAGACTTTGGACCAGCGAGGGTGTGTGTGTGTGTGTGTGTGTGTGTGTGTTACCTGGGAGCCACGTAATGCATGGTGTGTGTGTATGAGTGAGGGTGTGTTTACCTGGTAGTACTGTTTAATGTGTTTGGTCAGGATGTGGAGGTTCTGGATTCGCAAGTTGACGTCGTTGTTGACGTTCTTGTTCACCCTCTGGTTGGCCGGACTGGGGTCGCTATGGATACACAAACACAGAAGAGAGAATGGAGGAGGGGAAAGGAGGGGGGGGGCACAATCAGATTGAATGACAGTATAAAGGAAACACACAATAACACAATTCCAAACACAACACATACACACACACACACACACGTGACGTGGTGCGGGTATATGGCGAGAGACCATGTGTAAATCCTCCATTGTTTTGGTGAAGGATTTACACCAGAGGCTGTCAGGCTGTAAGGCCACAGCAGACGGTTGGGGTTGTTGTTTGTCTGCTAGCTACTTTGCATATGTGTGGAGGGAGGCGCTGGAAGTTACTAAACTGACCCACATGGGCTAGCCTAGAATGACTCGCAGAGACATTCGCGTACATATAAAATATTATAAATACACACACACACACACACACACACACACACACACACACACACACTCTGAGTTGTACACAAATGATGAAGTAACATGAAAGCGATTGATTAAGACACTACCTACCTAACCAATTTATTTTCAATAAAAGACAATAGACTATTTTGCCAATCAATGCTCACATTACTCAGTATGGCTACGTATTCAACAAACACGCTTTAATTCTGTTTTTAAGGAGAGGAGTCCGATGAGTGGCTGCTACAGTGGAATGTGGACTCAGGCAGGTGGAGGGCTTTGATTGGGTCGTCGTCTCCAATAAGGATAATGGAAGCTGATAGTTGGTCATTGTTCTCCCAGCAGCGGGTCAAGAGTGTAGTTTTGTCTGGATGGGGGTTATTAGCGGGAGTGGCAGCTTTTACTGGGATTGACAGACTGGGACAGACAGAGGGAGAGAGGGGGGTGCAGGGGAAAGTAGGTTAAAGAAGAGAGGGGGCGGTGAGATGGGGGGTTGAAATCCCAGTTGGGTTCTCTGATTGGTCCTATTGTGTTAATAAGGCTGGTGCTGTCAAGCCAGCCTGCTAGCATCCTGTCTGGCAGAGCGAGCAGACCAGGGCGGCTCAGCCACACAGCGACACGTCTCAAAGGCTTCGCATCAACCAATTACAGAGGCCGTGCGCGGGGACCAGCAAGTTTCACTGTGCTACCCCAGCATGTGCACGCTAACACACACACACACACGCACACACACGTGCGTGCAGGAGAACGACAAAGCAACACATCTGGAGCCTGCTTCTAGGAGATCGCAGAGAATGAAACTACGAGTCAGGCAGGATGTGGCTTTGTAGACACACACACACACACACACACACACACACACACACACACACACACACACACACACACACACACACACACACACACACACACACACACACACACACACACACACAGCTATGCTCACACAGCCCCAACACTCTTACACTAAACACATTCAGGTGACGGTTAGGGTTTGGGTTAGCACATCCTATGGGATCACTCACATGTGCGTCATGATCTTGTGCAGGAAGACTCCGTCCACCAGGTCCAGAAACATGGTCAGCTTGTCTTCACAGCTGGAGCCTAGAGGGCCCAGAGTGCGCACCTTCAGAGGCCAGGGGGCAGAGGAGGGGTCAGGGTACACGTTTCACATTACACCTAGTTTAAAGCTGAGCTCCATCGTAAAACCCGGGCTGTGGTCTTGTGTTCTTACCTGTGGAGCTTTTACGACAGAACCAGAGCATTTAAAATAAATAAATAAATAAATAAATAAATAAAAGAAATAAAGTAATGCCATCAAGTATGGGCTGAGCGGAGACACATATCCTATTTGTAACCAAACACGTGACACCAGGGCAATGAGGTACAATGAGAAACTAAAGATTTCAAACACAATGCCCAACCACAAGGTTTATTTCTGGGGCCGAGGCTTTAGTGCAGCAGGCGCACACCTGGTCTCCTAAGTGAGAATACTACGCTGTACCACGAAAGGGTCAAAAGGGAACTCTCTGATTATGTTTTTCATATATCAGGCGAGCAGGAACACTTATCATATGAAGATGGTGAAGAACATGAATGAAAATAATGGCGCAAAAGGAAACATTGACTTCAGCCAAATAATTTGTTATGAGGTGCTGCCTATCCGGTGTGAACGAGAAGTGTAAGGTGCAAAGTGTAAGGTATGGCATGCGGGGGTGTGTGTGTGTGTGTGTGTGTGTGTGTGTGTGTGTGTGTGTGTGTGTGTGTGGGAGAGAGTGGGTGGGAACCACAAAGGAAGGAAAGCCCAAGTGGTCAGCGGGCCAGACAAACAGGAAGTGAGATGGCGGGTCGCAGGAAGCCCCACAGGTTGACCTCTGGAGAATGTGTGCGTGTGTGTGTGTGTGTGTGTGTGTGTGTGTGTGTGTGTGTGTGTGTGTGTGTGTTGGCACAGCCCTAGCTTGTGATGATGACAAGTGGATCTGTTAAATAAAAACAGAATGACACTGACTGATACACTCCACTTGGTCAGAGCTAAATTTGTCTCATCAACAGGCCTAGATGGACACCATAGCCTACAGCTACACTTTCAGTCTAGTCACTTCAACCAGCATGACTCTTAATGCCGCATAGATTCTTAGTTAGAGATCAGTAGACTATGTAATCATACCATGCAATTTCTCCATGCTCAATTTACAAATGTTTGGGTGTGAGTGACTACCGAACAAAACACTGCCTTTATTTTCTATGAATCAAAATCTGCACTAAGCCTCCAGATTATAGCTGCAATCCCCTGTGATCATTTCAGAGCAAGTCTGGCAGACCTGGTAAACAGAAGAACGTAATTGCTGTGGATAACTGTATTTTCACGTCTGCATAGCTTTCATGTGAGTTTTGTGTATTTATGCAACTGCTTGGTGCCACTACAGCTAACAATTTCGATCATCTATTTTTTTGCAGGGCAGGGCTCCACTGTAACAAAAAACGATGTCTCTGTGATCTATTAAACACAGGTCTAATACAATACTCTAAGCTAATGTTACTTGGTCCCCTCGTTTGTGTCCATATCTCTTAAATATTCCTGCTTTCCAGATGTCTCACTTTCAACCATTCTATCTCACTATCATCTTTTTCATCGTTCCTTCTTCAAATGCCAGGCAACAAAAAAACAGAGAAGTTGTTGAATAAATCTAACTTTGGGACAGTTCACTGTCAGCTACACTTTCTAGTCCATTTGTGTGTGGTAATGCTCCACTCACCCACAGCACTAGCGGTGACTCCATGAAGGAGTTCAATAACTCCGACACAGTGACGTCCATGATGATTAACTTCTTACAATAAAATATATCCACTAATCGACCTTAGCTCCGTATCCGACCGGACAATCCGATCCCAGAGTCACAGGTCCGCTGTCCGGCAGACCATGCCCCAGTCTCCAGACAGGACAATGCAGCGAGGCATCGAGCCCCCCCAGTCCACGTTGACACACTATTGTTTCTAAAATCCGTTCTCCAAAAATACAGACTTCTGCAACAAAAGAAAATATTTTTCCAATATTGTAAAAGTTTTTGTAAAGTGCGTCCGATGTTTGCGGCAAAAAACGGCGTGCTTCCAGTTGAGCGTAAAAGAGAGTTATTCCAAACTTGTCCAACAGATTAGTTCTTGTCTACCCGGACCTTATCAACGGAAAACACGGTGATCCATCAAAAACCTGGCCGAAACAAAGTAGCAGTGCTGCGCTGTAGTAAAGAGAAAAACTTCAAAATAGTTTCCGCTTCTTTGATCGCTTTTACACCTCCATGTTGCTCATTCTATCCTGCGGCCACCTTTCCATTTCTCTTCGCTCTCAGCATCAACCTGTAATGCAGGAGGGGCTTCAATCGACTGACTGACGGCTTGGAGAGACAATCGTCTCAGATCACACAACGCATACAGAGACTTAAAACAGCCAATCACGTTGCAGATACGGCTGATTTTTCTTTCAAAATGACGTCAGATTGGTAAGCGTTTACTTTTTTTGCGCTGACCGGATATCAGCAATATGATCGCCAGATGGAATCTTACACTAAAGATTATCCCATCGAGGCGGTTCCCAGATCAGTCCAAGTAGATGGGCTACAACATATCGGCAATGCACGTGTGAACAGCGCCCTCCTCCGGCCACCAATAAAAGCCTGTTTACAAACTGGGCTTTCGCGAGAATGATAGCTTTTGCCTGTGGAGTTCTGTTGAGGAGTAGGCTATGGATTGCTCTGGCCGTTTTCCGTTTTTGAAACAGCAAGGCTTTAAATTAATTGTTTTTATTGATTTATTATTTCTACTCACATACTTCACCTGCCACCTTAAATTCAGGCGCCTACTCAGTAACTTGTCAAGAATCTTAATTCCTTCATTCACGGGAGTTCTATTTACAATGAGATTAAACCGCTACCATTTGAGTGCCTTTTTCTCTGAAATGCAACATTTTTACTCCTAAGATTACCCATCAATTTCTATCGATGTGTCATTGTGAATAGAAATTATTAATATTTGTCTGCCCAATCAACAAAGATTAACGGTTTAAATGGATGAATAATTGAACACTGATCAGCCTGCTGTCTCAAATCATTTATTGTGCTGCAAAGAAACCAACAAAAATAATACAAGAAACTGGCAAAAAGATCTGTGCTACGGAAAACTCAGAGTCAAATCTTCATCATCATCATCATCATCATCATGAATTTGTTTAGCTATTTTTTTTTTTTTAAAGAAGCATAGACCAGTAACATACAGACTCAGGTGAAGGGTTGAAAGGATAGTCAAAAGGGGGATGAAGAAATGACACAACCCTTCACCTCTTTTGGGGTGTTGCGATTGGAGGAGAGGCTGTCAGGTTAAAGGGGTTTGTATTTGGCCAGAGTTGTGTTAGGGGGACAAAACATAACCTTAAGTGCTGTTCCCTGTCCTCCGTTCTGCCAGAACTGGCCTGGACGCTCTTAGAGAACACATAAACCTAAACCTGTTGGCCCTCCTCCACGGTTCAATCCCCTCCAAGTAATAAATTATCTCAATCATTATCACAATAAATTAAAATCTTGATTTTTCCCCCCCCAAACTTATTATTTATCATATATTTTATTTTTTGTTTTGGTAAGTGACACTCAAGTATTTACAACAATACTTGAAGAATACACTGGAAAGGGAGGCTTGACCATTTACCCCTGTACACTTCAGGCACATGGCAGCCATCTTAGTCAGAGAAAAAAGGTAAATTATCTAAGTCTAAGTTTACCCATGGATCACCAGTTTGTCTTTAAAGTTTCCCACCGGACACTAAAATCACAAAAGCACTTTTTTCAGCTTCCAAATGAACTTTTGTTTCACTTCTGGCAGCAGAGCAAAGCAAAGCAAGGCCATGCTTATGCATTCCTCCATGATGTCTACAGAGGTCTCTATGATATATATAACCTTGATGGCCAATATATTAATATGGAGGGAGGTTTGACCTCTTTCTTTTTGTGGTTATGAACAGGAAGTGGTGTTGGTCTTCCTGCCCATAGGCTGAGCTGGAGTGGAAAGTCTAGAAGGGATACAGGTGATTCCAGGAAGTGATCTATCTTTTCCAACTGTCAAAGTAACATTTTGGGAGCCTCAGATCAGTCTCCCACACTCATCTGTACTAGTTTGGATATTGATCATTGCGTGATTGAGGCTTAATTTTCAGAGACAGACACTAGGCCCCCATCAGTCTATAAATAGGGTAGTGATTGGAGTTTGAGTTCTGGCAGTCTACACATTTAGTTTTGCCTACAGTAAAAAAAAAAAAGATTCTATTGTATTCCCTCAAAACATAACGGTACCGGAACTGATTGATTGGACCTTTCTGAGTCAGTATTCTGCTTCCTGGTGGGAACAGTTATTGATGTATCTAACGCAGTCGACAACTACAAGGGAAACTCATTAAATGACAAACATTTGTTTAAAAAAGAAACACAACAAGGATTTCTCTATATGAAAGTGCCAAGATGGGTGATTCTTCTCACAATAACATCAGAGCGGTATAGATACAACCAAGACATACCAACAGTTTGATCAGCTCTCTATTCGTTGCATTCCATCCCCCCGCCCTTCTCTCTTTTTAATCCCTGGTTCTCCACTGTCTATACACCTGGAGTAGTTTGTCACCATAGAGAGCAAGAAAACATGGGGCAGAGCCAAAACAGAGAGGAGTCCGTCAAACATATTGTGGCAACATGATTGGCTAAGACATGATTGATGCGGATAGCTTGTCCAATCAGAGACAGCAGAATGCGATTATAGAATAAACAGTAAATGAGAAGGACTAACAAACTTCTTGCCTCTCAAATCAATATATCTATATATATAATATATATCTTTCTGCTTCTCTATATGTCCCAAATCAAATCATACCCCTGTCCCCTTGGCTCTCCTTGTGTCTCATATCAAACAAGATTTTCTTGTTCTCATCAGCATCCATTAAAACATCATCTCTCATAAATACATTCAACATGGAAAATAATAAAACATGTGAAGAAAGTTACATGTGGGTGTTGGAGGGGAGGAAACTCCTGTCTTCTATGCACCAACCCAAACGTCTACCAACGGACTAAGAGGAATCTTATCTAAGAGGAGGATAATATTTTGGATTCTCTGGTGGGGCTACACATCACACAAGTGTTGCTCCAAACCACCTGTGCTACAAGTGCATACCCGTGTGCACTCACACGTATATATGAAGACAGGCACGGCACACATAGCACACACACATACACCCAAAAGCCAATCATAACCCTCCTCTTGTCTCTTCCTGGTTGTGGTGCTGTGCTCAGCCCATCCTGTCACGGAGAACCAGGAAGACAAAAAAAGGTGATTGGTTGTTCAGATGTCATGTGATCAATGACCCTTTGAGTGTCTGCACGGTCTGATTGTCAGGGAAACTCACGCACCGTTTGTGAGGTGGCGAGCACATCCACCACCACCTGCTGAGCCCTTGACAACTAAGATCTAAAAACAAAAACGAAAAAAACGACCTTTCAACACGAGGGAGGCGAACAACCGAGCGAGATAAGGACAGAGCGGCAGACAGGAAGTGACAGACACCCAAAGGCCGTGACGAACAGGGACACTGAGAGAGGGTGCCGTCACCCGGGAGAGAGAAAGAGAAACAGAAAAAGTTTGTCGTGGCGTACAAGAGGAGAGGAGAGCGGAATGACAGTCCCAGTCTATAAAAAGAGGAGCTCAGTCCTAGAACGGAAGTTCCCGGTTTAACACTCCTCCTCCGTTGTCTCTCTTTCTCTCTGTCTTTTTGTCGTTCTCTGTCCATCTCTGCAGTATCTCTTCTCTCCGAGGTTCTCTCCATCCTTCCTTTGACGTGTCAGATCAGCCCAGAGGAACAAGTTCCAGAGAAAGAGAGCGTGATCACCAGAAAAGAGTGCTTGTGTTTTCAACAGGAGTGTCAGTGTCCACGGTCAAGAGAAGTGTGTGTGTGTACCTGTGTGTGGGTGTGTGTAGTGACAGGAGCTTTGGTTCAGTCCAGGGTCAAGAGAAGTCTCTCGCGATCGTCTCCCAAGGCCCCTTGGTGTGGGGATGCCGGAAATAAAGACCCTATATCAAAGGTGCACCTCTGACTTCTCAAACGCACACACACACACACACACACACACACACATTCTCCTCGCACGTGTGCACAGACTATTACATGGGTATGCACACTCACGCACACACATTTACATCAAACGCACGTGTCACACACATTCAAAATCAAGACTAGACATTCTAGAAAGGCTCTAGATTCCGTGTCTCCCATGGAGCTGTGTTCCAAAATTGCTGTCATCGTCATCTTCATCACAATATTAGGTTAAGTTTCTTATGGGTGCAGGACATCTGCCAACGTCTCTGATTGGTTGGTTCTTTATTTGGCGTGAACGTGTAGTTCTGTTGTCGTGGCAATGGTTTGGTGGTGTAGTTACTATGGTGAGAGTTACCGTTGGAGTGTGACCTACATTGTTTTGGCTGGTCAGTTGCTGTGTGTTGGGGAGTGTATATCTTTTGTTTCTTAGGGTCCGTGTGTGTGTATGTATGTGTATGTGTATGTGTGTGTGTGTGTGTGTGTGTGTGTATATCTCTTTTTCTCAGGGCGTCTGGTAGAAACTGTCCTGGTTTAGGTTGTTGTGTTTCTGCATGCTGTAGTATCCACTGTAGCGGGGGTCTGGGTCGGCGATCCGCAGGACACGCTGGGCGGGGTCAACCTCCCCGTGAGGACCCTTCTCATTGTCCACATACACCAGCTGGTTGTTAAGGCAGGTCGGCTACACACACACACACACACACACACACACACACACACACACATACACACACATACACAAGCAAAACCAGAAACATGACAACGGCATTAGCAACAACAGGTTACAGTGGCAGTCTCTCAGTCCTAAGCAGATCTCTGTGTGTGTGTGTGTGTGTGTGTGTGTGTGTGTGTGTACCTTTGTGGGTGCACGGTAGCAGCGCAGGGGAAGCCAGTGTCTCCTGTGTCCAGCGTAGAGCAGGGCGGACACCGTCACTATCGCCATGACAACCAAGGGCAGCGCCACCCATCCGAGTGTGGCCCCTCCCACCTCCCCTGGAGCCGGCGCCTTTCCGTCCAGGTAGGGCATCTGCCGACCGCTCACATCCCCTAGATCACGTCCACGATGTCAAAGGCATAGACAGGTCAGTGTAAGGCAGCTACAGGAGAAAGCGTCTGGATACACAGGTGACTCTACACACTCTGCTGTGGAGCCTCAGCGAGAGGTGAACTCATTGTTGGCAAACTACTGCTACCTTCCATTACGGCGTTGACACTGACATGAATCAGCAGGACCAGAAACAGCCTTTGTTCTATGTCTTCTGACCCTCTCAAGAAATTACTGGTCAGTGACCCTTGACGTGAGCGAAGTGGCCCTACGTGTTTCTGCTGACTAGCAGCTGGCCACTAGGTGGAGCAGTGGCTCTTTTTAGGTCACGGCGTTTTGCAAGGTTTTTGTAATTTTTTTCCGTCTGAGATACACTACACAGATTATCTACTGGTGAGGGTTGGAGGGCATCTTAGCGGTTTGAAGGTTCAATGTTTTGTTCAGATACATTTTTGTACAGGATAAGGCACTGGGATTCAACCAACAACCTGTCAGCAGATACTGGTAGAACACTCCATACTACAGGCCAACTACCCGACGTACAGAACTAGATTCTAGTGGCACGCTTGCTTGTAAGTAAGTGTGAGAGAGAATGAGTAGTAGGAAGAGAGGGAGAGTCAGAAAAAGAGAGGAATAAAAAATCAGAGAGCAAGAGAAAGACAGAGAAAGAGAGAGAGACAGTGAGAGCCAGAGAGAGAGAGAGAGAGAGAGAGAGAGAGAGAGAGAGAGAGAGCGAGAGAGAGAGAGAGAAAGAGAGAGAATATTCATACCTCTGAACTGGGGCAAGTGGTTGGAGCTTTGTGTCGGGCGAGGCCAAAGAGGCTGGGCCAGTTTCCTGTCCAGGTGCCGGTCTGTCTTCTCAATGGGCACGTTGGTGGGTGCATACATCTCTGAAACACACACACACACACACACACATGTTAAACTCACCCTTATGGACATTCAGCACAGCGCAGCAGGTGATTTACGCCCCCGTTAACTCGCTCAGTGTCCGTACCTGGGCACATGGGGCAGCAGCTGCCCTCCAGGGGGAGCGTGTGAGCACAGGGCAGAGCAGGGCAGCTGACGGTGGAGCAGAGGGTCTGGCCCGCCAGGCAGTAGCAGTGGGTGCAGGCGTCGATATCCCAGCGCTCCTCGTCCGAATAGGTCTGGCCGTTAAAGTGGCACACGGCACGGGGGGTGGGGTCTGGAGGGGCGGGGGAGGGGGGGGGGGGGGGTTTGGGAACGGGGTCACAAAGATTTAGATGCCCGAATTCACACGGTTTATCACGAGAACACAAATATAAGCAGTATTTTAAGGGAGAGGGAGATTATTTACGACCACAGGCACACGCTTAGTCATTCACATGCTGTACATGCTGCACACACATACACACACGCACACACGTATACAAGCACTCTCCAACACACACAGGCTTTGCTTAGTGATAACCATCCGGCCAGTATAATAGAGTAATATACTAGGCGGGTTATCTGCTGAAGGGATGATCTGCAGCCATGGATGAGATGCAACTGTATCTACACACACAGAATGTCTGGCCACGGATGTGTGTTTGTACCTGTGTGAATACTGCTAGCAACAACCCAGTTACACATTTTTTTACAAAAATGTCCTAAGACCTAACATGGCCATACATCTGTACACATGCGTGTATTTGTCTGTGTATTGTGTATGTGTGTAGATGTGTGTGTATGTGTCTGTGTGTGAGTGTGTGTGTGTGTGTGTGTGTGTGTGTGTGTGTGTGTGTGTGTGTGTGTGTGCGTTTGCGTCGCCCTCCTACCTAGGCAGTAGGGGCAGCACTGCCCCTTGCGGAGCAGGGGTCTGGGGCAGGCGACGGGGGGGCAGGACTCGGAGAAGCAGCGGATGACCCCGTCCACACACACACAGCTGGAGCACACGTCCGGCTTCCAGGACTCCCACGCCAGGAAGATGTCGCCTTCCTCACTGCGGCAAAACGGAGCTGGAGGGGTGGAGTTCCCTGTGCTGCTGGGGGGCTGTGGGAGGGC
>JAPMUY010008490.1:292500-315000 GCA_026901105.3 Galaxias olidus | reverse complement strand
AGGATTTAATTGACTGTGTAATGTCTTAATTCATTTCTGAACTTCCTTTGACTGAGTCTGTCTCCAAGTGGCCAGTCCTATTTGTAACGCGCGTCCAACCTCCCCCTCTACTTCTCCTCCTCTGTAACCTCTGCTGCTACCTCTCCCTGCCTCTCCACCCCCTCCTCCCTTCCTGTCTCCTATCTCTGGTCTAATAGCAGTGTTTTGGGAGCCCAAAGCCGACAGGTGAGCGGGGCGTTCGGTTGGCCGATAAGAGGCCTATCTCAGCCTATCACAGCCGCGCGCCGGCGGTGGCTGCTGAATATCAATGGAGATGCCGTGACGATGGCGTGGATGGCGTGACAATGAATAATTCAGACCAAACATTTGCGCGGGCAGAACGGCGGGGCCGAGAAAAAAAGACAGATCTAAAATTGGAATCTCCAACGGGAAGTGCGCGTGCCGGTGTGTCTCTCGTGGGCAGGAGCACAGGTGATACAGGCGGAGTAGGTGTGGGGGACAGGGCTACCACAGAACCGGGACGGTGGGACGGTGGGACAGCTGGAGGAGGGGGGCGCTTTATCAACACGCACTGTCCTGTTCCACCCAGGATTCAATTAAAGAAAACTCCAACCTGGGAAGGTGCGGTCAGCGGTTTTGTTTTTGTTTTTAGGGGGTTTTGCGTGTGTTAGAGAGAGAGAGAGAAACAGAGAGAGAGTGTGAGAGTGAGAGAGAGAGAGAGAGAGAGAGAGAGAGAGAGAGAGAGAGAGAGAGAGAGAGTGTGTGTGAGTAAAGTGTGTGACAATGTGTCTATTACGTTTACGCGCTTGTGTGTGTGTGTGTGTGTGTGTGTGTGTTAGAAAGAAACAGAGAGGGACAGTGATAGGGAGCGAGACAGAGAGTGGGTAAAGAAAGAAGTGTGTGAAACTGAATCTATTTCAGTTCCTCACATGTATCCAAACGGGCATGGCCGGTCGCAGACGGCGACTTTGCACTTCTTGGCCCGTGGGCGACACTGGCACACGTCACATCCATGGGCGTCGGTCTGGCGGCCGAAGGGGCACTTCAGAGCGCAGCCCTGGATCAGGCCGCTGCACAGCTCCTCACCTGCAGCACCAAAGCACACAGTCACAGGAATAACACTGTTATCCAAGCAGGATTACTGGAGCGTCGAGCGTGCTTCTATATTTGTATCCAGTGTCAGCTAAATGCTAATGTGTTGAATTATTTTGGTTGCGCAGGCACAGGCACTTCAGGGTTTCTGTGCCAGGTAAACTGGGACAAGCTTAGCTGTCACGTTGGTCACACAAATGGGTTGGATCCGTCAGTGTTCATACAACATCATACCGCTAACGGCACTCTGATCTATTCTTAACTACAAGCTTCTTCACGTCATTGTGCAGTAAGGGAGACAATGCACAAGACCAGACGCAAACACACATACGCACATACGGGCGCGCACACACACACACACACACACACACATACACACACACACACACACACACACACACACACACACACACACACACACACACACACACAAACTTACGGGTGCGGCAGGTGCATGTGCGACATCCTTTGTGGTCCATCTTAAACCCGTAGAGACAGTCTTTTTCCAACAGGGTGCACTTCTCGACCACACAGCTTGGGGGCGCCATGGTGATGTAGCTGGGCTCTGCAACAAACAAACAGACAGACACGCACGCACACACACACATTCAGAGAGGAGTGTGAGTCGGTGACTATTGTGGCCGGTGAGGAGAATGAGGGTGATGGTGGCGAAGAACAGTCACAGTTGTCGTGACGCCAATGCGCCGCACTCTAGACTGGTTAGCCTAGCCATCAGTCCGCCCTGTATGTGTGTGCGTCCCCATTATAAGGTCATAATGCTGTATAATATCCAGCTGTCCATATTTGCTGCCATGGCGACAGCACCACAGTGCGTTGTTATGACAGTGGGGACAGGTCGCTTCCCGACTGTCACCGTGATAGCGAGTGGCGAGCCGCAGCAACGGGGGACTGATAAATATTAATAAGGAGGGAAAGGAAGGCTACATTGGATTACGGAAAATATCAAACTGCAGACTTAGCTTCAAACTTGAATGTCATAAGAGTGAGGATAAAATTTTTATTTTCTCGCTCTACTAAACGATTCCATAAGCTGTGCTCTGATGAACTGCCATGCACTGCATTCTCACACTGACACACTGCCTTATTCATCCCAATAACCTCATCTTACAGGAGGTCATTAGTAGACTATGATGTGATTATTAGTGAAAAGAAACGGGCAGAACAAAGGAAATAAAAGTGCGGAGCGGAAGGAAGGAAGCCGGGAAGCGGAGGGGATGGAGAGAGGAGAAACAAGACGGACGAGGAGACTGGGACCAGGCGAGCGGAGCCAAGGTCAGGGCAGCCGGAGCGCCGACGGAGCCGTGCGTGTGCGCGCGCCGCGACTCTCCGGAGAATATCAGAAAACCAACGAGGCACGACGTCAACAGACGGCTGGAAAAACAAAAGGCAGACAGCCACCCGTAACCTCTCGCGAACACACCCCCAAACAAAGACAAGATGATAGGAGGAAAAAAAAGAGAAAAGGACAGCGAGGAGAAACAGGATGAAGAGCAAGGACTTTGTCTGGACGCAGGACACCTGATAGGAAAAGAAAGAGCAACAAGAAACGGAAGAGTAAGTTGGGTCACATTGTGATTATACCTGCTGCTGTCCACCGCTTGGCTACACAGCCCTACTCGAGTGTGTGTGCCAACGCGCGTGTGTGTGTGCGCGCGTGTGTGTGTGTGTGTGCGTGCCAGGGAGCGCCAGTGTGTGTGTGTGTCCTGTGTGAAGAGAGCCAGACCAATTATTACGGGCGAGAATTTAATTAAGCAGCATCAGATAAAGCAGCCAATGACAGCGCAGCACTGTGGCCATCTGTTTTGGCCCCAAGGTTATTTACAACAGCAACAAACCTCAATGCCTGTGCTGCCTCTATCAGTCCATCGCTCTATACCTCTACCATCGCCATCCAAACTGTTCCGCTTCAAGGTTATTTATTCAACCACCTAAACCCACAGTCTATCTTTATGTACAGGGCCTCCGTTCCCCTCCCTTCCTCTCTCTATCTATCTGGATTAAGACCGTCACTGACTCGGCCCCTCCATACCTATGCGTTAACGGGCTCGCTCCCCTCCCACCTCCACTACCATCTCTCTCTCCCCTACTTTGTGAATCGGGTCCCGGGGCGGAGTTGTCTTGTTAGGTCCAGCAAACAAACACACACGGAGAGCAAAAAAGCCAAACAAATCACCGCAAAACACATTCGCACAACGAGAGTTGTGGTAGGTGCCTCTTACAGTGAGACCAGTCAACACATTTCCAAAGTCCAACAGCGTAACACGTCTAAAACCATGCTCACTGACGTACTCCCATTTGTCTACAATGGCGCATGGAACTACCATGTTATCATCCATGGCAAACCACATACTGTCCTTAATGGAGATACAATTATGAATGTCAGGGTTATTTGCAAACAGATCAGTGTCTAGACAAGGATCTTCACGCCAGGTAGACAAAAGAGGATACTCCATTTGATAGTATATCCCTTCCCAACCTTTTGATTTAGGGACATGTGTGTGTGTGACATACATCTATATATGTGTACCTGTGTGTCTGTGTGTGTGCAGATAATAATCTCCCCAGCTATGTGAAGGCAGAAAATCAAAGCAGCTCTCCCCCAGATAGCTGGCTAGATCCATACACAAACCCATGCCTAATAAAAGATTAGGATTCTGTAAGCCACTGTGCTCCAACACACACACACACACACACACACACACACACACACACACACACACACACACACACACACACACACACACACACAGACACACACACACACACACACACACACACACACACACACACACACACACGCACACACACGCACGCACACAGCGGCAGCCTGCACTAAACAGACAAACGAGCAACAAGCTCCCAGGAGTGAGCTCATCCTTTCGTGCAGCAACACACACTCACGCTACACAATACGTTCACACACAAAAGACACACACTTCATTATTGGCCGGGATATGACAGTTTACAGCAGACAGAAAACAAACAAGCAAACAAATAACAAACTATCTGACTAGAAACACTATCAAGCAAAACCACACAAACATCACCCTCACCAAATGCAAAACCACACAAACATCCCCCTCACCGAATGCAAAACCACAAACACATATTGACAGGTAGTCCTTGCAGGGATCCTCTGTTTTTCCATTCTAAATGTTTGCTTTTGTAGTAGCTTTTCACATAGCTTGCCAATCGGTACAAAGTATTTATCCCTCCTCACAGTGTGTGTGTCTGTCTGTGTGTGTGTGTGTGTGTGTGTGTGTGTGTGTATGTGTGTTCGCAGTTTCTAGAGAAGTTTTTCTCTCCTAACTCCCACAGTCTGTGTAGGTAGCTCTCTTTTTGGTGTATGTGCGTGTGTTGGTAGTGTCTCTCTGCTTACCCTCACAGTGTAGGTGTCTCTCTTTGTGGTGTATGATTCTGTGTGTGCGTGCGTGTGTTAGTATTGCTCCTTACCCTCACAGTGTAGGTAGCTCTCTTTGTAGTGTATAAATCTGTGTGTGTGTGTGTGTGTGTGTGTCTTACCCTCGCAGACAGTGTAGGTATCTCCCTCTGTTGTGTATGAGTGTGTGTGTGTGTGTGTGTGTCTTACCCTCGCAGACAGTGTAGGTATCTCCCTCTGTAGTGTATGAGTGTGTGTGTGTGTGTGTGCGTGTGTCTTACCCTCACAGACAGGGCAGCACTCCCCCGGCACGGTGACTGGGTTCAGGCAGCTGTGTCCACAGGCGGCCGCCACACACCGGGCCTCCCCAGCTACACACTGGCAGAAAGTGCAGGCGTCCTCGCGCCAGTGCTCCCCGTGAGCCACAATCTGGCCGTTCACGTAGCAACCGGCCACGCTCAGCGCCGGGTACAGGGGGTCTGCGGGGAGGAGGAGTGGGGGCGGGGGGGGGGGGGGGGGGGGGACGACGACACACACAGGAAGTATGTCATTGGAAAGGGGGACGCACAGTTGGGACAACGAGGACAGAGGCGGTCGTGACCAGGGCTCCAGAGTAGCCCTGAAAGACGGCGACGGGTTTCTAAGATGGCCGTGAGCGCGCCGCTGAATAGTGCCGCGTGACACTCGTCCTCCACGCGTCAATCAACGCAACCACAGCGAGCAGCGAAGCCGGCCCGCTGCCGCAGTCAAATATCAAGTGGGTGCGTTAACGTTGACGTGATCCCCAGAGATTATTGGAGTACACATACATTGCAAAAGATGTCCTTTTCTAGGCGGTTTCCTCGGTATATTAACGGGTTTCAATGGATTGATTCAGAGATTAGCGCGTCGCAGTCAGACACACACACCTACTCGACGGACGGCCGCAGCCTGAGGCTGTCTGGCAGGTGCCGCTATGAATATGCATCGCACAGCGTCCGATGTCGATTCACAAACACATTCTTATGAATATATGAAAATATGATTAGACTCGGTGTTCTCAAATGAGCTACCTGAGGAGCACACCTGACGCAGACTGTCAGAAAAGACAAGAGCAACGTGGGCTTTCGCGAAGCCTTCGGTGTTCTTCGGAGATCAAGTAAAAGGAACTCAGGTGCAACACGCCTCACTTAACAAGCAGCTCCGCTCAGAACTAATATATGATTTTCATTTGTCTGGCCCGGGAAATATGACTGGCAGCGTTTTGCGCCCGGCTGCATATGTTTTTATTCATTCATGTCGGCGTGTGCGGTTGTGTGCGCGGCGTCGCCAGATTGTTTTTTTTTCCCTATTGGATTCCGCCGTTCACACCTGGCGTCCCCCCGACGCCACCCGCCCGCCCCCAGCCTCCGTCTCGGCTCCGCCGGCGCCCGCTTACCCTCGCACACGGGGCAGCACTCCCCCGGCGGCATGTAGTGGCGCTGGCAGGGCAGCACGCCGCACTGGGCGCTGAAGCACACCGCCACGCCGCCCTGACAGCGGCAGAAGCGGCAGCCGTCCAGGCGGAACATGGCGCCGTCGTGGAACTCCTCGCCGCCGAAGACGCACACGCCTTTGGTGTCTGGGGAGAAGGAGCGCACGGGGAGTGAGCGCACGGGAGTAGCGGGGCAACCGCACGAGCACACACACCACGCACACGCACACACGCACACACACACGCACACACACACACACACACACACACACACCACGCACGCACGCGCTCAAACACCACACACACACACACACACACACACACACACACACACACACACATAAGACACACACACACACACACACACACACACACAAACAAACATTAGACACATCCACAGGGTGGAGTACAAATAAACCTCCTTGGTGTCTAGACTAGATTAGATGGCATATAAGGCAAACGATCGTTTTGTGGTGGAGTGAATGATCATGGAATACATAATAACTACTTTCTAGAAACCTTCCTGTGATATAACTTCCTGGAAAATGGCATTTACTGTACTGTGTGTGTGTGTGTGTGTGTGTTTTGATAGCCCGAGTTTCAGACAGCAAAATCCAAGTCTCCATGGCAACAAAAGGTGCAAAATTCACCTTTTAGCTGGAGCTGGGTATCACGGCTAGATAAGTGAGGTGTGGAGACAAACAATGCCCCCGCCACATACGGACACACACACACACACACACACACACACACACACACACACACACACACACACACACACACACACACCCATTGCCGACCTACAGACATTTACTCCTGCCAGCTCAACACCTTTCAGAGTAGGTTAACCAGGATGAAGGAACCCAGCAGCTCCTGCACAGTCTCTGTCATACCCTCCACTTACTCCCTCCTCCAGGATAGCGATACGCTCAGACCAAACAGAAAAGTGGACTCCCGATGCTTTTCAAATCATTCGTGATTGTTTTTTTATTATAAATAGTTCTCATTTTCTGTGTTTTGACAAATGCTTTAAAGTAATGACGGAAGGACGACCTGTTCCCGTTTCTTCGGCTTCAGTTTGAGGCAATCAGGTTTCCTGCAGCGTGGACGGCTGATTGGAGCCGCAACCACGTCAGCCGCATCCCGATATGTTCACCTCGACCCCTGGACTGTCAGCTTGCGGGGAGGGGCTACCAGACTAACGATCCAATGGGCTGACAGAGTGATCGGGGATGAGGCCGAAGCTGGGAGCCGCAACAGATTGACGCCCTCACTTTGAGACAGGAGCACGGAGCCGAGAGGCTCCCGCTTCAAACCCCTAATGGCCTACACACATCCACAGAGCCCAGACATACGCTGCAATTGTTACGTCAATATGCCAGCATCTGTGCACTATGCAAGGACAGACCGTGTGATATCTTAATATATGGGATTATAACAGGAGGCTTTATCCCCCTTTGGGAACATACATACCACCCGACTCGACAAAAGGGAAATCCTCATCTTATCTGTGCATAACTATGAAAAAATAAATCTTTACCACGTTACGACGATAAGGGGTTAAAGATAACCACCACCTTTTTTTTCATGTCTATCTCCATCGACACATTTGCACGCAGCAGGGGAGGTGAGAGCCAGGTTAGAGGCCGCCCTGGCCGCGCCGGGTCCCACCTCCCCACCCCCTCACCCCCACCCCCGCAGGGCGTCAGCATGCGGCTCAGCGTCAGGGAGCTCCCCGGCACCACTACCCTGTCTCCGGGCGCTAAGCTGTGGCTCGACAGGAACCAGGAGACCATGATGATATGCGGATGTAAGCCTGAGCTCCGGCGCAGCGGGCCCCGGCTACGGCGCAGAGGCCTTTGATGGTGTCGACTCGCTGGGATGGATCTTCTCTCCGCGCAAAGCCCCAGGACGCCAGTACACACACTCTTGTCTCTCTGCTCCCTCCCTTTCATTTTGTAACTCCCTCCTTTGGATCTCTCTCCTCTCCCCCAGGAAAGGTTTGCGTAACCATTATGCCAGTCGATACTAGATCTACCCAGCTCTGCGGTTATAATCCTGAAAAGCGCGCAGCGGAGGGAATGTGTGTGTGTGTGTGTGTGTGTGTGGGTGTAGGTGTGTGTGTGCGTGTGAATGTTTGGAAGTACTAAGGTGCATGCCAATGTGTGTAGGAGTGTGTGGGTGTGTGTCTTTGAGAGTGTGCATAGAAGATAATTTAATTGGATAGAGAAAAGTGGAAAAAAAGATTCTAGGCAGAAAGCGAAATGATCCAGTGAGTGGAACATCTTGCACCGCGTGTGTGTTTGTGTGTGCGTGTGTGTGCGATCTGGTGTGTGTGTGTGAGAGTTTGAACTAAATGTGAGTCTGTGTGTGTTTTTCTAAGTAGCTATAATCTACTCTGCTGTGGCATACAGCAGCAGCTCTTCTCAGCACAGTGCAGTTTGTATGTGTGTGTGTGTGTGTGTGTGTGTGTGTGTGTGTGCGCGCGCGCGTGTGTGTAGTTGGCACACTCATTGTGCCAATGGCAGCTTGCATCAAACATTTATGCATTCTGAACATCCCCCTCAGTATATGTGGGTGTATGTATCTGTAATAACCCTAAACCTATTAACATGTGTGTGTGTGTGTGCTTGCACACTTACTATGTGTACTTGGAGGAGTGTGTGTAATGTAATGTGTAGGAGTAATGCGTGTGTATGTGTGTGTAGATTTTAGGGTGTATGTGTGTGTTATTGTGCCAGGTCTGATTGCAGAACGCTGTATTAATAAATATTTGATGACAGGGATGGATAGTGGATCCTCTTTGGTCGCAAACAAAACACCGCTGGCCCAGTCAGACATATTAACACAAGCCCTGATACAGATGTAACCCAGCCACACTCAAACTAACCCCGGCCTTGATACAGATGTAACCCAGCCACACTCAAACTAACCCCGGCCTTGATACAGATGTAACCCAGCCACAGTCAAACTAACCCCGGCTCTGATACAGATGTAACCCAGCCACACTCAAACTAACCCCGGCCCTGATACAAATGTAACCCAGCCACATTCAAACTAACCCCAGCGCTGATACAGATTTAACCCAGCAGCCACACCGTGCACTGAAACTAAACCAAAGGAAGAACGCCTTCAAACTGCCGTGAGCCTTCCCTTATTTATACAGATTTAATAAAATTACGTTATTTTAATTAGTCAGTGACTCACACGCGAGCGTTCTAGAAACTCCACTCAGAAAGGCACCACAGAAGGCAGCCATACCAGACTGAAGTTCAACCACACACAAAAAACGAACATGGTAAGAGAGCGCGTATATTCCATAATTGGCTCGATAAAACACCCTTGATGACTGATGACCTTTTACTGCCGTGGAACGACTGCACCTGTCAGTTAGCCCACGTAACACGCCTCCAATCACCAATAAACTCCAGCCGAGAGCCTGCCGTCAGCGGAGACTGATCAAGCTGCTCATCGATTAGGGGCCGTGTGTGTGTGTGTGTGTGTGTGTGTGTGTGTGTGTGTGTGTGTGTGTGTGTGTGTGTGTGTGTGTGTGTGTGTGTGTGTGTGTGTGTGTGTGTGTGTGTGTGGATGTGTGTGTGTGTGTGTGTGTGTGCGTATGTGTAGGGCCAGGCATCAGGTTCAGCCAGTGAAAGGTATTCGGGGATTATATCGGGCTGTCAGGTTACCAAGGTAACACATGTGTTGGCTGCGTTGCAGCCGTGTATTGATCTTCCCCTTTTATTTGGAGAGGAGGCTGCGCCCTGGTGGACTATTTCTCTTTATTAAGACAGTAGTGAAGGCGTAGGGGGAGGACAGGGCGGGACACGGGCCTCTGGTGGGAGGGGAGGCCGGATCAGCGGGGATACAGCTGCTTCCTGTTACTGTGTATTGATACAGTGCACCAGTGTAGACACCCCCACCTGCCCTCTGTACTCTCCTCTCCTCTCCCCTCCCCTTCACTCCTCTCTACTCCTCTCCTCTCCTCCCCTCCCCTCTCCCACTAACAGACCGCAGTCAGACCAGATGTTTGGTCTTTGATGTCTCCCCTCTTTTGACGTTGTAAGAACGCGCACACACTTGCCTCTTTGTTCTAGAACTACGGCACGGCATGTTGCCGGTGACTACGCTGATGACACGCCACCTGCCGTTGTCATGGCGAGGAGCAGATGTTTGCTCGGGCTGCGGACGTCACAGCTTCTCCCCGGGAGACAGGTGTCCACTCCCCTCTTCTTCTGCCTCCTCTCTTCTACCTTCACACTGACCCCCTCTTCCTGCCCGCCTATCCCCTGACTTCACTAAAAGCAAGTGCTTTTATATAGTTCACACGAAGCTTCCATATAAGCACTTTACTGCCACACGAGCCCACAAACACACACACACACACACACACACACACAAACACACACACACACACACACACACACACACACACAAACACACGCAGGGTACACACATTCACACCCACACACACAAATGTACTCACAAAACAAACAAGAAGACACAGAATATTCACACATACTGTATATCTGTGATGGTATTTACCACGTTACAGTTATTCAAACACGCCAGTATTTGGAGACAAGCAATCTGATTTGTTGACTGTAAACACTGGTACCACTGTTTATTTGTGTGTTCGGGTGCCGAGTGTGTGTCTCCGTCTCACCATTGACACACTGGTAGACGTCGCAGCATCGCCCAGGGGTGCCGTCGCCGCGGGAAACCAGCTGGGCCACGCCGCCCTCTGGACAGTGAGGGGGAGCACACTCATCGGGGAGACACTCACACCTGGACGGACACACACACACACACACACACACACACACACACACACACACACACACACGCACACACACACACGCCACACATCGTTGGAGAGTGTTCGCTACTTGGGAGCAGAGGGGAGGTTGGGGTGCTTGGACAAATCGCTGTGCTCATTGCAACACTCTAGCTGTGGGTGACCTTGGGAAGGCCAGCGGTGGCCTATAAATAGCCCCTATTGTAATCCACAACAGGCTGTTTATCACAACGTGCTATTCAACCAGCGCACTCCCCTCCAGCCATGGTAACTGTGGTTATTAGGTTCCCGTCCTCAGGCTCCCTCCAACTGCCTGTTAACCTGCCATTCAGAATAATGTCATTCTGAAAGAGTTTACAGCATTGTTCTGAGGGTTCAGCTATGCTCAATAATGGGTTTATTGTTTTCTAAATAAAGCCACAACACAGAACATTTATTACCACATGAAAACGCATTAGTTCTAATAAAATAGAAATAAAAACGCACAATGAAAACGAATCGCTCGGCAGAAAAACACGGCTCAAAGTTTTAGGTGGTGGTAAACAGATAACAACCAGGAGGGGGTCCCGGGTTACCTGGAGGGCAGGGTGCAGCAGCCGTCGGCGGTGAGTCGGACCTGTGTCTCGTAGCTGTCTGCTGGGCACGCCCCCTGCTGCATGGAGGGACACTCCACAGTGCTGCAGTCCACGCTAAACACTACACGGGGGGGACGGGGGACGGGACGGGACGGGGGATGGGACGGGACGGCGGGGGGGGGGGGGGGGGGGGGGGACGACGCACACAGACACACGTTGACATGGATGGGTAAAGCACTCCAAACTGCTGTCCAGGACAAGCTCACCCGTAAACAAGCCCTGTGACTGGGCGAGTTGGGAACTTAACAAAGACATGCCGGTAACTTTTGAAGCTCAAACTGCTCTACTAGTCCTAGAGAGGTTACAGAGTCGTCGCGGAGAGAGAGAGAGAGAGAGAGAGCTAATGAGGTTTGCCAGCATGCTCGTCTGACCGTGGCTCCCACCTGGTTTGCACTCGTAAAGGTCGCAGCATTCCCCTGGCTTGCCGGAGCCTTTCGACACCAAGATGTTGAGGTAGCCGGGCTGGCAGACCTTCCGGAGACATCCGGCCGGCCGACACACGCAGCGGCTGGGCAGAGGGCAGCATTCCCCTGGGAGAGACGGACAGAGGGACAGGCAGGGTAGACAGACAGAGACAGTGAGGAATTGAATACATTACAGTCTGGGAGGCTTTCAGTTTGGCTGATGAGGATCCATACCTGGGGGGGCATAGCCCTCGATCAGAACAGAGTCCTCTGGGCAGCGGGGGGAGAACTGGACCTCACACCTGGCCTTGCTGCAGTCAGGACGCTCCTCTGTGGCACAAAGGACAAGAGAGACTTCATTATTTAGTCTTTTTTATAATTTTTTAACCTGAGTCGAAACCTTTTTTCTGTTATACCCCCCCCCCCCCCCCCCCCCCCCCCCAAAAAAAAAATCGGATTAAGAAGCAGAACAATTGTTCCTGGAGAAAATTCAATGTAGGAATAACCTGTACACTGACACAACAATCATTCCCTGGTCCACAATAGTGGGCTCTGTATTATTGCTCTAGTACAGGTTTTCTTCTCTCTCTCTCTTGTGCTAAACACATACCAGCTGCCCGCCCAACCCCCCTGCTCCTACAAACTACCCAGCAGTCTGGCCTGTCAATCACCATTGAACAGACGGCTTGTTAACCAATCACATTGATGTGTCTCAACGCCCACTCAATTTGAGTCCAGCTCATCCAGACTGCCCATCTGATTCGTCCTGAGTGTGTGCCTGTGTCTTGGCACGCGCGCGCGTGTGCGCGTGTGTGTGTGTGTGCGTGTGTGTGTGTGTGTGTGCGTGTGTGTGCGTGCGGCAGTGAGTGAGACAATGAGGCATCCAGGCAGCAGCCTTTAGCAGATAATAGCCAAGTGGTGTGAGCGAGAATGAATAGAGGGTGTCAACTGAGTGATGGGTGACAAACACACGCACACACACCCAAACACACACTCTAAGTTTAACACGACGCTTCGCCAAGCACCTCCATTGAACTGTGACTCTGACCCGGCGATTGGAGGCTGACAGCCATAAGCACGGACATGTTAGAGACTCGTGACGCCGATCCTCCGGCACCCAAGGAGGTCGTCACCCAGCTCAACTTAAAGCCGCCCCCCAGAGGAGGTGCACATAGCACCTGCTGTCAAACACGAGAGACCCCCCCCCCCTCCTCCTCACACACAGTGGAGCAGGGATTAAAGGTCATGTTTTGCATTGGAGACGATACGCCACACCAGCCCCATGGTTCAGGCGCTAGGCTCGACAAAGGGGGGGGGGGGGTGAGGGGGGGGGGGGTGAGTAACGCGGCGAGTCTTTTGTCCAAATCTTTCCAACGCGCCACAGTCGTCTACCTTTCACTTCTTTTGAGTGAATACAAAAAAAAAAAAAGGAATCAAAACGGAGGAGCAGGAGGAGGAGAGTTTCTCCATAAAGACTTGGCACAGACGTGCGTGGGCGACACGCTCTGATGTTCGGGGGAAGAGTAATGATGACCCTTGATACCGACCAATATCTACCTCTCTTAGAGGGATATCAGCATTAACCCAGCAACAACACACCACCGCCAGACACGCAGTGATCACACAGCCTTATTACGAGGAATCATTATTGCCGAGATAATCGTTCATTATCTTTGATCCCATTACTCTGTGCTAATCCCCATCCCATAAACCCGAGTACACTAGAAAGCAGTGTGCTTGCGTACGTATGTTTGTGTGGGCGCAGTGCGCGTGTGTGTGTGTGCATGTAATGATTGTCTAATTGTGAATGATTCAAGTCTTTTTTGGAGCATCTGACGCAGGCCTGGCCAATTAACACCTAGTGGTGTTTGAAAAGGATGGGGGGCAGTGACTGTGAGTCGCAGTGTTTTGTAGACAAAGGGAGACCGAGTGTAAAGAGAGAGAGAGAGAGAGGGGAGGGAGGGGGGGAGCACAAGTGAAGTGCTTTAAGATGTGTCTGGGCTTTGTAGCCGCTCACTGTTTGTCGGACTCAAAGGCAGATCAGAGGAAACGCACGCATCCATTGCATTTGAGTCGTCTCTATGGTATTGTCCGTGTGGGAGGAGAGACCGAGAAAAGTACAACCAAGCTGGAGGAGACACTCGGAGAAACAAAGAGGGAAAGAGAGAGAGAGAGAGAGAGAGAGAGAGAGAGAGATAGAGAGAGAGATAGAGGGAGAGAGGGAGAGTGAGAGAGAGCGAGAGAGAGAGAGGCTCATCACTACTGAGAGGAAAACAAACTTTGGAATATTCTAATCAGAGATGATTATAGACGTTAGTCCAATCGGGCAGTCCAATCAGGTGTGCCGCACGCTGGCGTGTGTGAGGCAGAGGAAGGTGTGTGCGTGTTCCTACCTGTTGAGCAGAGAATCGTGTCGCTCCGCGGCATGGGTCATTAGGTGTGTTCAGCTCGCATGGCTGGGCTAACAGACTGACACGGCTCCGGTTTATTTTCCCTCCCGCGTCTGCGTCAAAAAGCGCGGGATCTCCTCGGAGGACTTATTTAGGCAATAAACGACTTAAAAGAAATGAGCAGTGGGGCATACATTCCGGTGAAGTCTTGAATTTTATTTGATCTATTTTGTTTGAAGTAACTATGAGTGACGCGGCGGGTGGCCGGCCTCACTCGGGGGCCCACCCTCTCCATTTTCTCTTAAATATCCCTCCGTCCTCCTTTCAGTCCTTGTCTGGCCCGTGAATCCCTCTCGCTTCTTTCATTTTTTCCCCCCACTCCAAAACATCAAACGGGAGGAAAGTCTGCTTGGGGGGACGGGGGAGGGGGGGTGGTATCCACTCCGCCTCAGTGTGTGGAATACATAGTCGAGTGCCAGCACAAGGAGCTCCATGGATCAACCCGGGGAGACGTGTGAAGCCGCGGCCCAAACGGGGCCTCTCCTGGTGGGATGTGGACAGCGGCCACGCTCCCAGAGACTCCCAGGGCATCGCGGGGAAGCCCTCTCTGGATCCCGGATAAGAGGGCGCCGCCGATCACAGGCCAACGGCGGATCACCCGCCCGCCCACGCTCCGACACCCAAACCAGCGCAGAAACACGCGCACACACACGCACAAACACATGCGGTGCTGCAGGACTGAAAACCAATTATCCTGTGTGGTTTAAAGAACGTCGGAGGAGGAAGGGACACACACTGCACGTCACGCGCGCACACACACCCACATATCCAAACTGACTCTGTCACAGGCCCCCTGGGGTAAACACAAGCAAACAAACAAACCTTTCAACGACTGCAGGGGAGAATATTAAAACACAGGAGCTGTATGAAACATTCAAACTATATATAAAACAAAATGGCAATGCACCACAGAGTACAGCCCTAGTTTGGAGCACATCAAAATGACATAACGCCTCCACCGCTGTGACAAAACACTAAACATACTGTATTTTTAAGATACTGAAATTGAACATGGATATCACAGTAGCCCAGCACTTAGCACTATTAGACAGCATTGAGGTGAGGTCAGTGTAGCTGTGGATCATTAGTGGTGTGTGATAAAACATTTGGCCACTAATAGCACGTCGTAGCCATAACAGAAACTCTTCAACTAGCACTGGGACACACAAGAGTTTACAGAACAGAGCGGCACTCACTTCAGCCAAATTAGCCATGATATCAATGACAGCGAAACAAATGTCCTTTGTAGATCTACACTCACACACACACACATACACACACACACACAGCGCACACACTCTCTCTCACACACACACGGGTAAAATCTCCACTCTGGATGTGCAAGTCCCATTTTGATCTCTTATCACTACGGCAACCAGATCCCTGGTTTCTCTGGCAACCACTCTCCAGTGGTTATCCTGTCACAGCGTGTGTGTGTGTGTGTGTGTGTGTGTGTGTGTGTGTGTGTGTGTGTGTGTGTGTGCTAGCCGCTAAATGTGTGACATGAACGTCCTTGTGTAACGCCTTTTCACCTGTGTGATTAAACCAGCCTATGACACTATGTCACCACGCTTCCAGCCACACAGATACACACAAACACACAACGCACACGCAACACACACACACGGACACACACACAGAGTAATTCCACTGCAGTGCTCATTTGCATGAAGAAATGATAATCCGCGGACGAGGGTTTTCTCAAATCCAGGCAGATCCTACAATGCATTCCAAATCAAATATCTCTCTGCTTTCCCAGCTGAATGTGATTCTACAATCCACTTTTCAAAGCAAAGAGGATTCTATAGTTTTTCAGACACTCAAAGTTGGCTTTAAGCGCTCGAAATTCTGAAGGACATTCAGGATCTTTTCAGCAGTGGAATTCAGCATCAATACTCTAATCTGACAGAAGCGTCTCCCACATAAGAACGTGCTCACACAACTGCGTACACACACACACACACACACACACACACACACACACACACACACACACACACACACACACACACACACACACACACACACACACACACACACACATCCAGACATACAAGCACACACAAACACAGACTCCTTGCACAGCGTTTGAGTTCTGTGTCCTACTTGGATAGGAGTTGAATTAACGTTAGGTCTGTGTGCAGCAGGAGCGTTGCATGAAAGCTGCATTGTGTGTGTGTGTGTGTGTGTGTGTGTGTGTTTGCGATTCCAGTCCAGTCCCACTTGGCAATAGAATCATCTCCCACCTGTCAGTGTACAGTAGGAGGCGATCCCTCTTGACTGATTCTTCTTCTGTTTTTCTCCTCTTATCCATCGTTCTCCCTCTCTTCTGACAGTCACAGCTGACTGAGTGCATGCCCTGAAACTCTTTCTCTCCCCCCTTCCCCCCCACAGCCCCTTTCTCTTCTCTGCCTCCTTTCTTCCCCTCCCTGCACACCCTGCGCCTTCCCAGGTGAGACCTTGGCTCCCCACAAACTGCTGACAATCTGGTGACAGCTGAAAGATACCGACCGACCGAGAGAGAGAGCGAGCGGGAGAGAGGAAGAGGGAGGAAAAGAGAGAGAGAGGGAGAAAGAGAGAGAGAGAGAGAGAGAGAGAGAGAGAGAGGGAGAGAGAGGGAGAGAGAGGGAGAGAGAGAGAGACGGAGACAGGAGACCGACAGACAAGGAGGAGAAAGCTGGAGGAAGGGTGCTTCGATTGAGAGAAGGAGTAAAGAGAGAGAGAGAGAGAGAGCGAGGAACAGGAGACATAAATAAAGAAAGAGAGACAAAAGAGACTAAAAGAGAGGAGTTTGCGGTTTGGAGGCCGTTTTCTGGGTGGCTGCCATCGGAGGAGAGGAGAAAGGGATCAATCTGTCACACGCTCCATCAGAGTCACACATGAATAAAACACACCGCCTCCTCCTCCATCCGTCCCTCCATCCCTCCCTCCATCCCTCCCCCCTCCTCCCTGCTCCCTCATTTGCATAAAGCGAGTCTCATCCTGTCATCCCCTCCTATAACCCTGCCTCAGCCTACACATCCAAGCCCACACACACACACACGGGAAAACACGCCGCATTTGGATTTGGAAAGTCCTGCAGGCATTCCACAAAAACAATATCCCCCCCCCCCCCCCCCCCCCCCCGCTAACCTGCAGTACACAGAGCAGCATGGACGTCACTCAGCAGAGCACCCCGTGGACAGGGGAGCGGTGCTGGCTGACTGTGTGACGTAATCCGCCGTCCACGGTGCCCCGTCCCTCCCTATTCCCTCATCCGCTAGAGGCATGTCAATCTTTGGGTCTCCCGTCCTTTCCTCCTCCCCCCCCCCCCCCCCTCCTCTTCCCCTCTGCTTATCCTGTGCTAATCCCTCCATTCCTCCATCCCTCAGCCTCTCAGGCTAGGGGGGCTGGTTTAGAGCCAGTTGAGCTTTTCCTATCAGGGGGAAGGAGATAGTCAAGGGGACCGCGGCAATCCTACACCGAGAGGCTAGAGGATAAAGACAGGCCAACAACCGTGCTAAGTCAGCGAGGTAAGACCAACAGAGGTTTGAGAGGTAAGACTAACAGAGGTTTGAGAGGTAAGACTAACAGAGGTTTGAGAGAGGTAAGACCAACAGAGGTTTGAGAGGTAAGACTAACAGAGGTTTGAGAGGTAAGACTAACAGAGGTTTGAGAGGTAAGACTAACAGAGGTTTGAGAGGTAAGTCTAAGAGTGTTTTGAGAGGTAAGACCAACAGAGGTTTGAGAGGTAAGACTAACAGAGGTTTGAGAGGTAAGACTAACAGAGGTTTGAGAGGTAAGACTAACAGAGGTTTGAGAGAGGTAAGACTAACAGAGGTTTGAGAGAGGTAAGACTAACAGAGGTTTGAGAGGTAAGACTAACAGAGGTTTGAGAGAGGTAAGACCAACAGAGGTTTGAGAGGTAAGACTAACAGAGGTTTGAGAGGTAAGACTAACAGAGGTTTGAGAGGTAAGACTAACAGAGGTTTGAGAGGTAAGACTAACAGAGGTTTGAGAGGTAAGACCAACAGAGGTTTGAGAGGTAAGACTAACAGAGGTTTGAGAGGTAAGACTAACAGAGGTTTGAGAGGTAAGACTAACAGAGGTTTGAGAGGTAAGACTAACAGAGGTTTGAGAGAGGTAAGACTAACAGAGGTTTGAGAGAGGTAAGACTAACAGAGGTTTGAGAGGTAAGACTAACAGAGGTTTGAGAGGTAAGACTAACAGAGGTTTGAGAGAGGTAAGACTAACAGAGGTTTGAGAGGTAAGACTAACAGAGGTTTGAGAGGTAAGACTAACAGAGGTTTGAGAGGAAAGACTAACAGAGGTTTGAGAGGTAAGACTAACAGAGGTTTGAGAGGAAAGACTAACAGAGGTTTGAGAGGTAAGACTAACAGAGGTTTGAGAGGTAAGACTAACAGAGGTTTGAGAGGTAAGACTAACAGAGGTTTGAGAGGAAAGACTAACAGAGGTTTCTAAGTCAGAGAGGTAACACCAATGACTGTTTCTAAGTCAGAGAGGTAACACCAATGACTGTTTCTAAGTCAGAGAGGTAACATCAACCACCACCCATAAATACATAGGGGCCGGATAAAGACAGGGGAACAACCACAGTAAGTCAGACAGGTAACATCAACACACACACACACACACACACACACACACACACACACACACACACACACACACACAGGGGCCGGATAAAGACAGCTCCAGAACTACACGTTAGCTAGAGAAGTAACATCAGAGACTGCATGATCAACCGAGGGTCCTGCGACACAGGGAGCAGCAAAGCAATACACCAAGACGCCCACGCTGAAGTCAAAGTCTCAGCCGCTGCGGTCTATAGAACACACACACACACACACACACACACACACACACACACAGAAACACACACACACACACACACAGAGTAGTGTTCTGTCTAAGCCAGCCAGAGCAGCCTACATAGCTTTACAAATACTTTAAATGGGGTTTAAAATGTGTTGGTGTGCAGTGTGACAGATTAGTGTGTGCGTGTGTGTGTGTGTGTGTGTTTGACTCGATTGACATGCAGAAGGTTGCAGTTTTAGACAGAGCACAGAAATGAGCAATTTCACCCTCAGCAAGCACACAGCACCAGCTGTGAGGGCTTATGCAGACACACAAACACACACCCACACAAACCAAGTGCGTGCACACACACAGATATACTGACTACCTGTAGCATAAATATTACAGAATAACATATTACAGAATATTTTATTATGAATCATGATTATCAATATTTTATTATCAAAATTTTATATTGTTACTAGGGAGAGAGAGAGAGCGAGAGCGAAAGAGAGAGAGAGAGAGAGAGAAATAAAGAGAGAAGTCCCTGAGAGACAGAGAGAGAGAGAACGTGTAATAGAATAATTTAAACATACACATTATTGAGCTTTGCATTATTTCCTTCTCCCACCGTTATTTAACACACACATACATAAAAAGGGACACACACACACGCACCCACACCCACACACACACAGACACACACTGTTATTGCCCATTTTGTGATGAGACAGACAGATCTCACTGCGAAAGATTCTTGTGCGGTCGAGTTCAAAGGTTATGTGTGAGGACGTCATAATCGTTGGCCTGTTCTCCTGGGAAACCACAATCCTTCATGCACCAAGCAGCTCTGTAGTTAAACTATGAGCTGGGCTCATCAAGGTGCCCTCCAGTGAACCAGTCACATTCCTCTAGGTCCTTTTGATCACAAATCACTGGGTCGGAATAGCAAAAGGAGATTCATTGGATCTTGAGGCTAATTCAGTCGGACAGGTTGTTTTTTCACCTTAGCACACCTGTAATTCATTTTGAACGCGGCTCAGACGAGCCATGTGATTGGGATGGGCCCAAAAACGTTCCTCGCAATATATGACTTATAAACGACTTAGGAGCTTAGCTCAACTTTCCAACCTCGTGTGTTAAACGAAGTATAACGTTGTTTTTCTGCTCCCCCCATTGTTTACAAACAATAGGGCCGTAAACAATCCCCTCATCGCTTTAAACCACGCTTAGAAGTCCCATTGTTCTCCTTCCCCTTTGTCACAGAGAGCGGCTAAGAGGTGGTTCTTTGGTCTCCGGGGAGAAAGCAGCCTATTCTTCAGTGAGCCGACCCCCCCCCCCCCCCCCCCCCGCCCCCTCGGGCCTGCAGACTCTGCCATGGTTATTACGCAGCACACATCCTGCTAGCACAGAGCGAGAGAGAGAACACACCTGCCAGGTTCGGTGGGCTCCTGTTGGGGTTGTTGTGCCATGATAGCGCTCACCACGGCTCCCTGCATCAGTCCACGAGGCACATGGACGCACGCTCAGATAGAGTGACAGCACGCTGCCGGCTGATGAATGCAAATGGCGTCGTTACCCAATTTGTTTTGAGAAAAATGTGTTTAGCATATTTGATCAAGTAATTCCCCGTCTGCGTTACCCTGCGCGTCACATATGGCAGTGATGAGAAAAACTATTCAAAAACAAAATGAAAAAGAAAAAAAACACAATGTAAAATAAAATACTTAAAAACACGAACATCTACATGCAATGCCAAAAAGGCTCAATATGAATTATACAAATGAAAAAAGTAGAGGACATTTCATAACAAACAATTACGGGTTTATTTGTGTAGGGAAATAAATTATATAATTTTTTTATAAATTAAAAAAGAAGAATAGTAGAGATATTAATGAAGATAAAATTAAATAAAGACTAGGCTTAAGACAAAAAAAAAGTTTTATTGCCAGGGACAACGAATTGCCGTAACAATGAAGCTGTTATGGACAAAGAAAGAGCAATAACCAGGGGTCTGTCAGCAGTTGTTGTTCTACTGAAAAATGTGTGCTTCACAAAATTAACAACCTACTTTGTACACACTCAACCTTATCCACCCATTTAGTAGGATTGAACCTAAGGGCCCTACTGGAAACAGAGATGTAAATCTGAAAGATGGCACTTTACCAAAAAAATGTAAAATAACAAGTATTCTAAAACCTAAAATCCACAGCAGCCAGCTACTGCTTTCTTAACCTGTCATGATGTGAGATCTCGGTGTAGCGTTCATGGCGGCGTGACTACGGTGGGTTACTCGAGGTGCATCCTTGGAAATCGGTCAGGCTTACTAGAGCTGCAGCTAGAAGAAGGAGAGCTCTTTTGACGTGGACAGCCATCCACTCCGAGACGTGTGTGTGTGTGTGTGTGTGTGTGTGTGAGTGTGTGATCCATGAAGCACTCGGAGACACTGGTGCCTCGTCCCTCTCGTCATCCATCTTCCCTCCATACGTCTGTTTATGCAACCCTTCATCAATTTCTCTGTTCATCCCCGGCCTGTCTCAGAACCAACGTATAGACGCTGAGGGGAGAGAAACACAGCCGCTCGCTGGCGCATGCACACACACACACACACACACACACACACACACACACACACACACACACACACACACACACACACACACACACACACACACACACACACACACACACCGAACACACACCGCCAGACCCTCAGGACCATTTTTCAGCCTAACAGCCCTCGTGCTTCTTTGCAAGGCCTGCTGCTGCAGACAGAAAACATTTCCAACATCTAGTCTGCTGACATGCAGACGTACACACACACACACACACACACACACACACACACACACACACACACACACACACACACACACACACACACACACACACACATGCACTCGAAACCCAGGCCCACACGCACACACTCAAAACACAGGCGGTGAAATATCAGCAACATCTTCCCACATCAATTAATCATGTCAATAAAAGCTGCAAGATGCTCACTGGAGGGATCAACTGGCTAGCTTACAACCTTGTCCAGGGTCTCCTCTTTTTCGTTCTCTGTCCCCGGCCGGATCTCTCCTCCTGTCTTTCCCGCTAACCTGTCTGGCTCTGCTCTAGTGCTCATTAGCATGCCTGTTGTGAAAACACAGCTACTAAAGAGGTGTTCTCGTGCGTAAACATTTGAACAAAACCTCCCAAAAGGTAGCATGCCCCCCTCGAAGCAGCTCTCACGAAACAGTCAGTTTGAGGGGAACGTCATTTACACCTCCTGTGTGGACGTGAACACTCAACACACAATTACGCCCCGTAGTTATAGTGATAGTCACAGATGTAATTGTTGTGAACGCAATGACCGCCAAAGGCCCGAGACAAAGTCAAGAGTCTGTTGTGTCAACATCGGTTTTCCACCCAGGCAACGGGAGCTGGAATGCACCTGTTATCAAACCGGACATCTAGTCCCGCAGACAG
>JAPMUY010008490.1:277500-285000 GCA_026901105.3 Galaxias olidus | reverse complement strand
TGAAATTAATTAATTAAAATTAATAAATAATAACTTAATTTTGTTTAAACATTTTCTATCAGAGCAGAAAAGATTCCATCTGCTCCAAACAAGGTATATCGTGAAATACATGAATATATCAAATAAACTCAGGCCTACAACACTTTTCCTCTGCCGTTTCTGGGAACAGCCATGGGAATCGACCCCGTCATGCACAGCCAAACCAACTGAGAATAGGCAGGTGGGGGTTTGCAGTCTCCGGAGGAGGAGGAGGAGGAGGGCGGTTTACGGGAGGAAACGAGTCTGCTGGCTGAATGTAGAGGGAAGGGTTGTCTTTAATAGTCAGGGAAGATGAGCGGAAATGTTTACCTCCTCATCTTCGGTTCCTCCGTCACGCTCCTCCCCTGGGCAACACGCACACACACACACACACACACACACACACACACACACACACACACACACACACACACACACACAGGCTACACACATATACATACACCCACACACACACACACAGACATACACACACACACACACACACACGCCCCCATACAGCTCTTCTTCCTAAACACAGATAACCCAGGGTAGCGGTAGATGAGAGGCTGCATGCTTCACTCACAGCTCACAAACTCTCTCTCTTCAGGCTGAATCGAGTGCCAGGATGGTTTAAGTTGTTGCTCAGGAGTCTCATTCCTGCCTGTCAAGTTCAAATTCCGCTGCCTCCATTAACCTTGACCCTGGGACCGGCCGCGCCCTCCGGGGTCAGTTCATCCGAGCGGGCCGTCAATCAGAAAGCAAAACAACGAGTCAACAAGCCAACGCCTAAGTCACCTCTAAAAATCCACACTTTTCCTGGAGCGGGCTGTGAAAACAGGAGGTAGAGGACGTGCTAGACTTCCTGAGCGCTGGACTCCCCTTCCTCTCTCTGGGCGCACAAAGCCAGCAGACAGACAGACAGACAGACAGACAGATGAATGGAGGAGGAGGAGATACCAAGGGCTGTTAAAGGAGAGTCCGATAGCTAAATTGAACGCATTAGTTCTGCCTCTCGGAGACAGCTGATTGGCTGCTTATCGGTGTCCACGCTGAATGATGGGAGGAGGACAGGAGACGGGACAGGCATCTCAGTCATCCTCCCCATTTTGTTTTGTTTTTTAGAAAAGGAAAGCACTTTACACTCTTTTGGATGAAGGCTATAGCACGAGTTGGTTGGGGGACGTTATTCTTCAAACTCAATGACAGCTGAACACATTGTCTCCAGGAAATGTTCCCATATTCGCGATTGTTTGGGCGTTTTTATTCAACTGTCTCTCGGCTTCAGCAAACCCTGTTTCGTACAGATTCAATTTAGTCCCTGATCCCACAAGACACATCTATGCACTGACAACATCTTACTAGGACACCACAATGTGTATGTGAGAGTGTGTGTGTGTGTGTGTGTGTGTGTGTGTGTGTGTGTGTGTGTGTGTGTGTGTGTGTGTGTGGTCGCACATATATAACCCCCTGGTGTGCCAGCAGGCGTACATATTTAGTACCCATTCAGAATAATGTCACTTCAAAGTCACTCAACAGCTTTAACGCCTCAGCCAATGATGGCTCCCCACTGACTGACTGACACCTCGGGGGCCAATCATGTGTACAGTCGAGGTGAGGAAAAACATGTGTATGATTAGCATATTGCCCTGTGGGTAACCTGGACTCAACATGTCCCCTAGGTGTGGCTGTCTGTGAGTGTTTTCGAGCTTGAACAAACAGTGCACGTAATCAATCACTTCCAATGTGTTTCACCAGAGGGCCTGACCTGAACACCGGTAGATCAACTCGCTCTCTCAACTCAACATTTCCTTTCGTTCTTTCGCTGACAGATTTCCTCGCCACACGTCATCCTCCCAAACCTTTTAAATTCAAATCAACAAAATCACACCGATTGTTGCCCACCTGATAATTATGCTCACAGGTACAGTTTTCAGACGGCGTGTCTCCAGCCCCTTTTTTGTAAAGAACAAAAGGCAAATTTAAAAATCCGACAGGGGTCAAATCGAAAAATGTCAAAAGGAGTTGCGGAGCCTTTGTGTGGGAACCACAGGTCAGGGAGCTGCGGAGACCATAGCGCCCCACGCCACATTCTTTCAGCGGAGGGCTTTGACCCCGTTAACTCTGACATCCTGTTCAGACAGACTCAACTTCGCCACACTCTCGGAGCACCATGAATTATGCACAGCGGAGACACACGTATGAATATGCAACGATTATTATTCATCTCTTCAAAGAGCGAGAACAAACAAGCGTTCTAGTTCCACCCGCGTGCCCGTGCGCCAACAGACGTCCCACTTCCTCTTAAAGGCTGAGCTCTCACAGCTGGCACAGACAAAGTAGCTGACATCAAACAACATCACTTATGGAACAGAAAAGAGTTCTGAAAAGGTGGTTGGTGCCTGTTGAAGAGGAAGAGAGAGACGGGGAGTTGGCTAGTTTTGAGTGCCATCCCGGTTCTCACCTTAATTCATCCGTGAGGATTTTATTCACCGTATTTAGTCAGTATATTTAAGTTATCATATTCTTCTCAGATACTTTTAAAATATATTATCATTTGTTTTAAATGCAAGTCTCACGTCACATCTCCGACTGGAAAAGAAAAGAAGACAGGGAAAGAGGATCAGAATCGTGGACTAGAAAGAAAAACAGCTAGCGAAATGGAGGTTGATCCATGAGGGGTGGTAATAATTGGTGCTATTCGCTCCATATCTAGGGAGTGTGATAGCACATCATGAGATGTCAGACACAATCAGGATTCTCCTCTTGACGCTGCAGTTTCGCACACGAGTGCACATACAAACACACACACACACACACACACACACACACACACACACACACACACACACACACACACACACACAGACACACACACACACACACGCACTGTCTCAATCATGCAAGGACTGTCACGAACACCGTCCAGCCGGTCAGTGGATCATCAATCCAGCACTCCCTAAGTTCTTGCCGTTACCTGTTTGTTAGTCACCGGCTCCCTGTTAGTTTCCCTTGGTTTCTTAGTTATATTTCATGTCAGTGTTTTCTGTTTGTGTTTGTGCCAACACTGTTTTGTACCAACCAGAATCTTGAAAGATTGTCTGATGAAAGAATCAAATCCAATCTGTGAGTTTTTCTACTCCGTCCATTTGTGCTTTGAGTTAGACTTGTGGACTTGTTGTTTTGTGGGATGTTTTGCTAGTTAGGCATAGTGTCTATCCAGTCCTGTCCACTTCTGCGTTTGAGTCGCTATCCCCCCCCCCCCCCACGTGTCTCAGGAACCAGGTCCTGACAAGGACAGGCTGTTATGACCCCGCATTTGTAGGCTCGTCTCTTGGGATTCCAGGAAGGACCCTTACTCCCATTAAGGACAACATAGGCTGACTGGACAGCCGCATCGATGTTTGTATGCTTGCATGTTCTAAATTTCCCAGTAGGTAAAGTGTGTGTGTGTGTGTGTGTGTGTGTGTGTGTGTGTGTGTGTGTGTGTGTGTGTGTGTGTATGTGTGTGTGTGTGTGTTCAGCTGAGGTGCATAGCAGACATTCCACGGCTAAACCAACAAGCCCTGGCGGAGAGTGTTCGACTGGCACACTGTCCAAAAACAGCACGGAATCCGTTAGTTAGATCCGGTAGCGCTACACTCTCTCTCACACACACACACTCTCTCTCTCTCTCTCTCTCTCTCTCTCTCTCTCTCTCTCTCTCTCTCTCTCTCTCTCTCTCTCTCTCTCTCTCTCTCTCTCTCTCTCTCTCATACACTGACACACACATAGCATACACATTCAATCTGTCTCTCAAAACACAAAAACACTACATTTTACCAACCATTCGCCACCACCCCCCTCTCCCTCACTCTCTCATACACACACACACACACACACACACACACACACACACACACACAAAATCCGGTAGCTCTAGCTACCGTTAAGAAACAGAAAACCGACAGGCTGCAAACACATTACCTGATCGCTTGCACAATCCCTCTCCAGACCTTGCGACCTTGGCAGGGAGTATGTGTTTTGGTGCTTTTGTGGGTGTGTATTCTCTGGTCTGCATGCAGGTGTTTATCATCAGCTCTTTTTTCCCAAAAAATCAATTCCAGTATTTCATAATTAATATGGTAACTCTTAAAATATGTATCAAAACCCATCATGTTCCATAAAAGACTCTTAGAACTACAATGTCTTGGTGATATGTAGTTTTATGCCTGTATAAGATATGCACTTTGATAAGGATTACAATATTAATTATGTATTCCAAATCCAGGCAGATAACATTAAAATGTGATGTGGTGTAATATAATATCCACACACATAAAACACACATGTTAGTAAACAATTCATAATGGTTAGATTTGTGGGCGTTGATGCTTGTGCAAGGTTGTTGCCATTTTTAGTTCTTGGCTAAGACCAGTCAACATTGTTATAATGCTTTGCCACATGTACAACTTGATAGCACTTTATCTCAGTGTTGTACATATCACCCATTCACAACGTCTGAAAAAGCCTGTCAACACCATACAGCCCTGCAAGTTGGCTAATTATTAAAAGCAGATTTGTCACGGTTTTGACCGTTTGATTTCTCATTAAAATGAGCATGCATCATTCAAATGATATCTTTTCAAAAGCACCTCTTAGTTAAGTGACATCCGATTGCCTCGCTCAAAAATTGTTTATCACTGCCAAGTTACCCCCCTTTCCTGCTTGATAGACTATACAAGGACATGTTCATAATAGATTTATGGCATTTAAATACCAAGTAGTAACGTTTTCTAACAACTAACCGCAGCCATAAAATGCTTTGGGTAAGGACGGATTTGTAATCTCCTCTTTTCAGTAAATTATAGGATACATTTAAATTGGATTATATATCTTTACTGGATCTCAGATTTTTAAATTTTCTATTTCAACATGATAAAAATAATATGCGAGAAGATGCTATTAGGAAGTAATCAGTTTTTATAAATGATCAGAGAATATGTACAATCCTGGCATTCCCTCATCACAAACTAGTTGAATAATTTATTTGGTTTAGCAGAGGCATCAAACACAATTATTAAACCAAACTAATTCAGTCTGCCGTTGCATAGCATCATAGCATCATACAAAGGATCTCCGATTCGATTCAATAAGTATTGGTGACCATATCAATGACCTTCGTCACCTCTGCCAGGTGAATCTCATCTAATAACACGTACTCCAGAATAGTGACTCCAACAGGTCGAGGAAGTATTTTCACAGCGACTTCATTGACAGGCCTGGGTTGTAGTGTGTCTATGTTATTATTCACTTGAACGAGGATTCTTTTTGTTTAGTCCTGGTCTTGCTGATTCGTATATTTTACAGGGTTTTCCCATTGCTGAAAGAGTTGGTTCAAGACCGCAATGCTACAAATCAAATTGTAGGGTAGCCTACCTATACAGGCATTAAGACTGCAGACATTCTAATGAGTACTGTTAGAAATGAGCAAGGTCACAACTATACAAACCTTCACAGACTCCGACCTCATACTGGGTGATGGACTCTCCGTTTAAGGGGGGTCTGATGACGCACCGGAGACCCCGGTCACAGGTCCCGTAAAACCCGTACACCCCACCGCAGCTCTCGTTTTTCTGCCGCGCGCACACCGAACAGCAGCCGCAAATTCCGGGCACCACGGCCCCTCTGCACGCACGCGGTTCCTCGCATTTGGAGTCGTCGCAGGGCAAGCAAAGTAGCGCACGGCCACTCCCGACCAGCACCGACAACACGACGAATACAAGCACAGGGGCATACATCCTGATCCTACCGGAGGCCAAAGAGGGGGAAGGATAATGAAAATAAAACGTCCAACAAGTCGGGGGAAAACCCCGGCAGTCTAGCACGAGCCCACAAAATCACTGCAAAGGTCCCGAAACCAGAGGAGCGCGCAGTTCCAAAACACGGTCAAACTTCTGTGAAATTGACAGATAGATTCGCTGTATAGAGTCCCAAGCTAAGTTGCTATACTTCCCGTTATAGAAACTTTGGTCCAGGTCACATCGAGCCCGGAAGGAAACCGTTCCGTTAAAAGGAGCATGAATCCCCGAGTCTTATCCAACGCTGAATGCCGAGTGCATGGTGTCTATCCGGAAGACTAGTCGAGACTTTCAGCTGCTATAATGAAACGGAAACTTTCTGTGTTGTAGCCTAGTCTAGCCTACTGTCTGCCCGTTCGCTTCCCAAGTCTCTGTCGCGCACAGAGACAGGGGGATTTCTTCCTGTCGTAACGAGACTCCGCAACAGACTATTCCCGCTTGTAAACTGAAGAAAGAAAAAGCTTTTCTGTTCTGCGTTTTAAACAACCTATATCTGCTATTGCTTGCTCTCACCAACCGTTTTTATGTAACGAAACGTTTCCCGTTAGCGCATATTCCGCAACTCTCTCGGTCATGTTTACCGTTCTCCAGCGCGCGCTGCTCTCCGCCCTGGTTCAGTGGCTTGCCGTGACCTCATAACGGGACCACTCCCACCCTGCGTCCCGCCCATCCATTGGACAGCCCAGTCCCGATGTGAGCAAGCGTTGGCGCACGGAGGGGAGTGCACGGAGGGAATGCGGGTTGAGGCGCAGGTGTGGAATGTGGGGCCCGCGTGCCCTCGGTAAAAACGGCCGTTTAGAAGCAGACATGGAGGGGAGGGGGAGTACACCACTAGAACGAAACCAGACATGGGCAGTCAAAACAACATTGTTCATAAACAAATCGCATAAGTTTTACTTTTTGACAATTTACAACCAAATGGCTCAAGCCAATAAAGTGTAGTCCATAATGAGTTGAATATCAGAGAGAGGGACAGCATAATAAAAAAGATAGATGGTGTGTGATTAAAGAAGAGGGACAGAAAACCACATGAAGATTGTGCTGTATAAACGTAGTATAGCCCTATGATTGTTATTTTTAAGAGAGAGAGGAATCACAGAGGAGGGAAGGAGAAGAATCCCAGACTGAAGAGGAGAGTAGGGGTCTCAGATCTCAATGACTGTGAAGTCTTTTATGGATCAATAAAGTACTATCTCTGCTCCTTTTCAATCCACAGCTCTCCCTATTACTCTTTTCTTCTCTCCCCCTCCCTAGTAGCCTCTTCTCTTTCTTAAGAGCTGTCAAAAAAATGTGCCTGTGTGTGTATGCGGGAGGTTTAGTGTGCGAATCGGTCGGCACAAATCTGCTGCCTCTGGTGGCATACCCACACCACGAGCAAAAGAAACACACACACACACACACACACACACACACACACACACTCCAGAAAACACACGGACGCACAAGGACAGTCAAGCCTGCGAGCGCCAATGACAGAGCAGCAATTACCGGGGACCAATAACTGTTGGGTCATCAATCGCTGGAGAGCTGAGGGCAAAGAGGCAGGGGTGGAAAGTGGCAGGGTCAGGTATACGAGAGTCACGGCCGAATCTGAGCTCCATGGGCCGAGGGGTTGGACACAGTACAGATTGTGTTTGTGAAGTTA